>JAODLM010000096.1:0-244274 GCA_036937905.1 Salvia rosmarinus
AGAATAAAAGAATTTGGGTTTTGAAGGCAAAGAGGGCTCTGATACCATACTGTGTCGCGACCCATTCAGAAACGGCCGGTTTGGAGGGTGACTAGTACTAGAGTAGCACTTTAGGGTTACATGGATAAAATAGAGATGCGTGAAGATAAGCTAACATGCTCGAATGTAATGAGATGATGTTATATTGTTTTTGAAAAGGTTTAGCCATCGGACCCCAAAACTCGCCTGATCCGACGGGCCTCAATAGTTTAAAAACATAAAGCGTAAATAAGGAGTTCGAGTATAGCAATGAAAGTGTGAATACATATATGACGATATGCATTCAAGGTATAAACCACAAATTCAAGTAGATCGGTCGAGGACACTTGGACTCCTCAACACTTTCCCCATCATCACCATCAAAGCTCAACCTGCACATTTAAAAACAAACATGCAGGGCTAAGTACAAGAAATTGCACTTAGTGGACTCGTGCCGAAAACATTTGATAGAGTTGGATTACGCCAATATTGGGTAAGTCAAGTGGTTTTAGTTAAAATGCCTCAGTGCTTACCAAATCATTTTCGATCAGAAACATAGCTACGCCGAGCATTTTCTTGGTGTGTATGGTCCATATCTCATAGTCACAATACATAATAATAAATAAATGAACGCCGAGAGGAGGCCTCCATCTACGACGCCGTGACCGTCCGTAATCCGTCGCACAAGACACAATACCGCAAGCATATGTTAACACACAGATAGTTCCAACCTTCACGCCAATCCTAGCTGTGCATTTATCATCCGCACATGACCCGAGACATTAAAAGGTTGGGTGCTACCACAACAATTGATATAATAGTTCCAACCATCTCCACAGCTCTACCCGGGCATAATGAGATAGATCCATACACAAAACGAAATATTTTTTTGGCGGTAATGCGAGAAACATTTGATAACAACTAAAATAAGTCAGTAAATAAACTCATTTGGAATAATGAGAAAGTAATTTTAGTGGGTAAGAAAAGGCCCACATTTTGAAGATAAGAAAGGAAAGCCCACATTCGTGAGGTAAGAAGAAGCCCACCGGACTATGGTTCGTCAGAAAGTCCTAGTTCGTTTGTTCGTCAAAATCCGATCATTGCGTTCAGGCCCACACCTTTACTAAAAGCGAGGTTTTAGTACGTCGCTCAAGTCTTCGAGACTTTCAAAACTAAGATAAACTTCGATATTTCATATCGATGTAGACCGGAATTCTTAGTGAATTCAATACGCCTCTAACACGTATCACGATCGACTTGCTCGCTTCTTCGAGATACATTCAACGATATAAGACGTTTTGATATATGGATTTCATTTAGAAATCCTTTCTTACTAATGAGGTATCATACTCAATTAGTATATCTTATGCGCATCTTGACGTATTTATAAATGTATAATCGCACGCTTGACTTGAAAAGTCAACGAAGTCAACATTGATCAACAAAGTCAACAATTTTGACTTTTAAAAGTAGTAACTTCTTACTATTTTGTTTTATAAATCGAATTTGATCGATTTGAAAACGAAGTCCTATTGCTCGATTTATCTTGTAAATCAAGGACTTGTAATTATTTTCGCATTTTAATAACCCTTTATAAATAAAAGCGATTTTGGTATTTTAAAACGTTATAAATGAACGCTTGTTTCAAACATAGCAATCTATGTTTATAAAATTTTGTAAAATTTAAAACTGTCCAGAATATTATTTTAGTAATTTTTCATTAATAAACTGCTTTAAAAAGGATTTTAAACCACTTTTAAATTATCGAAATTTTCGATAATTAGTTTAAAATACCAAATGACTTTTGAAAATTTTTCTAAATTAATATAGTGTATTATTATACACTATGGTCCAGAATATGAATTTATGAAATTCATATAATATGCTTGCTAATTATTTATATATATACATATATATTCACGGTAATTTCAAATAATAGGAATAATCATCCAAAATTCCCAAAATTGATATGTACTCATTATAACATCCCAACATTAGTATATAATATTTATATAACCCATAGTTCATCATAACTATTTATTTCACAAAATGAAACAATATTCACTAGTAATATAAGATAATTACCCAATAAATAGCAAACAATTTCTAAAAATTCTAAATAAATTCCAACATCAATAAACATTATATTATAACATTGTAACATTATAACATCAACTAAAAACATTTGAATCATCACCATATGGAGCTCAAGAGCTCTCGGCTTTTTTGATTCTTTATGTTATTTGGTTTTCAAAAATTCCAATAATTATATACTATGTCTATACACTATAGTATATTAATATAACATCATAATATTTATCAAAACTAATTAAATCATCACCTTCAAGAGCAACAAGCTCACGGTTTGTTTGATTTAAATTAGTAAATGATTTCCAAAAATTCTAATTAATTCACACAATGTATAAACAATATACTAAAGCATTAAAACACCATTACATGTTCAAAAATAAAATCATACATCAACATAAAATTTTCTAATGCTCTCGGCCTTTTTATAAAATCAAGCATTTGATTTTCAAAAATCCTAAATAAATCATAGAACATATAAACAATACATTGAAGCATTTATATGTCATCACATGCTTAAAATAAAATTTATACACCAAGGTATGGTACATTCATGCTCACGGCATTCATGAAATAATTAGCTAGGGTTTTCCAAAAATTTTAATTAACATACCATAGGTTTAAAACATATTATAGATCAATAATCCATCACTAAAATGTTCAAGAAATAATCGGTCATCAACATTTTACTTTATACAGTTTTCGAAAATAATTTTAAACATATCATATGTTTCGAAAATTTCATAACATGCTAGATCCATTTCAAAGATTAAATATACAACAACATATGATTTTCTAAGCATACATTTCATATATTTTTCAAATAAATCATCAAGAACAACATTCTCATGCTCAAGAACATTTAAAACATGCATAAATATATATATATAGCATTCGGTACACATGAATATATACATGAAACAGTTTCGATTTTCATGAAATAAATGAGGTAAGAATCGACACTTATGGTCCATGTTTACCTTGGAATGGTATAGGATTAACAAGAAGCAATATAGTATAAATGTTTGGAAGAAGGAATAGAGAAGAGAAGGGAAGAAAATCGAAAATAATGGGAGAGGAGCTCGATTTTCTCACTGAATGGGAGAGGAAACTGAGAGTGTTTGGAGTGTTAGTTGTTTGAAAATGTGTATATGGAAATGGGGTGAATGGAAGAGTCTCCCTATACTATCTCTTCACTCTCACCGATTTTCAGCCCAAAATGGGAGAAAATCGTAGCAATGATGAGAATTATGTGATGATTAGGCTAGGTTTAAAAGCTAAGCCATGCATCGGGTAGAAAATAAAGTGGAGTGTATTTTGTTCATAGGTGGCCAAGCATGGGGGAGGTTTTAGGGCTGTTTTAATTTTAAAATACTCTTAATACATGTATTAATCATAGTATAGTTCATAGATATATAATACATGTCATAAAAATAATTAAATCAAGCATATAGCATATAATCGATTTTACCGATAGCAATTTAGAAAAAAAATAGGGTAAAAATATAAATCACACCTATTATTGACACTCATGTAATTTTCGTCCCAATTATACACATATATATCATAATATATGATTTAGATATTAAATAATATCATAGGATATAATTATAGCATTAATTAATGCATAAGAAACCCTAATTTCGAAAATTAGGTTTCGAAATTTATAAAAATCTGTTATCGATTTTTAATGATCTAAAAACTGATTTCATAGCTTAATAACACTCATATATATCATATTATAAAGTTTAGATACCATATGATAATTTAATAGTGTCATTTCATGTGAAAACCAAAGTTTATAAATTTAGGTTTTGAAACTTAATATCAAATTATCGAATTTAATAACTGAAAATTCGATTTTAATAATTAATAATACTGAAATTATATAGAATATTAATAGGAAATTAATTATTATAATTTCACGAGCATTAAACTCATTTTTCAAATCGCCTCAGACGCCGACGCTCAAAACGCCTCAAAACGCTCAAAATCGACTCATCTCAAAATGGTCGCAGAAGTTCATACTTACTAAATAAATATATTCCTTTAATAAAGGAATTAAGATGAAAATTAATTCCAAGCTTCACCGCCGTAAATTTCATGAAAGTCGACGCTCGATACGCCGCTTAACGTTAAAATATATCGACGAATCATTTCGTAATATTTCAACTTTAATCCACAATCCTTAGTGAATTATAAAAGGAATTCGTTATAACGATATCGTATCGAAATCACAAGGTTCGATGTCGTAAAAAGATAATATACGGCAAAACCCCAATTACGGGTTCGTAATACCGTAATCGATATTCGCTTCTTCGAATATTACAGTAAAGTTGATAGCTTCTAAGAACAGACGGGGTTGTGTCTGATGCACGTGAAGGAAAAGTGATATAGCTTATGCATCCCGACAACCTCGCAGACCACATAAATGAACTACCCAACTCACGACACAGAACTAGTGCAGCTCATGACCGAAAATTGGAGACACCATCTCTATGGAGTGAGATGTGAGATCTTCTGAACCATAAGAGTTTGAAGTACTTTTTCGAGCGAGAGATCTAAACATGAGGCGAGAAGATGGCTCGAATCGGTGAAGGATTACGACCGGTATTAATTATCACCGGGTAAAACAAATGTAGTAGGCGATGCCCTAAGTCGTAAAAATCAAACTAAATTGGGATGTCTCCTCAAAGGAAAAGAAACTCGTTGAAGAGTTTGAGAAAATGAAGATAGAAATGGTTGAAAGTCCGAGAGCGATCATGAGTCAGACATGCACACTCACCTCGACGCCGACTTAAGACGAAGAATCATAGAAGACAAAGGATGGAGGAAAAGTTAGAAGGAGCGAGAGCCAAAGTAAGGACGGAAGGACTAAAGAATTATCAAAAGCACCGATAATGCTTTATTATTTGAAGGAAGATTATGTGTTCCATAACAACGATCTTGGAATGAAATCATGAGTGAAGCTCATGACACACCTTATACACCCCACCCAGCAAAGACGAAAATGTATCAAGACTTAAGAAAAGGTTACGGTGGGAAGGTATGAACGAGACGTAGCCTCTTTTGTAAGCGTTGTCTTGTTTGCCAGCAGTGAAAGCATTGCACCAACGCCCTACGAAAAGTTACAACCTTTGGAATACCGAATGGAAGTGGGATGAGATAGCGATGGACTTCGTTACGGGTCTACCAAAATCGAAAAAGAAACACCGCCATCCGGGTAGTTGTTGATAGGCTCACAAAATGTGCGCATTTTCTGCCAATTCAGATCACTCATGGATCTGATAAGTTAGCCAGTTGTATGTAAAAGAAATTATACGACTTCATTGTCACGACCCCATTCCAGAACCAACCTGGACTGGAGAGTGACTAGTACTTAGGAGTAGCACTTTAGGGGTATATGGATAAAATAGAGATGCGTGAAAATAAGCTAACATGCTTGAGCGAATACGAGATGATGTATATTGTTTTGAAAAGGTTTAGGCCATCGGACCCCAAAACTCGCCCGATCCGACGGGCCTCAATAGTTTGTAATATAAAACATAAATAAAGGAGTTTAGAGTATAGCAATGAAAGTGTGTGAATACATATATGACGATATGCATTCAGTATAAACCACAAATTCAATTAAACCGGTCAAGGACACCGACTCCTCAACAATTTCCCATCATCACCATCGAGCTCAACCGCACATTTAAAACAAACATGCGTGGCTAAGACAAGAAATTGCACTTAGTGGACTCGTGCGAAAACATTTGATAGAGTCGGATTACGCCGCCAATATTGGGTAAGTCATGAGGGTTTTAGTTAAATGCCTCAGGCTTACCAAATCATTTTCGTTCAGAAACATAGCTCGCCGAGCATTTTCTTGGTGTGTATGGTCCATATCTCATAGTCACAATACATAATAATAAATAAATAAACGCCGAGTGAGGCCTCCCATCTACGACGCCGTGACCTCCGTAATCCCGCAGACACACACACACTCTGCTGCAGCGATGTTATAACACAACATAGTTCCAACCTTCACGCCAATCCCAGCCGTGCATTTATCATCCGCACAGACCCGACATTAAAAGGGTTGGAGCTACCACAACAATTGATATAATAGTTCGACTATCTCCACACCTACCCGGCATAACAGATAGGATCCATACACAAAACGAAATATTTTCGGCGTGTAATGCAAAAAACAGCTGATAACAACAGAATAAGTCAGAATAAACTCATTTGGAATAAAAGTAAAGCAACTTTTAGTGGGGTAGAAAAGGCCCACATTTCAAAGATAAGAAGTTGCCCACATTCGTGAGGTAAGAAAGGCCCACCGACTATGGTTCGTTGTAAAGTCCCAGTTCGCTTGTTCGTCAAAATCCCGTCATTGTCAAGGCCCACACCTTTACTTAAAAAGCGAGGTTTTAGTACGTCAGCTCAAGTCTTTCGAGACTTTGAAAACTAAGATAAACTTCGATATTTCATATCGATGTAGACCAATTCTTAGTGAATTCAACACGCCTCAACACGTATACGATCGACTTGCTCGCTCTTCGAGATGCTTTCAACGATAAGCACGTTTTTCGATATATGGATTTCATTTGTGAAATCCTTTCTTACTAATGAGGTATCATACCAATTAGCATATCTTACGCCAGCATCGACGATTTATAAATGTATAATCGCACGCTTGACTTGAAAGTCAACGAAGTCAACATTGATCGATAAAGTCAACGATTTCGACTTTTCAAAAGTAATTTCTTAAAATTTTGTCTTATAAATCGAATTCGATCGATTTGAATACGTAAAGTCCTATTGTTCGATTTATCTTGTAAATCAAGGACTTGTAATTATTTTCAAGATTTTAATAACCCTTTATAAATAAAAGTTTATTTTGGTATTTTAAAACGTTATAAAATGAACGCTTGTTTCAAACATAGCACCACGCTTATAAAATTTTGTAAAATTTAAAACTGTCCAGAATATTATTTTAGTTAATTTCATTAATAAACTGCTTTTAAAAAGGATTTTAAAATCTTATTAATTATCAAAATTTTCGATAATTAGATTAAAATACTAAATGACCTTTGAAAATTTTTCTAAATTAATATAGTGTATTATTATACACTATGGTCCAGAATATGAATTTATGAAATTCATATAACATTGTTTTCTATTTATTTATATATATACATATATATATTCACGGTAATTCAAAATAATAGGGAATAATCATCCAAAAATTCCCAAAATTGATATATACTTATAATAACATCCCAACATCAGTATATAATATTTATATAACCCATAGTTACTCATAACTATTTATTTCACAATATGTAACAATGTTTACGGTAATAATAAGATAATTACCAAATAAATAGCAAACAATTTCTAAAAATTCTAAATAAATTCCAACATCAATAAACATTATATTATAACATTATAACATCATAAAATCAACCAAACTAATTTAAATCGTCACCATATGAGCTTTGCAAGCTCTCGGCTTTTTCGATTTATTTTAGCATTTGGTTTTCAAAAATTCTAATAATTATATACTATGTCTATACACTATAGTATATTAATATAACATCATAATATTTATCAAAACTAATTAAATCATCACCTTCAAGAGCAACAAGCTCACGATTTGTTTGATTTAAAATAGTATTTGATTTCCAAAAATTCTAATTAATATACACAATGTATAAATAATATACTAAAGCATTAAAACACCATTACATGTTCAAAAATAAAATTATACATTAACCTATACATACCATATGCTCTCGGCCCTCTTGAAATAATTAGCAAATGATTTTCAAAAATTTTAATTAAAACATATAACATATGAACAACACACTAAAGCATTAATATGTCATCACAAGCTTAAAATAAAATTTATACACCATGGTACACACTTGAGAAGTTTCACGGATTAATGAAATTTTAGGCTGTGGTTTTCTAAAAATTTCTAAATCAACACCATGGATTATAAACATGATAATAAACAATAATCCATCACTAAAATATTCAAGAAGCCATCGGTCATCAACATTTTATTTTTAACATTTTCAAAAATTATTTTAAACATATCATATGGTTCAAAATAATATAGCATGCTAGATCCATTCAAAATCAAATGAACAACAACATATGATTATCTAAGCATACATTTCATATATTTTTCAAATAAGTCATCAAGAACAACATTCTCATGCTCAAGAACATTTAAAACATATATATACATACATATAGCATTCAAATACACATGAATATATACATGAAATGCAGTTTGATTTTTCGAATAAATGGGGAAATAAATCGGTACTTAAGGCCTCTATTTACCTTGAATGATGTAGATTAACAAGAACAATATAGTATCAAGGTTTGGAGAAGAAATGGAGAAGAAGAATGGAAGAAAATCTTAAAATAACGGGGTGTTTGGCTCGGTTCTCGGGTCAAGAAGGAGAGGATAATGGAGTGAAATGTGTGTTGTAATGGAGGGGAAGAGTGTATAATGAGAAGTGGAGTGTTGAAGGGAAGAGTCCCCATTAACCCATCTCTCTCTCTCGGTCACACTCACACACACTTCACCAATGGGAATGGTTGCAGCATTTTAGGAGTGCTTAGTGATGATTAGGCTAGTGTTAAAAGGTGTTCATGCATTGGGTAGAAAAAGTTGCATCATTGCTTGTGTAAAGAGGGTACGCTGACTTTATGGTGTGTAGGGGTAGGATTTAATTTATTTTTATACATTAATACTATGTATTAATCATAGTATAGGTCATAGATATATAATACATGCCATAAAAATAATTAAATCAAGATATACTATAATTTAAAAATACCGAGAGAAAATTAGGAATAATAGGAATAAAATACAATTTACACCTATTATTGATACTCATGTAATTTTCGTCCCAAATATACCCATATATATCATAATATATGATTTAGATATTAAATAATATCATAGGATAAAATTATAGCATTAATTAATGCATAAGAAACCCTAATTTCGAAAATCATGTTTCAAAATCATAAAATCGCCATCGATTTTTAATGATCTAAAACTGATTTCATAGCTTAATAACACTCATATATATCATATTATAAAGTTTAGATACCATATGATAATTTAATAGTGTCATTTCATGTGAAAACCAAAGTTTATAAACTTAGGGTTTTGAAAATTGATTTAAATAATCGAGTTTAATAACTCAAATATTGATTTTAATAATCATTAATACTGTAATTATATAAAATAATAATAGGAAATTAATTATTATAATTTCCGAGCATTAAACTCATTTTCAAATCGCCTCCAGACGCTGACGCTCAAAACGCCTCAAACGCTCAAAATCGACTCATCTCAAATGGTCGCAGAAGTTCACACTTACTAAATAAATATATTCCTTTTATAAAGGAATTACGATGGAAATTAATTCCAAGCTTTACCGCCGTAAAATTTCATGAAAAGCCGACGCTCGATACGCTGTTGACGTTAAAATATATCGATGAATCATTTCGTAATAATTCAATCCTTTAATTCACAATCCTTAGTGAATTATGAAAGGAATTTGTCATAACGATATCGTATCGAAATCACAAGATTCGATGTCGTAAAAGATAATATACGGCAAAACCCCAATTACGGGTTTAGAAAACCGTAATCGATATTCGCTTTTCGAATATTACATTCCACCCCTCACGAAAAATTTCGTCCGAAATTTGTATACCTTAGAAAAATAAGTCGGGTATTTTTCTCTCATTGCTTCTTCAAGCTCCACGCGGCTTCTTCCCGTCCGTGGTGTCTCCACAAAGACTTCACCAACCAATCGACTTGCTCAGTAGTTGTTGGACCTTGTGGTCAAGTATGGCTGCGGTTCTTCCTTATAGCTCATGTCCGCTCGAGGATCACGCCGCTTGATGAATCACGTGCTTTAGGTCGTGAACGATTTTCATCATGCGGGACGTGAAAACATTATGGACATTCCCAGGTTTGGCGGAAGAGCCAACCTATAAGAATCGGACCTATCCTCTCTAGATCTCATAAGGTCCTATAAAACGGGTCTCAACTTTCCTTTCGTGCCAAACCTCGACAATCCTTTTGATGGAGACCTTAAGAAATACTTTGTCTCCATCCTCAAATCGTAGTTCGGATCTCACGCAGACGTCAGAAGATTTCGTCCGTCTCCGAGCCTCTTTTATCCTCATCCTAATTTGTCGAACGATTTCGATCATTTCGCTCACCGCGTCAGCCCTATAACTTTTCTCTCACCGACTTCATCCCAATAAAGCGGTGATCTACACTTCGCCATACGAGGCTTCAGATGGGGCCATGCCTATCGCCGCTTGATAGTCGTTGTTGTAGGCAAACTCAATCGAGGTAAAATATCTTCCCATTTTGCACCTCGATCCAATACTACGGTTCTAAGCATATCTTCAAGCTTGGATCGTTCTTTCCGATTGTCCATCGCTTTGGTGGAAAGTCAGATCGAATTTAATCTCGCACTCAGCTTCTCGCCGCAAGCTAATCCAATCTGGATGTGAACTTGGAGTCTCGATCGAGGTAATAGATTTCGCACCCATGTAGTCGCACAATTTCCTTAACGCATACCGCCAACTTATCGATCCATGTGCTTTGAATAGGTAGAAAGTGAGTACTTTTGGTAAGTCTATCCACAATTACCCATACGTGTGTTTCTTCTCGATTTGGGTAAGCTTGTAACGAAATCCATTGTTATATCGTCCCACTCCACTCGGGATTTCTAACGGTTGTAACTTCCCATAGGGTCGCTGTGTAAAGCCTTCACTTGTTGGCAAACAAGACAGCTGCTCACGGCAGGAAGCTATGTCTCGCTTTCACGCCTTCCCACCAAAATTTTTCCTTCAGATCCTGTACATTTTGTATCGCTGGGTGGGCGGTGTAGGGTGTATCGTGAGCCTCACTCATGATTTCGCTCAAGCTCGCTGTCGTGAACGATATCCTACCTTCAAACAATAAGGCGTTATCCGGTGCCTCTTGAAATTCTCAAATCCTTCGCACCTTAGTCTTTCTCGGATCTTTCCAACTTTTCTCAACTCCTTTCTCGACAATTCTTTTTCTTAGATCGATGTCGGTGCAGAGTGTAGCGACACACCACAATTGTCTCGGTGGTTCCACCAATTCAATTTTCATCCCGCCAAACTCTTCAACGAGTTTTTCCTCTTGTACAAAGAGACATCCTAACTGGTATGGCTCTTACGACTCAAGGCGTCGGCTACTACATTCGCCTTGCCGGGTGATAGTTAATACCACACTGTAATCTTTACCGCCAAGCCATCTTCTTTGTCTCATATTCGATCCCTTTGTTCAAGAAATACTTCAAACTTTTATGGTCTCAGGAAGATCTCACATCTCACACCGTAGAGATGGTGTTCCATTTTTTAGTGCGTGAACTACACCGCTAATTCCAAATCGCGAGTCAAGTTCATTCAGGGGTCCGAGTTGTCGGACGCGTGGCTATCACTTTTCCTTCTTGCATCAAAACACAACCCACCCGCCTTAGATGCGTGCAGATAGACCACATACCCTTGTCCGCTTCGACCGCTAGAACCGGTGCACCGGTCAATTTCTCTTTGAGTATTTGAAACTCGCCTCGCACTCATCATCCAATTAAACTTGATTCTTCCCGAGTAGTCAAGTTATTGGCCTTGCAATCTTGGAGAATCCTTCGATGAATCTCCCATAGTAGCCGCCTAATCCTAGGAAACTTCTAATCTCGTCTTTGAGTCTTAGGTGATTTCCATTCTTGCACGGCCTCTACTTTGGCTGGATCTACTTTTATACCTTCAGCAGACACGATGTGTCCAAGGAACATAACTTCCTTCAGCCAAAACTCACATTTGCTAAACTTAGCAAAGAGTCTTTCATTTCTCAAGGTTTGCAAAACCGTTCTTAGATGTTCCCTATGATCCTCTTCATTTTTCGAGTAAATAAGGATATCATCTATGAAGACCAAAACGAATTTATCCAAAAATGGATGAAATACTCTGTTCATGAGGTCCATGAATACGGCTGGTGCATTGGTTAATCCGAATGGCATAACTATGAACTCATAGTGGCCATATCTCGGTTCGAATGCGCCTTAGGTACATCCTCGCACCGTATTTTCAGCCGATGGTATCCTCGACTTAAGATCAATTTTAGAGAATACACCGCCTCGCAATTGATCAAACAGTCATCAATTCGGTAAGGGTATTTGTTCTTTAGTGTCATCTTATTTAGCTCCCTATAATCGATGCACATCCTCAAAGAACCATCCTTTTTCTTAACAAACAAAAAGCGCCTCCTCAAGGTGAAACACTGCCTAATAAATCCTAGATCCAAAAGCTCTTGATTTGAATTTTCAGCTCTTCTAGCTCCTTTGGGGCCATCCTATAGGGCGCGACATCGGGCTGATCCGGCCCAAGTCGATGGTAAACTCTAGTCGCTCTATCGTGAGGTAGTCCTGTAGATTTTCGGAAATACGTCCGAAAACTCTTGGACAACTTCAATGTCTTCTACCCGTGCTTGGGTTTATCCTCGCTCAAATAAACGAGGAATGCAAGACATCCTTTCGGTTCATCATCCTCCCAGCTTGTAGTGTCGACACTATCGACACTCTTCTTCCCATGCCGATCCCATGGAAATGCGTAGCTTCTTGTCCCGGAAAGTGAAACGAAATTTTCCTTTCCTTACAGAGAATCGTGGAATGATTCTTAGCTAACCATCCATTCCTAGGATTATGTCTACATCGTCCATGGGTATTATGTTTAGATCGCTAGCCGAACCTTAAGTGATCCTAATGTCAACTCTAGGTTCGAGCAAAAGTGTGTAACGGCCATAATTCCTCCTATAGGCGATGAGATTCTCATATCCTCGGCGACCTTTCGCACCTAAGGCCCAAGATTTCACGCATGATTTTGCAATAAAGAATGCGAAGCACCCGTGTCGAAAGATTATAACGGTAGGTTGAGAAGAACTCCCATACCGCCAAGTTTCCTTGGTTCATTCGCTCGCCTCCCGTGCGGGCGTAGGCTCGCCCCGAGCCGGCCGAGGCCGACGGGCGCCGGTCCCGGCTGACGGCGTTGTTGCCCGCCGGTTGCCGCCGCCGCTTGCGCTGACGCGGTGGCCGCCGCCTCTGTTGTTGTGGCGCGGCCGCCACCACCGCCGCTTGGATTTGTTGTCGGGCGGCTGCCAACGAAGGCGGCCGCCGGAGTTGTTGTTGTTGAGGCTGGGGTGTTTGCCACTGGAGTTGCTGGGGTTGGGGCTGGAACTGCTGCGGTGGCTGGGGCTGAAGCTGTATAGCCCTCAATGGCTGAGCATTGCCCGGTTGGTTCGGCCTTCCATCCGAACGTGACATCGGGCAATTGTTGGCGTAATGCCCGTTTGCCCCGCATTTATAACAACTTACCACATTTGCCGTGCACACACCCTTGTGTGCTCTATGGCATCTAGGGCATTGAGGTGCCTCGATCGTCCTGTGGTCCCTCGCCGGTGGAGCATGAGCTGCTTCTTCCGCTTTGTCCTCGCCGCGCGGGTTTCCTTGCCACGGCGCCAGTGACTTGCTTCTCCGTAGTTTCATGGTTGTTATTTCCGCGGTTGGGCTCCCAGCCTTTTTCCTTATCCGAACTACCGTGTGCCCGAGACGCCACCGACTTATTTTCGGTCATGGCGTACTATATCTAAAGCTCGTCACGAGAGCTTCGATGTAGGACAGTCTCCATGGTCAAGCGAGAGACATGCGTATCTCCATTCTTAGCCACCTCAACTTTTCCGACATTTTCAAGTCGGTGTCTACTAGATCCGCAGATATCTTGACGTCTCGCAGAAAAGTGCGATCGTAGTCGATACGGATAATTTTTCTTGTTTTAGCGAGAAAATTCTCTCTTTCCCTATAACTTTTGGGAATATACTTTTCATACTGACTCTCTTTTGAAATCCTCCACGAGAATTCCTCCAACTGCTCACCGTGAAAGTTTTCCGCCTCCCACCGTAAGTCGTGGGTCCAACCACCGGAAAGTAACACACTACGCCTTTCTTGTGCCGCATCTTAAGAAGGTAAAGATCCGCTCAATAGCCCTCGACCCATTGTTCGGCTTCTTCCGGTTGCCTTTTTCGTTAAAGACAGGAGGTTCATCTTAAAACATTTCTTCGATCCTGCGATCGGGTTGAGGTGGAGGTTGTGGTTGGGGATTGTCTTCCGGCTCTTGTTCGGGGACTCTACCCCTTCCTCTCGGCCTTCCCCGTCCTCGACCTCTGGGTTCCTGCTCCGGATTCCTTCTCGGAGGCATGCTGCTATGAAAAACAAGTAAACATTAGGCATTTATTCTTTTCATAGCCCACATCCACTCACACTGTTTTGGGTCTTGTCATAAAGCGATCCCAAATAGAGTATAACATTCTTAACAAACATGACTTGCATTAAAAAAGCCCTATTAGGTCGGTGTATATATATATCCAAAAATTTCTGCCATAGGCAGGATGTTCAAAAACAGCGGGTAAACAGAAAACATAAATCCCGGCCCACACGGCCTAAAAAGAGATTTCGAGTTTTAGAACTAAGGTGCAACAAAAGAAAAAGAGAAGAGCTAGCACACACGCTAGACATAAAAAACAAATTCTAATTAAGGCGTCGCCTAGTGCCTTCACGAGGTCTTTTCCTATTCCGTGTCTTCCTCGTGGTCTTCCTCCTCCTCCGAATCATCTTCACCGCCGGAAATGTCCATACGGGTAGTCCCTCGATGGTCCGCTCCATTGCTTCCACCATCGGTATATCTCGCATGGGGTTAAAAGCGGTGGTCGCATTCGAGGCTCGTGGTCGGGGCGAATCGGACTGTAGCATACTCGAGTCGGGTCATAGCTTGGGAAGGCATCTGATACTCTCATCCGTGCTGTCCGATGAAAGTGCTCGACTGGTGGTATGGCTGGGACCATAGGTGGTGGAGGTGGTACTGGTGGACGACGGATGTCCGGCAGGTGGGGTGGAAATACCGGCTCTCCCAAGGCTGCAGGGCGTCTTGCCTCTCTAAGCGAGTGTGTCCGCCCTCGTCGAATCGATACGGAGGTACCACTGGTCGATCTGCCTCGGAACCTCTGTGTGCAGCCACTCCGCGACTCATCCCGCCAGTATATTCTCGGGAGGAGGTAGGGTCCTCTCGGTGCTGCCAGTAAATGCTATATACGTAAGTCGGTGACTCACGAACCCAGGCGATCTCCCACTAAGTCGTAGCCGCCCATCGCCCGGTAAATGTAATCCCCGATATCTCGAGCATATCCATCCCTGTGCAGGGGAGTATCGCTAGAAGGCGCTGGATGCCGTCATAATCAGCCACGCCGTGAGCTCGGCGCCTCTCAAAGACGGAGATAATATGCCAAGAACTCACCCAAGTCTTCCCCAACAAGACATCCAACTGGAGCGATATATACTCACCTCCTCCTCTGGGGTGGGGTGTGGTCCAATCCTCCTCCTCGCGAGATATCTCATCCCCTCCATCTGTCACGAATAAAACTAACATAAGTCAACTATCGTCATCGAATAAGCAGGCAAGGATATCTTAACCGTAACGTGAAGCAACTAGATAAGGTCAAGCAAACTATATGGTAGGCAACATCATACTGCACAATACTCACCACAACTTACCTTCTTAGTCTTACCCAACGTATACATAAGCCAACAACATCTTAATACAAGCTATGAGATCCTTATCCTATACCAAACACTCGAACTAGAGTTCAACGGACTCTATCGTATTCTGGAGGCAGAATTAAGGATTCTGTTCTTCATAACAAATGAAGATCAGTGCGTTAGGAGTACGCAGGTGAAAACCATGCGTAAATCGGAGTCCTAACGAGAGAGATCTAGCTAAAACAATTCTACTGCGCAGTGCAGGAAATTTGCGCGATCGTGCCAAATTGCAAAACGAGACGTATGTCGACGTAATACGTCTACCATTTTCGGGTTTTTAAGCTGGGGCTGGACATTTTGAAGCCGTAAGTGTCGTCCATGTTGCGGTTTGAGTCGTTGCTCGCTCATGT
This sequence comes from Salvia rosmarinus, assembly GCA_036937905.1. Taxonomy (NCBI): domain Eukaryota; kingdom Viridiplantae; phylum Streptophyta; class Magnoliopsida; order Lamiales; family Lamiaceae; genus Salvia; species Salvia rosmarinus. The sequence continues at coordinate 16,169 of JAODLM010000096.1, forward strand.
CAAAGTAGTGATGAAGTGTCAACGTCGTTCATCTTCAAGGTTGAGATCGCCCTTGTTCATCCCTCTCGCCCGTCTTTCGTCGTTCGAGCTCGAGGCCATCATCACTTTCATTCTTCCTATCGTTCTTTTGTTCTCGTAAGGAAAAAAGTTCGTACTTCTATGTTCTTTCACGATATATGAACATGCTCCTTAGAGTCTAGGTTCGTCTTATGATAACATACCGTTCATCATAAATAAAATTTTGAAAGTTGGAAAGGTGTTTCAATTAAAAATTTTGGAATTACGATTTCAACATAGCAATCATAATCGACTTATATGCATATCAAAAATGGATTCATTCATCCCATGTTGATCTTTCAACTAGTACCACCGTGTACTTTCATATCAATACTTGAGTATTGCATTAGTTCAACTAAGAGTATTTTGGTAAAAATTTTCTTGCTCAACTTTCATTTTCATCATAAAAATTTTCATAATACTCAAATCCTTCAAAAGTCCATCCAATTGTTCAATCATGCAGAAATTTTCATTTCATGAGTTTGAGAAAGAAAAGCAGTTACCTTTTTCCCGGTTGAGCTCGATGTGATGGAGTGTTGAGAGGAGTCAGTAGGTTTCTAGAAGTCCAATGACTCGATCTAGACTTAGAATAAAAAGAATTTGGGTTTCAAAGAGCAAAGCGCTCGATACCACTTACACACGACCCATTCGAACCAACCCGGTTGAGAGTGACTAGTACTAGGAGTAGTACTTTAGGGTTACATGGATAAAATAGAGATGCGTGAAAATAAGCTAACATGCTCGAATGAATACGAGATGATGTTATATTGTTTTGAAAAGGTTTAGCCATCGGACCCCAAAACTTGGCCCGATCCGATGGGCCTCAATAGTTTGTAATATAAAACATAAATAAAGGAGTTTAGAGTATAGCGGCGGAAAGTGTGTGAATACATATATGACGATATGCATTCAAGGTATAAACCACAAATTCAATTAAACCGTCGAGGACAACTCGACTCTCAACAATTTCCCATCATCACTATCGAGCTCAACTGCACATTTAAAACAAACATGCGGGGCTAAGTACAAGAAATTGCACTTAGTGGACTCGTGTCGAAAACATTTGATAGAGTTGGATTACGCCGCCAATATTGGGTAAGTCACGAGGTTTTAGTTAAAATGCCTTGGCTTACCAAATCATTTTCGTCAGAAACATAGCTCGCCGAGCATTTTCTTGGTGTGTATGGTCCATATCTCATAGTCACAATACATAATAATAAATAAATAAGCGCCGAGAGAGGCCTCCCATCTGACGACGCCGTGACCGGCCGTAATCCCGCACACACACACACTCTGCAAGCGTATGTTATAACACAACAGATAGTTCCAACCTTCACGCCAATCCTAGCTGTGCATTTATCATCCGAAGACAGACCCGACATTAAAAGGGTTGGGAGCTACCACAACAATTGATATAATAGTTCGACCATCTCCACAATTTCTACCCGGCATAATGATAGGATCCATACACAAAACGAAATATTTTTGGCGGTGTAATGCAAGAAAAGCAGTTGATAACAGATTGTAGAATAAGTCTTTGTAATAAACTCATTTGGAATAAAAGTAAAGCAACTTTTAGTGGGGTGAAAAGGCCCACATTTCAAAGATAAGCGAAGCCCACATTCGTGAGGTAAGAAAGGAAGCCCACCGACTATGGTTCGTTGTAAAGTCCTAGTTCGTTTGTTCGTCAAAATCCCGTCATTGCGTTTGGCCCACACCTTTACGAAAAGCGAGGTTTTAGTACGTCGCTCAAGTCTTTCGAGACTTTCGAAAACTAAGATAAACTTGATATTTCATATCGATGTAGACCGAATTCCTTAGTGAATTCAATACGCCTCTAACACGCATATCGATCGACTTGTTCTCGCTCTTGAGATCTTTCAACGATAAGCATGCGTTTTCGATATATGGATTTCATTTGTGAAATCCTTTCTTACTAATGAGGTATCATACTCAATTAGCATATCTTCACGCCGCACCGACGTGTTTATAAATGTATAATCGTGCGTTTGACTTGAAAGTCAACGAAGTCAACATTGATCGATAAAGTCAACGATTTTGACTTTTGAAAAGTAATTTCTTAAAATTTTGTCTTATAAATCGAATTCGATCGATTTGAATACGTAAAGTCCTATTGTTCGATTTATCTTGTAAATCAAGGACTTGTAATTATTTTCGATTTTAATAACCCTTTATAAATAAAAGCGTATTTTGGTATTTTAAACGTTATAAAATGAACGCTTGTTTCAAACATAGCAATCTCGCTTATAAAATTTTGTAAAATTTAAAAACTGTCCAGAATATTATTTTAGTTAATTTCCATTAATAAACTGTTTTTAAAAAGGATTTTAAAATCCTTATTAATTATCAAAATTTTCGATAATTAGATTAAAAATACTAAATGACCTTTGAAAATTTTTCTAAATTAATATAGTGTATTATTATACACTATGGTCCAGAATATGAATTTATGAAATTCATATAACATTGTTTTCTATTTATTTATATATATACATATATATATTCACGGTAATTCAAAATAATAGGGAATAATCATCCAAAAATTCCCAAAATTGATATATACTTATAATAACATCCCAACATCAGTATATAATATTTATATAACCCATAGTTGCTCATAACTATTTATTTCACAATATGTAACAATGTTTACGGTAATAATAAGATAATTACCAAATAAATAGCAAACAATTTCTAAAAATTCTAAATAAATTCCAACATCAATAAACATTATATTATAACATTATAACATCATAAAATCAACCAAACTAATTTAAATCGTCACCATATGAGCTTTGCAAGCTCTCGGCTTTTCGATTTATTTTAGCATTTGGTTTTCAAAATTCTAATAATTATATACTATGTCTATACACTATAGTATATTAATATAACATCATAATATTTATCAAAACTAATTAAATCATCACCTTCAAGAGCAACAAGCTCACGATTTGTTTGATTTAAAATAGTATTTGATTTCCAAAAATTCTAATTAATATACACAATGTATAAATAATATACTAAAGCATTAAAACACCATTACATGTTCAAAAATAAAATTATACATTAACCTATACATACCATATGCTCTCGGCCCTCTTGAAATAATTAGCAAATGATTTTCAAAAATTTTAATTAAAACATATAACATATGAACAACACACTAAAGCATTAATATGTCATCACAAGCTTAAAATAAAATTTATACACCATGGTACACACTTGAGAAGCTCACGGTATTAATGAAATTTTAGGCTAGGGTTTTCTAAAAATTTCTAAATCAACACCATGGATTATAAACATGATAATAAACAATAATCCATCACTAAAATATTCAAGAAGCCATCGGTCATCAACATTTTATTTTTAACATTTTCAAAAATTATTTTAAACATATCATATGGTTCGAAAATAATATAGCATGCTAGATCCATTCAAAAATCAAATGAACAACAACATATGATTATCTAAGCATACATTTCATATATTTTTCAAATAAGTCATCAAGAACAACATTCTCATGCTCAAGAACATTTAAAACATATATATACATACATATAGCATTCGAAATACACATGAATATATACATGAAACAGTTTCGATTTTTCAGAATAAATGGGGGAAATAAATCGGTACTTAAGGCCTCTATTTACCTTGGAATGATGTAGGATTAACAAGAACAATATAGTATCAAGGTTTGGAGAAGAAATGGAGAAGAAGAATGGAAGAAAATCTGAAAATAATGGGGGTGTTTGGCTCGGTTCTTGGCTGAAGAAGGGAGAGGATAATGGAGTGAAAATGTGTGTTGTAATGGAGAGGGAAGAGTGTATAATGAGAAGTGGAGTGTTGAAGGGGAAGAGTCCCCCTATTAACCCATCTCTCTCTCTCTCGGTCACACTCACACACACTTCACCAATGGGAATGGTTGCAGCATTTTAGGAGTGCTTAGTGATGATTAGGCTAGTGTTAAAAAGGTGTTCATGCATTGGGTAGAAAAAGGGTGCATCATTGCTTGTGTAAAGAGGGTGGCCGGCGGCTTTATGGTGTGTAGGGGTAGGATTTAATTTATTTTTATACATTAATACTATGTATTAATCATAGTATAGGTCATAGATATATAATACATGCCATAAAAATAATTAAATCAAGCATATACTATAATTTCGAAAATACCGATAGAAAATTAGGAATAATAGGAATAAAATACAATTTACACCTATTATTGATACTCATGTAATTTTCGTCCCAAATATACCCATATATATCATAATATATGATTTAGATATTAAATAATATCATAGGATAAAATTATAGCATTAATTAATGCATAAGAAACCCTAATTTCGAAAATCATGTTTCGAAAATCATAAAAATCTGCCATCGATTTTTAATGATCTAAAAACTGATTTCATAGCTTAATAACACTCATATATATCATATTATAAAGTTTAGATACCATATGATAATTTAATAGTGTCATTTCATGTGAAAAACCAAAGTTTATAAACTTAGGGTTTTTGAAAATTTGATTTCGAAATAATCGAGTTTAATAACTCAAATATTGATTTTAATAATCATTAATACTGTAATTATATAAAATAATAATAGGAAATTAATTATTATAATTTTCCGAGCATTAAACTCATTTTTCAAATCGCCTCTAGACGTTGACGTTCAAAACGTCTCAAAACGTTCAAAATCGACTCATCTCAAAATGGTCGCAGTAAGTTCACACTTACTAAATAAATATATTCCTTTTTATAAAGGAATTACGATGGAAATTAATTCCAAGCTTTACTGCTCAGAAAATTTCATGAAAAGCCGACGTTCGATACGCGGTTGACGTTAAAATATATTGACGAATCATTTCGTAATAATTCAATCCTTTAATTCACAATCCTTAGTGAATTATGAAAGGAATTTGTCATAACGATATCGTATCGAAATCACAAGATTCGATGTCGTAAAAAGATAATATACGGCAAAAACCCTAATTACGGGTTTAGAAAACCGTAATCGTATATTCGTTTCTTTGGAATATTACATTCATGGAGTGCCAAAATCTATCACGTCTGATAGAGACTCCAAGTTCACTTCAAGATTCTGGGTTAGCTTGCAAAAAGAATTAGGCACGAAGTTGAATTTCAGCACAGCATTTCACCCACAGACTGATGGGCAATCAGAAAGGACGATTCAGACACTAGAAGATATGCTAAGAACAGTAGTGTTGGATCGAGGTGCAAAGTGGGAAGATGTTTTACCCCTTATTGAATTTGCCTACAATAATAGTTACCAAGCGACGATTAATATGGCCCCATACGAAGCCTTGTATGGAAAGAAATGTAGATCACCGCTTTATTGGGATGAAGTGGGTGAAAGAAGAATCGTAGGGCCTGAAGCAATAAGTGAAATGATTGAAATCGTCAGACAAATTAGGCAAAGAATAAAAGAAGCTCAAGATAGACAGAAGTCGTACGCTGATACGCGTAGATCTGAGCTATATTTTGAGAGCGGAGATAAAGTCTTTCTCAAAGTCTCTCCATCAAAGGGGATTATAAGGTTTGGAGTAAAAGGAAAACTAAGACCCCGTTTTATAGGACCTTATGAGATCCTAGAAAGAATAGGCCCAGTAGCCTATAGGTTGGCTCTTCCTCCAAGTCTGGGGAATGTACATAACGTGTTTCACGTGTCACAATTAAGAAAGTACGTACACGATCCAAAACACGTGATCCATCAAGACGACGTGATCCTCAATCCAGATATGAGCTATGAAGAAGAACCTACGGCGATTCTAGACCGTAAAGTTCAGCAATTACGAAACAAGTCCATTCCGCTAGTCAAAGTGTTGTGGAGACATCATGGACAAGAAGAGGCCACGTGGGAACTTGAGGAAGCTATGAAAGAACGATACCCCGGATTTTTCTAAGGTATGCAAATTTCGGGACGAAATTTCTTTTAAGGGGGGTAGAATGTAATATCCCGAAGAATTAAAGGCCTAATTACGATATTTAAAATTCGTAAATTAGGGTTTCACTAAATAATTGAATTAGTAATTTATCGAATAATGATTTCGATTAATTATGAGATAATGAATTCTATTTTATATTCACTAAGAATTTTGAATTAAGGAATAGAACTTTATGATGTGTTTAAAAGATAATTTTAACGTCGATCGAGTATCGATAGTTAAAATTTAGTAAAATTTCTAAGCAACGAAGCTTAGAATTAATTCCATATTAAATGGGATAATCTAATAAAGTGATTACGACTTTATTACGACCATTTTGAGATGAGTCGATAGTTAACGTTTGAGGCGTTTCAAAACGTTAACGTTTAGAGATAAATAGAAAGATGAGATTAATGATCAAGGAATTACAGATTTAAATTCCTATGATTATTTTATGTAATTAGAATATTATTTAGCATTAAAATAATGCGAGCATTAAGGGTTATTTTTGAATAAAGTCTTAATTTTGAAAACCTAATTTCGAAAATTAGGGTTTCACACATGAAATGATTCTAATAATTTTCTTATGATATAATTTATCATCTAAGATATATATTATGATATATATCTAATAATAGCATGAAAATCAAATTTTGGCTCATAAAATGGAAAATGCCGTGACCACTTTTGTGAAACAATTGTTTACGTGAAATTCTTGTTGCTAGCTTTGCTTGTTGATTATTTGGTGAACCAAGTATTATTATTGCACACTTACCAAGATTTTTGAGTGATAAACCAAGTGGGATGTGTGTTAGCCGTATATATTTGACTCCAAATTGAGGATGGAAGGTTTAATACAACTTTTGATGATGTATTCACATTTGGTAATGTGTAGAGATAGTATAAAACAAAATTTAGTAACTCCTCCCTTTTGATTTGCAAAGTGCCGTCACTTTTGTGAGCTCCAAAGTCAAGTATTTGTATTGTTCAAGAAAAAAATGTGTAAGTATACTTACTATGGTGACATAATAATTTGGCGAGTCATAGATTGATTTTTGTGTCTTCTTAGTGTATTTGAATGAGGATAACCGACGGCTATTACCAAAAGTGAGAATCAAATTGTTTATTTCAAAATAATGTGCAAGTAGTAACTATTGTGATGTATGCATGTCATAAAGTAAAATTGAAAGGCTTCTATTTTGTGAGAGAGTAATGAGAGAGAGAATGAGAGAAGTGAGAGTGTATTAGTTCATTTGCATAAGTAATATGTATCATAAAATTTAAAACACTTCTCTCTCTCAAAATCCAAGAAAGAACCGAGAGCTCTAAGAAGAAAAACCTTGTGTGTTCATCTTTCCTTAGCCAAAGCTTGGTATCTAAAGCTTGTGTACGATAAATCAATCTGAGTTAAAGAGGTTAGATATCGAGCGAGCTTCGATTATGCGTTAAAATTTTTAAAATCTAATGGTTCGATTTTATTTTATATGCATGCAAGCATGTATTATTGTTTAATAATTGTGCTACATATGATTATATGATCATATATGATGTTATAATTGAAGTTAAGCTATATTATGAATTATTTGAAAATAGTCGAAAATTCTAGGGTTTGATCTAATATTGATTTGATGATGGAATTATAATATATATGGTTAGTAGAGTTCATAGTGATTAAATTAGAAATTTTAAGGATCTTATGCTAATAAATGTATAATTACCGAAAATGAGAAGAAATTATAGTTTAATGTATAAATTTTATTCTTGTGATATTATAGCATATTGTTGATCTAGGGTATTGATGTGAATTTACTAGAATTTTTGAAGATTTAATGCTCAAATCCTTGTAAGAACCGTGGGCTTCCAAGCATGAAAACTTGATGATTTAGTTGTTATAGTATGATATTATGATGAATTAATGTTATACTATAGTATTTAAGCATAGTGTAATTTAATTGGAATTTTATAAAAATGTTTGGATTGAGTTGGGACAAAACCGTGACTTATAAGATTAAATAAGTAATGTTCAAAATTTTTCTATAGTTAATAATAATACATATTAGTGATACTATGATAAAATAGTACACTATATGAATTTAGAAGAATTTTAGGAAAAAGTTTGGAAATTAAAGCATGAAGGCCGTGAGCTATATATATATATTAAGGATTTTAAATCCTTAATATCAAGAAAAATAATACATTATATGTCTAGAAATTAATTTAGACATATTAAGAATTTATGAAATTTTATAAACATAGAATACTATGTTTATGACGAAACGTTATATTAAATAACGTTAGAAATGAAAAATAATGTTTAAAGAATAAGTTAATTAATATTTAAGAAAAATATTAATGAAGTTTATCGGTTTGCGTGAAAAATCGAGAATTAAGACTTTATGAAAAGAAATCGATTGAAAATCGATTTATATTGAATTTAGATATTAAAATATAAATTTTAAGAATTTAATAAAGAAAAGTCAAAATGTTGACTTTTGAAATCAACGATGAAATACGTTCAAAAACTACACTAATACGTGTAAAACGTTATTATTTATATAAGGAAATCTCATTAGTGAGAAAAGATTTCATAATTGAAATCCTTGCATCGAAAAACGTAAATCGTTAAACGTTTAACCTAAAAGGTTAAAAGAAATAGTTAAACATATCTCGAGCACGCGAAATGTTTAGTTCAAAATCTGTGATTGAGCAGTATTGAATTAGATTAAGAATTCAAATTATATTAGAATAAGTTATCAAAGTTTATTCTAAACTTTGAAAATCTCGAAAACGTGACCAACGTATCGTTTTTACGTAAAGGTGTAGGTTTATCACGACGACTGACGCAGAAGAAGAATAAAAATTTGACGATCGAGGAGTCCGGTGGGCTTTACAATACTCTTAAATGATAAAATCTTTGAACAAATGATTTTATTTACGATGCTTATATCAAAGAATGATGATAAAATGTTGATGAAATTACACGCCAAAATGTTTATGTTTTATGTATGTATCCTATCCATGAATGAATGAATGATGAATGTTGTTGGGTCATTTCCAACTTATGAATGAAATCGAATTCGGATCCTATGCCGGAAGGCTTATACCTGGCTAGGGTTAACGTGTACACAAGAAAATAGTGATTGTGGGAGCTGTAAGGACAATGCACGGCCGGTCACGGCGACGTAGAGGGAGGCCTCCTTCTACGACGCTAAATTATAAAGATATGATAAAAGGATAAGGATATAGATCATACATGCAAGTAAAATGCTTGGCCAAGCGATGATGTTTACGAAATGATGAAAATGATTTAGTAAGCATAAGGCATTTCAAGTAAAACCCTTATGTCTTACCATGATGTGGCAGTGTAATTTAAATACGATAAAATGTTTTGGCATGAGTCCACTGAGTGCATCCTTGTACTCAGCCCTGTTTGTTTGCTTTTAAATGTGTAGGTTGAACTGTTGATGGTGATGATGGAGGGTGTTGAGAAGTCTGAACGCTTTTTGAATGTTAAGTTAGAAACCTTGGGTACACATCGTCATACGTGTATTCACATGCCTTCCGCTGTGTTTGAACAATGTCTACTTTTGAATATTATGCTTATGTCTGAATGTTAACAGTTGAAGTCCTTCAGATCGTTGGTATTCTTTTGGATCTGTTGGCCTAGCCTTTCTTGTACATTATGTTATTAATGTATATAATGGTTGAATCGTCTTATTTTACGTGTTATATGTCTTGAATTAGGCTTTCATGAACCCTAATCATTGTTCCTAGTATTAGTCCTCTTTAATTCGTTTTAAGGATTATGAGGCTGTTACAGAGTGGTATCAGAGCAGTTCGCTCTTTAATCCAAAACCTTCTTTCAAGTTGAGTCTAGATTGAGTCACTAGACTTCTAGAAATCAGCTGACTATACTCAACACTCCATCACATCCAGCTCAACCGGGACGAGGTAAATGATTTTCGTCTCAAATTCTTGAAATGAAAAGTTTAATGATGAACCAGATTGGAATCATTTTTGAAGGAAAAAGGAAAGAAATGTTATGATGTTCGATTGAAAAATAAGTTACGAGAAAGAAATTGTCAAAACTTATTTTCATTGAAATCAATAAAAGTCATCCAATGATTGGGAAGACTATATGATTAATGTTGGAAATGAAACGAAGTTCATGCAAGGTGATCATGTTTGAAATGAATACCTATGTTCGATAATGAGCATTATGTGCCACAAACGAAATGTTGAATTTGTAATTCAATTAATACATGCTTTAATAAGTTATATTATGAAATTGGATAAAACTTTCAAGTTTTCATAATCCAATTCGTTCAAATTTCAAGATTTCGTATAATGAATAAATACGCTTGAAACGAACGTAAATGGCCAATGTTGAAATAATGGATTCTTTGGAATTCAAAGAAATATGCATGTATGAATGAACTGTGTTCTCATTCTTTGAAACTTTAGTTTCAATTTTCAAGATTGATTAGGACAAATGATATGTCATCACAAGAAGAACATAGATGACATAAGAAGCATGATCACATATTGCAAAAGAAAATAGAAGTACGAACTTCTTTCCCGTACAAGAACAAAAAGAAGGACGTGAACAACGAAAGCCTCGAGCTTCGAAGGCAAAAGACGAATGCGAAAGAAGATTAGGACCTCAACTTTTGAAACGAACGACGTCGACGCCATCCTTACGACTTCGGCATGTGCGACTCGTCTACGACTTCGGCATGTACGACTCATCTTCGACTTCGGCATGTGCGACTCGTCTACGACTTCGGCATGTACGACTCATCTTCGACTTCGGCATGTGCGAACTCGACTTCAATCTCGGCATGTTCGACCTCGACTTCGACCTCGGCATGTGCGACTTCGACTTCCACTTCGGCATGTGCGATCGTCGACTTAAACTTTGGGAATTTATAACATCGACTTTGACATGTCGACCTTGGAAGCCTGTACTACCCCGATATCGGCAACGGCATGCATGACCTCGGCGTCAGCATTGCCTACAAATCTCGTCATGAGCGCGAGAAATTTTCTGCACTGCGCAGTGATTTTGTTTTAGCTCGTTCTCTTTCGTTTGAATTCCAAATTACATACGGTTTTCGCCTGCACTTTCGTAAAACACTTAACTTCATTTGTTATGAAGGACTGAACCCTATTTCTATCTCCAGAATTCACGAGAGCCTATAGAATTTTAGTTCGAGTTTTACTTAGTACAAAGACCTTATAGTATAACATAGACTTTAGAACGCTGCTAGATAATAAGTTTCCTAGTAAAATAAGTGTAACAGCCCGCCAACCCAAAGTACGGATTAGCAGAAACTGTTACTAATGACGGGGATTAACAACAGTAACAAACACTAATTATGGAACTGCGAGATATATATAATAGACAAATTCTCAGAAACTTCATATCATTTAATGTGACACATATATCGTACATACGAAACTGGATCATTTAGACTCTTGACTAAAGGGTTCAACTCAAACATAACCTATGTAACTGCGCAATGGAAAGACATGTGATTACACATATGACGATATGTAATCAAGGCTATACTTATCGACGACGAAGACTCCGGCGCTCAACACTTCAACATCCAACATCAATCGCTCAACTGCATATTTAAAACAAATATGCGGGGCTAAGTACAAGAATGCACTTAGTGGGCTCATGCCAAAACATTTTCTTTAATTACATCGCCTTTGAGTAACACACGAGGTTTTATTGGAAATGCTCGTGCTTACTAAAACATTTTCTTTTATTTTCAAAAGTCGTCTGGCCAGACATATTTTTGTCTGTATGATCCATATCAGTTCTCATATAGTAATATCATAATATCATCACAAAACGTCATCACATAACATCATCACACGTTGGTAGCGAACCAACAACTTTCAATATCATCATACCAGCCGCTTCTCATATAATATGATATCACAACAGGATCATCATACATTGGTAGCGAACCAACAACTTTCAATATCATCATACCAGCCGCTTCTCATATAATATGATATCACATCAGGATCATCATACGTTGGTAGCGAACCAACAACTTTCAATATCATCATGCCAGCCGCTTCTCATATAATATGATATCACATCAGGATCATCATACGTTGGTAGCGAACCAACAACTTTCAATATCATCATGCCAGCCAACTCCACATATAATATATATATCATCACATCAGATCAATCCTTGCTAGGTATAATCCTTCCGGCTTAGGATCCAATATCAATTTCTCATAGTTGGCTTGCCCAACAACTTGATAGGATCATACATAAAAACATAAACACTTTGGGCAGGTAATCATATCATTTCTCAAAGAAAGTACTGTAAATAAATACTTTTTATTTGCAGAAAGCAAGTAAATAAAAGGGTTTTCGAATAAAGCCCACCTGGTATGTGTGTAGGCCTTTTTACGGTTCCTTTCTATGTCCTTAGCTTACCACCACGTCCCACCTTAACGTAAGAACTATCTCAGTACAACGGTCACGTTCGATAGAGAAGAACATAATTTATGACGTTCTATTGGTCAAATAATGCTAACGTCGGACTTATTTTGACGTTTCCTAATCAAATGATGTCGATTACGAATTTTCTCAATTTATAAGAGATATTCTACCTTTTTAGTACATAATGTACGTTTTAATGTACTTACGTAACCTAAGTTACATTGTTACTAAACGTACTACGTCACATAGATCACGTTTTATCGAATTACGTGCCCTTTGATCTTGGTCAACGTTTTTGGTCAACTATTTTGACTTAGTCAACACTTAGTCAACAATTTTGACTTTCGTCAACTCGAAGTCAACATTTTGACTTTTTCAATTTCTTATGAAATTCTATTATTTTATGTGCAATTCTTATTCCAAAATTCCTATAAAATCATACTATGTCTAAAACATTAATTTAGATCATATTATGTAATTGTACTTGATAAAATAAATTTATAACATGATTTTCGGTCAACACAATTAACCAACTAAACATTTTTCAAAAATTCCAATAATTTCACATAACACTTAATCATCCTTAATTATCCTTATTATAACATAATTGTTATTTATTATGAACTATTGAATTTAATTTATCTAAGTCATATTCAAAAAATTTGACTTAGGTCCAAATAATTTTTATAAATTTCAATAAATTCACACAACCATATATTATGAATCTACATCATCAATATGACATGATAATACTTAAATATGGATCATATCTCAATATCATACCATATATTATAATTTTCGAAATTCTTGAACTTAGGTACTAAAGTTCTTTAAAAATTCTATATAAATTCATATAAGCTTATTTAATACCCTAGATTATTATTTCATGCTCAAATCAACAATTAAAATCATAATAATCATCATATGGTTCCCTCAAGTTTTCGGTCCTTTTCTAAAGTTTAATAACATGATTAATTTTGTGATATAATTATACTACATGCTCAATAATATCATATAAACATGATTTCTACACACTTTAGTATAAGATCTAAAATTTTCGAAAATATCACATATAACTAAGATCATAACTTAAAATTTAACGGATGAAAATTAATAATTCTAGCATGTATACGAAGATCGGAAGAAATCTAACCTTTTAATTGGTGTTGATTTTAATCGGCGACGTTTATTTGCTAAAGGTTTGGGATTGAAATTAAAGAACTCTCTCTAAACTTTTCTCACTAGGTTTCGATTTTTGGGGGTTCAAAATGGGGAAATGAGGAGCTTACCTTATATTTATAACATCAATCCACTTGTAGGATAATTATTACATAAGATAACAATTATTACACCTTTAGCCTAAGTCAAATAAATCGGCCACCACTTGATGCAAATGGACAAAATTTTACCTTATCTCTTATGCTTTATTATCTCATATTTTAATATTGTACAACTCATTACAAGTAGCACACGTTATTTTTCATCCATGTACATTACTTATAAAATTTGTACACGCCTTCATTTTCTTATCACTATGTCTCGGCCATTTAATGTATGATAGACAAAATTCCATTATATTTTTCATTAATTATAAATCATTCAAATCCTTATTAATTTGAATTGTATCTCACGACACTTACAAGTGGCTTAAGATAATTCATATTTTTGTACACCATTTACATAGGTGTCGACCCCTATTAAAACTTTAGGGATGATTTTATCTTATCCCACAACTCATTATTAGGTCATCTTATCCTTTAATTAAATGCATTCACATTTATGCACATTAATTGTCAACATTTTCAACTACTAACAAACAAAATCCATAGTTACTTGTTCCACTTGAATACAACTCTATCCTTATCTCTTTAATAATATCTAGGAAACATAATCTTATCCCATAATCAATAGGATCAAGATATGTCACATAAATCACATAAACTTCTCACATTTTGTCCATATTTTCGGCACTTTAGGGATAGGATTCATCCCACTTGCACAACTTGGTGATACAACTCATCTTATCCTTAATAATATCTCCATAATGTAATTATAACATAAAATCATCAATTGGATAAGAATTTATTTCAATTTCTCACACTATAGGTATTTTCGAGAATTATATAGCCATAATGATATATATATATATATATATATATATATATATATATATATATATATATATATATATATATATATATATTTTATTTCTTGTAATAAATAGATAACACATAGTATATGTCATATAATAATCATAGATGATGAATTTAATCATAGGAAAAATACTTAGAATGATTTTAGATCACAAAACCCTAAATTTAAAAATTAGGGTTTTCGAACCCACTAAATTTGGTACATTTTGTTCCTTAATTCCCTGGCATTATTTTGATGGTAGATACTGCTCTTATATCATAAAATAATCATAGGAATTTGAATTTTATAATTCCATGATCGTTTGGCTAAGTTATCGAATTATCTCTAAACTTAGACGTTTGAAACGTCTCAAAACGTTCACAGTTGGTTCATCTCTAAAAAGTCCCAAAAATAAGTTGGAATCACTTAATTCATACTTACTATGATAGTGAATTCAATTCTAAGCCTTAATGCTTAGAAAATATCAGAAACGAATCGTCGAATTTTATCGACGTTAGAACATACGTTCGAAAGAGTAACATAAGCTATATTGCTTAATTCACTAAGTATAAGTGAACATCACATAGAACTCATCATATTATGCTTAGTCAAAGTCGAGCATTGACTAATTAAGATTTTAATTATCGAGGCTAAAACCCTAATTACGATTTATATTATCGTAATTAAGCGTTAAAACTGCGGGATATTACATTCTACCCCCCTTAAAATAAATTTCGTCCTTGAAATTTGCATACCGTAGAAAAGTACGGATATCTTTACACTATAACAGTCTCAAGTTTCCACGTAACTTTCTTTTGTCCATGGTCTCTCCTTTGGACTTTTACCAATGGTATAAGCTTCTTTCTTAACCGTTGAATCTGACGTTTAAAACAATCGCAGACTCTTTCTCATAACTCATATCTTGATGTAAGAATAGCGTCATCATGATGGTCATGTATTTTGGACCATATTCGTACTTTCTTTAACTATAACACGTGGAAAATTCTGTGCACTTCCCAAACTTGATGGAAGTACCAATCTATGGGCTTCTAGTGTAATACCCCGAAGATTTAAATACCTAATTACGATATTAAAAACTCGTAAATTAGGGTTTCGCCGAAATAATGGAATTAGTAATATATCGAATAATGATTTCGATTATTTACAAGATAATAAATTCCTATTTTATATTCACAAAGGATTGTGAATTAAGGAATATAAGTTTATAATGTGTTTCGGCAGTATAATTTTAACGTCGATTGAGTATCGATAGTTAAAATTTAGAAATTTTCTAAGCAGTGCTTAGAATTTAATTCCATTATTAATGGAATAATTTAATAAAGTGACTACAACTTTATTACGACCATTTTGAGATGAGTCGATAATTAACGTTTGGACGTTTGAAACGTTAACGTTTAGAGATGAACAGAAAAATGAGATTAATGATCAAGGAATTATAGTATTTAAATTCCTATGATTATTATATGTAATTAGATTATTATTTAGCATTAAAATAATGCTAGAGCATTACGGATTGATTATTGAGCAAAGTATTAATTTTGAAAACCCTAGTTTGAAAATTAGGGTTTTCACATGAAATAATTCTAATAATTTTTCCTATGATATAATTTATCATCTAAGACATATATTATGATATATAATTACTTATAGCATGAAAATCAAATTTTGCCCTATTAATTCCATATTACGTGAACATATATATGTATAAGTTAATATGAATGATTTTCTTTAGCTTCCAAATTGTGTTGACCAAGTAAGATATTAATTGCACATTAACCTAGTAAACTAAAGTGATCAACCAAGTGGATGCTTTGAGGATTGATAGGAGCCGTGTATTATTGCTTCCAATTGAGGAAATATGAATTCACACAACTCTTTGTACATATGGAATGTGCAAGACTTTTGATACATGGTTTGAGATATTTTAAAAGGCTCTCCTTTGTTAATTGAGAGAACCGACCGGCTAAGCTCCCCAAATGCAATGAATTGTTTTATCCAAGAAAGAATTTGTGTAAGATCATTAACTAGGTGTAAGACCTTTTCTATAAGTGATGTAATATCATGGTGAGTCATAAAGCATGAATTAAATTGTTTTACTTGTGTTGTGATGTAGTGGCCGAGAGTGAGAGAGAGTGATAGGAATTATGTGTTCCAATTCACTTACTTATGCCTTTGTTAAAATCAAAACAAGTCATCACTTCCTCTCCCAAACCAAAGAATACCGTGAGCTTTTCTTGGAGAAACGAGTTTTCATCTCTTTAAATCACCAAACCTCGATTTAAATCCTTGACATCAAAAATCAAAGCCGTTAACGAGGTTAGATATCGAACGAGCTTCGATTATACCTAAGCTTTTAATAATCCATTGGTTCAATTATTTTTCCAAGCATGTGTATTTAGTGAAAAATTATGCTAGCATGTTTATATGCTTAGTGATTATGTTACATATGCTTAGGAGTTGATGTTGATGATTTATTTTAAGATAAGCATGTTTCATTAATTATTTGATTATGATCGATAATTCTAGGGTATGTTTTAAGGTTAGATTAATGATATATATTAGTAGTAGAACACATGGTGATTAATTGGAAATTTTTAAAAATCATTTGTCACGACCCCATTCCGGACCAACCCGGATTGGAGGGCGACTAGTACTAGGAGTAGTACTCTAGGGGTTACATGAATAAAATAGAGGTGCGTGAAAATAAGCTAATCATGCTTGAACAGAATACGAGATGATGTTATATTGTTTTTGAAAAGGTTTAGGCCATCGGACCCCAAAACTTGGCCTGATCCGATGAGCCTCAATAGTTTAAAAACATAAAGCGTAAATAAGGGAGTTCGAGTGTGGCGGAAAGTGTGTGAATACATATATGACGATATGCATTCAGGTATAAACCACAAATTCAATTAAACCGGTCGAGGACACCGGACTCTCAACACTTTCCCCATCATCACCATCGAGCTCAACCCGCACATTTAAAACAAACATGCGGGGCTAAGTACAAGAAATTGCACTTAGTGGACTCGTGCGAAAACATTTGATAGAGTTGGATTACGCCAATATTGGGTAAGTCACGAGGGTTTTAGTTAAAATGCCTTGTGCTTACCAAATCATTCGGTTCAGTAAACATAGCTCGCCGAGCATTTTCTTGGTGTGTATGGTCCATATCTCATAGTCACAATACATAATAATAAATAATTAAATAAGCGTCGAGAGGAGGCCTCCCATCTACGACGCCGTGACCGCCGTAATCCGTCACACACACACTCTCTGCAAGCATATGTTAACACAACATAGTTCCAACCTTCACGCCAATCCTAGCTGGGCATTTATCATCCGCACAGGACCCGACATTAAAAGGTTGGGAGCTACCACAACAATTGATATAATAGTTCCAACCATCTCCACAGCCCTACCCGGCATAATAGATAGGATCCATACACAAAACGAAATATTTTTGGCGGTGTAATGCAAGAAAGCAGTTGATATGATTGTAGAATAAGTCTTTGTAAATAAATTCATTTGGTATGACAAGAAAGTCAAATTTTGAAGATAAGAAGCCCATTTTTGAGATAAGAAAGGGAACCCACCTGGACTATGGTTCGTTGTAAAAGTCCTAGGTTCGTTTGTTCGTCAAAATCCCGTCGCTGCGTTTGCGTCCACACCTTTACGGAAAAGCGAGGTTTTAGTACGTCGCTCAAGTCTTTCGAGACTTTCGAAAACTAAGATAAACTTCGATATTTCATATCGACGTAGACTGAATTCCTTAGTGGATTCAATGCGTCTCTAATACGTATACGATTGACTTTTCTCGTTCTTCGAGACGCTTTCAATGTATAAGTACGTTTTTCGATATATGGATTTCATTTGTGAAATCCTTTCTTACTAATGAGGTATCATACTCAATTAGCATATCTTACGCGTACTGACGTATTTATAAATGTATAATCGTACGTTTGACTTGAAAGTCAACGAAGTCAACATTTTGACCATTGAATAATAGTAATTTCTTAAAATTTTGTCTTATAAATCGAATTCGATCGATTTGAATACGTAAAGTCCTATTGTTCGATTTATCTTGTAAATCAAGGACTTGTAATTATTTTAGCATTTTTAATACTTCTTTTTATAAATAAAAACGTATTTTGGTTTTTAAAACGTTATAAAATGAACGTTCGTCTCAAACATAGCAATCTATGTTTATAAATTTTTGTAAAATTTAAAAACTGTCCAGAATATCATTTTAGTAAATTTTCATTAATAAACTGTTTTAAAAAGGATTTTAAAATCCTTTTATATTATCGATAATTTCGATAATTAGTTTAAAAATACCAAATGACCTTTGAAAATTTTTCTAAATTAATATAGTGTATTATTATACACTATGGTCCAGAATATGAATTTATGAAATTCATATAATACTGTTTGCTAATTATTTATATATATACATATATATATTCACGGTAATTCACAATTAATAGGAATAATCATCCAAAAATTCCCAAAATTGATATATACTTATTATAACATCCCAACATCAGTATATAATATTTATATAACCCATAGTTACTCATAACTATTTATTTCACAATATGTGACAATATTCACGGTATTAATAGGATAATTACCAAATAAATAGCAAACAATTTCTAAAAATTCTAAATAAATTCCAACATCAATAAACATTATATTATAACATTGTAACATTATAACATCAACCAAAATAATTTAAATCGTCACCATATGAGCTTTGCAAGCTCTCGGCTTTTTCGATTAAATTTGGTATTTGGTTTTCAAAATTCAACAATTATATACTATGTCTATACACTATAGTATATTAATATAACATCATATAATCATCAAGAACTAATTAAATCATCACCATATAAGCTTGCAAGCCTTTCGGTTTATTTGATTTGAATAGTTAATTGATTTCAAAATTCTAATTAATTTACACAATGTATAAATAATATACTAAAGCATTAAAACATCATTACATGTTAAAATAACATCATACATCAACATATATTTTCAATATGCTCTCGGCCCTAATTAAAAATTAAGCATATGGTTTTCAAAATTCTAATTAAATCATATAACCTATGAACAATACATTGAAGCATTAATATGTCATTATATGCTTAAAATAAAATTTGTACACCAATGTATTTATTCAAATAGCTCTCGGTATTTTTAAAATAAATGGCTAAGGTTTTCCAAAAATTTTAATTAACATACCATAGGTTTAAATCATAACATACATCAATATTTCATCATCAAAATGTTCAAGAAATAATCGGTCATTCACATTTTATTTTATACAGTTTTCGAAAATAATTTTAAACATATCATATGGTTCGAAAATTTCATATCCATGCTAGATCCATTCCAAAATCAAATGAACAATACCATATGATTATCTAAGCATACATTTCATATATTTTTAAAATAAATCATCAAGAACAACATTCTCATGCTCAAGAACATTTAAAACATATATATACATACATATATCATTCGAACATACAAAAAAAATATATATAAGAGCATGCTCGATTTTTCTTGAACCAAAGATGATAAAAATCGAAGCTTTTGTGTCTCATTTACCTTGGTATGGTATAGGATCAAGGAACAAGTATGGTATGGAGGGTTGAGGAGAAGAAATGAAGGAGAAGAAAAGGTTGAAGCTTTCGAAAATGGGGGAGAGGGGCTGCTCTCGGTTTTCTTGCTGAGTTTGGGAGAGTGTGGAGTATTTTGTGAGTTTCTATTGCTTGTAGTGTTTGCATAATGAGGGAATGGGAGGCTCCCTATACTCCTTCTCTCAACATACACGGCTGCACACACAACTCACCAATGGGATGGATTAATGCAGTAGAAATGATTAGAGGGTAGTAATCATGGGCTATGTGTGCATGTATTGGTCAAGAATTAAGGTGGAGTGCAAGCCTTTGTTCTCTCATGATGGCCGGCGAGATTTGGGCATTTAAGGGTGGGATTTTATTTTTTTTATTACACACAATACATGTATTAATCATAGTATAGGTCATAGATATATAATACATGTCATAAAAATAATTAAATCACAACCTATACACATTTTCGAAAATACCGACAATAAAATGGTAAAATAGGGATAAAATACAATTTACACCTATTATTGATACTCATGCCATTTTCGGTCCAAATATACATATATACATCATAATATATGATTTAGATATTAAATAATATCATAGGGAAAAATTATAGCATTAATCAATGCATAAGAAACCCTAATTTTGAAAATTAGATTTGAAATTTATAAAAATCATTTTCGATTTTAATAATCTAAAACTGATTTCATAGCTTAATAACACTCATATATATCATATTATGAAGTTTAGATACCATATGATAATTTAATAGTGTCATTTCATGTGAAAACCAAAGTTTATAAACTTAGGGTTTTAAAACTTTCAATCTCAAATTATCGAATTCAATAACTGAAAATTCGACTTTTAATAATTAATAGTACTGAAATTATATAAATATTAATAGGAAATTAATTATTATAATTTCACGAGCATTAAACTCATTTTAAAACGCCTCAGACGCGTTGACGTTAAAACGTCTCAAAGCGTTCAAAATCGACTCATCTCAAAATGGTGCAGAAGTTCATACTTACTAAATAAATATATTCCTTTTAATAAAGGAATTAAGATGGAAATTAATTCCAAGCTTCACTGCCCAGAAAATTTCATGAAAAGCTGACGTTCGATACGCGTTTGACGTTAAAATATATTGACGATTCATTTCGTAATATTTCAATCCTTTAATTCACAATCCTTAGTGAATTATGAAAGGAATTCGCCATAACGATATCGTATCGAAATCACAGGATTCGATGTCGTAAAAAGATAATATCTGTAAAACCCAATTACGGGTTTAGAAAACCGTGTCGTATATTCGCTTTCTTTGGAATATTACATCATTTGCTACATGTTTGAAATTACCGAAATGAAGAAAAAAATTTAAGTTAATGTACAAATTTTATTCTTGTGATATTATTACATAATGTTGATCTATAGCATTGATTATGTGCTATGTGATTTTATTAGAATTTTTAAGAAATTGATGTTCATTTTTAACAAAAAAATCGAGAGCCATAGGTGTTGGTTTGATGATTTGTAAGTTGATATTGTTTAATATTATGATGTTATATTGTTATATTATAATGTTTAAGCATAGTGTAATTTTGAAGAAATTTTATAAAAATGTTTGGTATAAGTTGGTGAAGAATCGTGAGCTTCATGGAATAATACATTGATGTAGAATTTATAAATGTTGGACCTTATGTTATAATTATGTTATAAATTGATGTTGGGGCCTTGTATAATTTAATTAGAATTTTAGGAATTTGTTTGATAAAATTTTAGAAATTTTCGAGACTTATATAAGTGAAGTAGGTGATGTTCAAATTTCCTATAGTTAATATTAATACATATTAGTGATACTATGATAAAATAGTACACTATATGAATTTAGAAGAATTTTTGGGAGATGATTAGAATTATTAAGCTTAAGGCCGTGAGCTTGTCTATATATATCAAGGATTTTAAATCCTTAATATCAAGAAAAATAATACATTATATGTCTAGAATTAATTTAGACATATTAAGAATTTATGAAATTTTATAAACATAGAATACTATGTTTATGAAGAAACGTTATATTAAATAACGTTAGAAATGAAAAATAATGTTTAAGGAATAAGATAATTAATATTTAAGAAAAATATTAATGAAGTTTATCGATTTACGTGAAAAATCGAGAATTAAGACTTTATGAAAAGAAATCGATTGAGAATCGATTTACAAGGAAATAAGATATTAAAAATACGAGATATTAAAAGAGATTAATAAAGAAAAGTCAAAATGTTGACTTTTGAAATAAACGTATGAAATACGTTCGATAAATCGCTAATACGTGTAAAGCGTATTAATTATATAAGAAAATCTCATTTGTGAGAAAAGATTTCAAAATTTAAATCTTTATATCGAAAACGTGTAGATATCGTTAAATGTTTAACCTAAAAGGTTAAAATAAAATAAGTGAACATATCTCAAGTACGAAATGTTTAGTTAAAATACGTGATTGAATCGATGTATTGAATTAGTTAAGGAATTCAAATTATATTAGAGTAAGTTATCAAAGTTTATTCTAAACTTTGAAAATCTCAACGTGACCTACGTGCTAAAATAGTTTTACGTAAAGGTTGGGCGTGGGCGTGATCAGCGGCGTAGTAAGGAATCGTATTTTGAGAAATCGACGGTCCAGTGGGCTTTACTATACTCAAAATAATAATCGATTTATTTATGATGCTTTCTTGAAATGAGCAGTCTTTATTGAGAAATGATGATGAAATTACACCCAAAATGTTTATGTTTTATGTATGTATCCTATCCATGAATGAATGAATGATGAATCGGTTGTTGGGTCTCCAACTTATCGAAAAATCGATATCGGATCCTATGCCGGATGCGAGAATACAGCTAGGATTAACGTGTACACCAATGAGGTATTTGTGTGCGAAAGGAACATATTCGGCCGGTCACAGCGTCCGTAGAAGGAGGCCTACTTCTACGACGCCAGATGAGTTTATGAGCAGTCATATGAGACCGGATATGGATCATACATACCAGAGAAAATGCCTGCGCAGGCGATGTTTATGAAAAATGCCAGAAAATATTTAGTAAACAAGAGCCTTTTTAATTAAAACCTCGTGTGTTACTGTGATAGGGCAGTGTAATTTAAATTTGATAAAATGTTTTGGCATGAGTTCACTGAGTGCATTTTTGTACTCAGCCCTGCATGTTTGTTTTTAAATGTGCAGGTTGAGCTGATGGTGGATGGAGGTGTTGTGAGCAGTTGGACCCTTTTGACAGTGACATGTTAGAAACCTTGAATACACATCGTCATATGTGTATTCACATGTTTTTCATTGCGATAGAACATTAAGTTTATGTTTTGATGATGACAATGAATACCTTGGATCATTGGAAATTGTTTTGGATCTCATAGGTTTAAGTCTCACTTGTAAATTATGTGTAATGTATATAATGGGTGGAGTTTCTTAATTTACTTGATGTATGTCCCATAAGCCTTTGATTAATTATCTTCGATTCCTGATTCTTGTTCCAAGTATAGTCCTCTTTAATCCGTCCTTGGGATTAGAGGGTCATTACAATAGGCCTTATCCTTTCTAGGATCTCGCAAGGTCTATAAAACATAATCTCAACTTTCTTTTCTCCAAACATTGAAATTCTTTCAATGGAGAACTTTAATATACTTTTTCTGCATTCAAGATGCAACTCATATCTACGCATATCAGCGTAAGACTTTTGTCTATCATGAGCTTCTTTCTTTCATTGCCTAATTCGGCAAATATTTCATTCATTCCTTTCACAGAATTGGCTTTAAACTTTCCTCTTATTTACTTACTTTATCTCAATAAAGAGATGATCGATACTTTCTTTTATACTATACCTTACATGGGCTATGTTGCTTGACAGTTATTGTCGTAGGTTAACTTAATAAGTGGAAAATACATTTCCAATTTGTACGTTAATTCTTTCTCTTCTAAGCCAATTCATATTCTAAAGATAACCTCAAAATCTTTATACGATGCAAGACTTACGATTTTCTCAGTAAATAACCGACTAACTTATCAGACCCAAAAGTAGCCTAAATAGGCATGAGCTGAACATTTTTGGTAAGTCGATACACTACTACCCATATAGCAGTGTTATCTTTTGACTTTGGTAAACCCATCTCAAAATCCATTGTTACGTCATCCCATAGGATCATTGATACAATGCCTTCACTTACGGGCAATTGAGATGATGTTCGACAATTTCTATCTTCCTCTTCTTAACTCTTCGACGAGTTTTTCTTTTATGCAAGGATTTATCATTACTTAGACTGAATTTTTCAACATAGAACATCAGCCATTATATTTACCTTTTGTAGGTGATAATTTATATCACATTCATAATCTCTTACTAATTTGAGCCACGTCTCTTGCTCGAAGAAGCATCTTAAATTCTTATGATCTATGAAGATATCACACCTCACTTCATAAGGGTGATGTATCAGACTTTAATACGGGTATTATTGTTGCTAATTTTAAATCGTGAGTTAGGTAGTTTTATTCATGTAGACTAAGTTGTTGTAATGCATAGGCTAACACCTTTCTCTCTTGCATTATCATACTGTCTAGTCAATCTTTGGGAGGCTCACCTCGCATTTATCAATACAAGAAGACTTTATTCCTTTTGGGGTAACTATATCGTTGGCCTTACTATGTCAGAGAATCCTTTCATGAGTTTCTGATAGTAACCAGCAAATTTTAAGAAATCCGAATTTCGTTTTGGGTCGTCAGCTAATTCTATCCTTGCACTGTTTCAACCTTTTACCAGGTTCACATGGATTACTTTGGAAGACACAACGTGTCTAAGGAATATTATTCTTTTAGTCGAATCTGCCTTAAATAAACTTGGCGAGAATTGCTTGACTTTGATGTCTGCAAGATAGTTCTCAAAAGCTCTCTATACTCTTTCTTGCCCTTCAAATAGATGAGAATATCATCTTATGAAGATTTAAGACAATCTATCTTAGTAGGCGCGGAATGCTCGATTTTTGAGGTTCATGAACATGGTTGGCGCATTAGTTGGTCCGATGGCATAACTATAACTCATAGTAGCCACCTCTTGTTCGGGAAGCCATTTTGGGTACATGGTTAGCTCGTGCCTTAAATTGATTATAGTCAATTGAGATCGGTTCTCGGACTACTCTTGTCTTTCCATCGACCGAATACTCATCTATCCTTGGTAATGGATTATTAATTCTCGATAATCTATATACTTTCTTAATGCCAACAGACCATTAACAAAAGGATTCAACTGATCTGAGGTAACGTAAGTAATATCAAAATAGTATAATAAAGTGTTTTGAGCAGTGGAAAGCATTTGAATGCATATATGACGATATACGTCCAAGGTGAACTATTAGCAACAAAAACTCCGATTGCTTCAACACTTGTCCATCCCATCACAGACTCGACTCGCACATTTAAAACAAACATGCAGTGGCTGGCACGAGATTGCACTTAGTGGACTCATGCCAAAACAATCTTGTGATCGGCGAAGATGTTGCTAACGGCTCCCAATCACATAGCTGTGATTCTTGATCGACTAGGATCCACGACCTACCGATGATGTTGCTAACGGCTCACAACACAAATTGGTGTACACGTTAATCTTAGCGAAGTGCGATCCGACTAAGATCCGATATCGATTTTAAAATTGAGGCGACCCAATAAGCGATTCACATACATCGTTGGCTCGCCCAACAACATGATAGGATCCATACGTTAAAACATAAATATTTTGGGCATGTAATTGAATAACGGTTCATAATCATTTCTCACCGAAGCTTTGTAAATAAATACGTTTCAAGAAAGTCGTAAATAAAAGGGTTTTCGTAAAGCCCACCGCACACGTGAGGTCTTTATACTAGGGTCTCTTTTCTCACGCCAATGTCCCGCCCACGTATCGCCTTTACGTAAGAATCATTTTAGTGCGTCGGTCGCGTTCGATGAGAGCGAACATAGTCTATAACGTTCTACGTATCAAATAAGGCTAACGTCGGACTTAATTTGGCGCTTCCTAATCGATTGATGTCGATTATGAAATTTCTCGACATATAAAGGGTATTCTACCTTTTTGTATATAATGTGCGCTTTAATGTATTTACGTAACGTAAATAGCATTGTTACTAAGCGTCTCGTCACATTGATCACGCATTATCGATGCGTGCGTCTGTTGACCTGGTCAACGATTTTGGTCAACTATTTTGACCAAGTCAACCAAAAGTCAACAATTTTGACTTTGGTCAACAAAAAGTCAACATTTTGACTTTTTCAACTATTTATGAAATTCTTATCATTTTATGTGCAATTCTTGTTCCAAAAATTCCTATAAAATCATACTATGTCTAAAACATTATTTTAGATCATATTATGTAATTATTCTTGATAAAATAAATTTATAACATTAATGCACATAATATAAAGTTTTCGGTCCTTATATTTTAATTAGCTTAGACTTGTAAAAATTCTTATAAATTCACATCACACTTATTTTATCATGTGATTAATAATATGTAATTACCTTGGTCAAATAAAATTTATACACCTTAGTATTATAACATATAGTTTTCGGTTTCTATAATAAACCCATCAAATGATTTTAAAAATTCGAATAAATTCATAAATCGATTAATCACCCTCAATTATGCTTACTACAACATAATTGTTATTTATTATGACTTATTGAATAAAATTTACCTAAGTCACTTTCTAAATTTTCGACTTAGGTCAAAATAATATTTATAAAATTCAATAAATTCTCACAACCATCGGAAGCCATTTGGGTACATGGTTAGCTCGTGCCTTAAATTGATTATAGTCCAATTGAGATCGGTTCTCGGGACTACTCTTGTTCCTTTCCACTGACCGAATACTCGTCTATCCTTGGTAATGGATTATTAATTCTCGATAATCTATATACTTTCTTAATGAGCTATCTTTCTTCTTTGACAAGCAAGTCGGGTGTTTCTTAAGGTGATACACTAGGTTCGATGAAACTTAGATTTTATAGCCTTTAAACGTGAATCTTTATCTTTTCACTTTCCTTGAATCCATTTGATAAAGGTACTTTTAACTTGGTTTAATAATGGTTCTAACTTGATAGTAGAATTCTAGCTGCTTATTAGGAAAATCTTGCTAAGTTGTCAGGGTATATCTAGAAATTCTCAAAAAAAATTCACATCATCTACCTTAATTTCTGCTTTCCATACTTTGCTTAGATAAACAGGGAATGCTCGACATCCCTTCTTGTTTAATAATCCCCTTATTTGTAGTGTGGGTATGGTTGGAATTTCCTTTCCCATGTAGATTTCATAGAAATTCGTAACTTCTTATCCGGAGAAATGGAACGAAATTTCCCTTTTCCTTGTACAGGATTGTGGAATGGTTTTCAACTAACCAATCCTTTCTTAGGATTATCTCTATGTCTTATATAGGTACTATGTTCAAGTTCTTTACCAAAGTCTTAAGTGATTCTAAATTAAATTCTAAGTTTGAGTAAATACGTGTGGCAACCGTGATCCTTCTTTTAAGTAAAGAAATTCTCATCCTTTGATTTGCTTATTCTGATTTGAGTTTCTAACGTATCCACGCATGCTCTTACTATTCTTGTGATAACAAAATGTGAAGCACTTGTCTCGAACAGAAGTACTTTAGGTATACTGAGAAGTTTTCTCATACCTACCAGACTTTCCTGGTTTTGTTCATTCTATTATTATCATACTTTTTAATCAGTATGAATGTTTCAGCTTCCTTCTTCCTCTTTATCGATCTTTAGAATATATCTTCTATATATTCTTTCTTTTAAAATCCTTTCAAGAAGAATCCTTATTTTAGCATTTGTTGTGCTATCATATGTAATATCCTCTTTGGATATACGTCATTTCTCTTAATCTTCATTGGTTTGACTAAGTGGTTTCGCATAAGTTAAAATCCCTTGTTTACTGAGAACACATCATACTTTTTCCTTGATTTCATATATCTTACTATCTTCCCAACATTCTATGTTTACTTTGTTTCAATGCTGAGGTACCCAACATTTTACCTTATGGGTCATCTTATAAATATGAGGAATAACTTTTCAATTAGATTCACCTTAAGGTCCTTACTTGTGAATCCCTTCCTTTGTTTGCTTAAACGTTTTTCCTTTACAATCGTCTTTTAAAGTTATCTCACTTTGTTTAATTACTAAATCACGCATAAGATGAGCGTTTTTGTCTCTATATACTTAGGGTACGACGGTTTCATCTCAAATATCAAATCTACTTCTTGATCCACTTCTTTCCTTCAAAGGGTCTGCTTTACTTATCGTAATCAAACTGTTTGCAAAGCTTATCTCATGTTATGGCTATATCATAACTGTATAGCTGGTAATTTCCTCAGCTATTCTTAACTCTTGCTCTTTTCTTGAGCATGATATCTGAAAGTTATATTACTTTCGTTATACTTTGATTCTCACTTTTATGGTTTAAATTCGTCATCATTCTAATCTATATTGGTAAGGTGGTACATTTGTACATCATAACTTAGATTCCAAGTATCAATGTTCTATTGCCAAATCTCGACTTCGGGTATCTTCCCCATACCCGGTTCAAATACTAGGAATAGCCTAGCTATTCACCTATCTCATTATTTGATCAATCGATCATACTATCATTGGTTTATCCAAAGTCTCTGGTACTTGGAAACGATTCTTTTTAAACATAATCTTTATCGATTTATGGATAAAGCGGAGAGGCTTATTAACTGAGATGCTATCATTCCTTTATATCCATCAACTGTGTCTTATTCATCTCCACACTTTAACAGTTCCGACCTTCTAACAAGGTTTTAGGGACAATCAACTATCTTAAAGATAAGTTGTATTCTTTCTTATTATGATTTAATAAGAGGAGGGTATATCCCAAGGATATATAATATACTTCTCTTTGCTTTTACTCTAGCACTCAATGCTATAAAGCATCTTGTTCATAACTTAATCATCATACCCTCACGTGGAGGTATAACTTTACTGTTATCAGTACTGGGAAAGCCCATCAAGGTCGATCCACCTATGTGTATCATAAAATGTATTTCGTTTCATCGAGAACTTCTTTACATCATATCTTGATGTTTATCATTTTACTGATCTGAAACTCTTTAGGTGACAAGATACGTCAACCTATGTCATACTTATTGGTTTCAAGACTTGAAGAAAATTTCTTCACAACTACTTTTGAGAGGGATGGTTTCACCATTCAAGATGACAACTCTAAGGGTTTGAATCAACATGTTCTTTGAACTGAATAAGTGGGAGATAGGGTCCGAAGACCAGAATAACGAGTACTGAGATTTCTTTGGTCATATGGGGTGGCCAGGCCCGTCACAAATACTTTCTCAGTCATATGAAGGTTTGGTTTCAAGAGGATGTTTTATGAAATTTTCTGATTGCAAACTTCTTTCAGAAAAGTGAGAACTCAAAATTGATAACTCAATCGAAACTAGATCATAGAGTTTAAACTCAATAACAGAATTTTGGGGTATGTATAAGATTTGAAACCTTATACAACTCATTTTAGTTGTCATCAAAGGTTTCTCATGTACACATATGTTATAGTTCTTCTTGAACTATCGGGAATCTTTGCTTGCTAATAGCATTCTAAGATTCTTGTCACACTGTAGAGTTCTCGTTTTATATACGTCGCATGATCAGTATCAACTGTTTTATTGATCACATTCTTATTTCAATTCTAACGAGAAAGTCATAGTCAATTTGGATTTCCGTCATACGTGAACATCCAAACAAAAGACTATACTCATGTCACTGGAGTATAGTGACATTTATTATCTCTAAATCATCATCCTCATCTTTGCTTTTTGACTTTCTGCTCTTTGTTCTCGTCATTCCGCTCGAGATTCTCATTTCGATCTCGTTTCTGTCTCATGACAGACTAAAATTCTCATAGTTTTCTTCCTACGTTCTTTCGCAAAAAGGGATCATGCGACTTAAACAGTCTATGTTCTTTGGGATAACATACCCATCAATGAAATAACTTTGAAATTTGAAATAAACATTTCAAAACTGTAACATAACTCATGCTTTCTTTGAATTTCAAGAATTCAACATATAATACTTTTGACATATCAATGTCAACACTTTCTCATATAACATCATCATAACATAATCATAACATTCTCCTTATAACATCATCAAACATCATAATATGTTGGTATTAATCCAACAACTATCACAACAAAATCCTCATTGACTTTCACGAATTCAAAAACTTCTCTTTTGACATCTCAATGTCAATACTTTCTCATATCACTTTCAATCCTTCTCAACATCAAACATTATTACACATTCGCAATTACTTTCACTTTCAGAAATCTTTATTCATAACTTTCATTCATGTAACATTCTCTTTATATAACATTTCTCCTCATAAACATCCCTTCTCATCATTATTCACTACTTTCATTCTTAAATACCTTTCATAATTTTTTATTTCTTTGGAAACATCATTTTCCATGTTCAAACTTCTTGTTCCAAAATTTTGAGAAATTGGCATGTATTTTCAAACTTTTTCATTTCTAAAACTGAGAAAATCATTTACTCAACGCTTATTAAATCTTTTAAGTTTTCCATGAATATGTAGTCCCATACCTACATATTCTTGGAATCACTGAGTTTTCCTCGAATATGCAATCCCATACCGCATATTCTTAGAATCTCTCCTAATTCTAACTTTCATTTTCTTGAAAATTCATTTCACTTTAATGACTTTCACTTTCCAACTTCTTATCCTTATTCTCAAAACGTGAAATAATCATTTACTTTTTCCCTTTGAGCTTGATGTGATGGAGTGTTGAGCATAGTCGGTGATCTCTAGAAGTCACTCTATCTAGACTCAACTTTTGAAAGAAGTTTTGGGTTTAGGTGCGACCGCTCGATACCAATCGTAACGACCCGCCAACCCAAAGTACGGATTAGCAGAAACTGTTACTAATGACGGGGATTAACAACAGTAACAAACACTAATTATGGAACTGCGAGATATATATAATAGACAAATTCTCAGAAACTTCATATCATTTAATGTGACACATATATCGTACATACGAAACTGGATCATTTAGACTCTTGACTAAAGGGTTCAACTCGAAACATAACCTATGTAACTTTGCAGCGGAAAGACATGTGATTACACATATGACGATATGTAATCAAGGCTATACTTATCGACGACAGAAGACTCCGACTGCTCAACACTTCAACATCCAACATCAACTGCTCAACCTGCACATTTAAAAACAAATATGCAGGGCTAAGTACAAGAATGCACTTAGTGGGCTCATGCCAAAAACATTTTCTTTAATTACACTGCCCCTTTGAGTAACACACGAGGTTTTATTGGAAATGCTCGTGCTTACTAAAAAATTTTCTTTTATTTTCAAAAGTCGTCTGGCCAGACATATTTTTGTCTGTATGATCCATATCAGTTCTCATATAGTAATATCATAATATCATCACAAAACGTCATCACATAACATCATCACACGTTGGTAGCGAACCAACAACTTTCAATATCATCATACCAGCCGCTTCTCATATAATATGATATCACAACAGGATCATCATACATTGGTAGCGAACCAACAACTTTCAATATCATCATACCGGTAACGCTTCATATAATATGATATCACATCGGGATCATCATACGTTGGTAGCGAACCAACAACTTTCGATATCATCATGCCGGTAACTTCATATAATATGATATCACATCAGGATCATCATACGTTGGTAGCGAACCAACAACTTTCAATATCATCATGCCAGCCAACTCCACATATAATATATATATCATCACATCAGATCAATCCTAGCCAGGTATAATCCTTCCGGCTTAGGATCCAATATCAATTTCTCATAGTTGGCTTGCCCAACAACTTGATAGGATCATACATAAAAACATAAACACTTTGGGCAGGTAATCATATCATTTCTCAACAGAAGTACTGTAAATAAATACTTTTCATTTGCAGAAAGCAAGTAAATAAAAGGGTTTTCGAATAAAGCCCACCTGGTATGTGTGTAGGCCTTTTTACGGTTCCTTTCTATGTCCTTAGCTTACCACCACGTCCCACCTTAACGTAAGAACTATCTCAGTACAACGGTCACGTTCGATAGAGAAGAACATAATTTATGACGTTCTATGGATCAAATAATGCTAACGTCGGACTTATTTTGACGTTTCCTAATCAATTGATGTCGATTACGAATTTTCTCAATTTATAAGAGATATTCTACCTTTTTAGTACATAATGTACGTTTTAATGTACTTACGTAACGTAAGTTACATTGTTACTAAACGTACTACGTCACATAGATCACGTTTTATCGAATTACGTGCCCTTTGACCTTGGTCAACGTTTTTGGTCAACTATTTTGACTTAGTCAACACTTAGTCAATAATTTTGACTTTGGTCAACTCAAAGTCAACATTTTGACTTTTTCAATTTCTTATGAAATTCTATTATTTTATGTGCAATTCTTATTCCAAAATTCCTATAAAATCATACTATGTCTAAAACATTAATTTAGATCATATTATGTAATTGTACTTGATAAAATAAATTTATAACATTAATACACATAAGGTATGATTTTCGGTCAACACAATTAACCAACTAAACATTTTTCAAAAATTCCAATAATTTCACATAACACTTAATCATCCTTAATTATCCTTATTATAACATAATTGTTATTTATTATGAACTATTGAATTTAATTTATCTAAGTCATATTCAAAATTTTTGACTTAGGTCCAAATAATTTTTATAAATTTCAATAAATTCACACAACCATATATTATGAATCTACATCATCAATATGACATGATAATACTTAAATATGGATCATATCTCAATATCATACCATATATTATAATTTTCGAAATTCTTGAACTTAGGTACTAAAGTTCTTTAAAAATTCTATATAAATTCATATAAGCTTATTTAATACCCTAGATTATTATTTCATGCTCAAATCAACAATTAAAATCATAATAATCATCATATGGTTCCCTCAAGTTTTCGATCCTTTTCTAAAGTTTAATAACATGATTAATTTTGTGATATAATTATACTACATGCTCAATAAATCATATAAACATGATTTCTACACACTTTAGTATAAGATCTAAAATTTTCAAAAATATCACATATAAACTAAGATCATAACTTAAAATTTAACGGATGAAAATTAATAATTCTAGCATGTATACGAAGATCGGAAGAAATCTAACCTTTTAATCGGTGTTGATTTTAATCGGCGACGTTTATTTGCTAAAGGTTTGGGATTGAAATTAAAGAACTCTCTCTAAACTTTTCTCACTAGGTTTCGATTTTTTGGGGGTTCAAAATGGGGAAATGAGGAGCTTACCTTATATTTATAACATCAATCCACTTGTAGGATAATTATTACATAAGATAACAATTATTACACCTTTAGCCTAAGTCAAATAAATCGGCCACCACTTGATGCAAATGGACAAAATTTTACCTTATCTCTTATGCTTTATTATCTCATATTTTAATATTGTACAACTCATTACAAGTAGCACACGTTATTTTTCATCCATGTACATTACTTGTAAAATTTGTACACGCCTTCATTTTCTTATCACTATGTCTCGGCCATTTAATGTATGATATATAAAATTCCATTATATTTTCATTAATTATAAATCATTCAATCCTTATTAATTTGAATTGTATCTCACGACACTTACAAGTGGCTTAAGATAATTCATATTTTGTACACCATTTACATAGGTGTAACCCTATTAAAACTTTAGGGATGATTTTATCTTATCCCACAACTCATTATTAGGTCATCTTATCCTTTAATTAAATGCATTCACATTTATGCACATTAATTGTCAACATTTTCCATTACTAACAAACAAAATCCATAGTTACTTGTTCCACTTGAATACAACTCTATCCTTATCTCTTTAATAATATCTAGGAAACATAATCTTATCCCATAATCAATAGGATCAAGATATGTCACATAAATCACATAAACTTCTCACATTTTGTCCATATTTTCGGCATTTTAGGGATAGGATTCATCCCACTTGCACAACTTGGTGATACAACTCATCTTATCCTTAATAATATCTCCATAATGTAATTATAACATAAAATCATCAATGGGATAAGAATTTATTTCAATTTCTCACACTATAGGTATTTTCGAGAATTATATAGCCATAATGATATATATATATATATATATATATATATATATATATTATTTTCTTGTAATAAATAGCTAACACATAGTTATATGTCATATAATAATCATAGATGATGAATTTAATCATAGGAAAATACTTAGAAAGATTTTAGATCACAAAACCCTAAATTTAAAAATTAGGGTTTTCGAACCCACTAAATTTGGTACATTTTGTTCCTTAATTCCCTGGCATTATTTTGATGGTAGATACTGCTCTTATATCATAAAATAATCATAGGAATTTGAATTTTATAATTCCATGATCGTTTGGCTAAGTTATCGAATTATCTCTTAACTTAGACGTTTGAAACGTCTCAAAACGTTTACAGTTGGTTCATCTCTAAAAAGTCCCAAAAATAAGTTGGAATCACTTAATTCATACTTACTATGATAGTGAATTCGAATTCTAAGCCTTAATGCTTAGAAAATATCGTAAAACGTAACTGTCGAATTTTATCGACGTTAGAACATACGTTCGAAAGAGTAACATAAGCTATATTGCTTAAACTAAGTATAAGTGAACATCACATAGAACTCATCATATTATGCTTAGTCAAAGTCGAGCATTGACTAATTAAGATTTTAATTATCGAGGCTAAAACCCTAATTACGATTTATATTATCGTAATTAAGCGTTAAAACTGTTGGATATTACAATAAGAGAGTTACGACGTGTGATGTACATGAAAACATTTCCTGATAACATTTATCCGCTCATCGATGTGTTTGGATTGTTTATACGCTTTATAGATTGTCCGCTTTATCCTAGCCGCTTATGAGATCGTCTAAGTTTATCTTATCTCGCTTATCGGATAATGTTTAGTTGACTTACGCTAGTTTTATGCGTGGCGGATGGAGGAGATGCGGTATCTTGCTAGGAGGTGGCTAGGACCACACGCTACGCTTGGGAAGTAGTTCGTGCTTATCGGGAGTATTGGATGTGTTCTGGCGACAACTTGGGAGAGTTCTTGATGCAATACCTCGGACATTGGAGGGATGCACGAGTATACGGGTGATGGATTCGATGGCGTCAAGCACCTCTTGACCCGACTTCCGTCTGTTGGGAAGATTATGGCGGGAAGTGTCCGGTGATTACATCTACCGAGTGGGCGTAGACTATGACTTGATCGCGGACCTACCGCGATTCATCAGCCATCTTAGTTATGTCTTCTGCATTTACGGAGCCACCCCGATAGGACCTTACCTCCCTCCGAGGGAGTATACATGGCGTGACGACACGCCGGAGTGGCTTTACAGAGGTTCGGCGGAGTTAATCTGTGGTGCCCCAAAGATTCATTTGATGAGGCGACTTGCCCAGTGGATAGAGCAGCGTGACCGATTGCACTCGGGCGCTGCTTTTCCACCATTGTCTTTGGACATCCTCTCGTCCACCACTCCCCCCCTACCGCCGATGGCAGCTCCACCACCTCCAGTGAGCCCTACGCGATGGCAGCTCCACCACCTCCAGTGAGCCCTATCGCCGTACAGCGAGGATGAGAGTGTCGGACACTCGGGATGCCTACAGTCCGCTACGTGTTAGTTACAGTCCGGAGCGCGAGGATTATGGCCCGATGCGCGACATCCATGCGATCGGAGAGGATGGAGCAGGACCATCCGTGGTTCGTGCACGAGGGCGACTACGATGAGGAAGAAGATCCTGATGAGGATGAGGAAGAGTGAGAGAGTTCAGACGAAGAGCGGAGACGTAGATTTTTGAAGACGTGTATAGTGTAGTATGTATATAGTGTGGTTGCTTATGTATATAGTGGAAGTGAAAACTTAGTGTTTTGTAATGACATGTAAGTTGTATGTATGTAACTTCCTTTTGATAGCTGCTTGTACATAACACCTTTCTTATGGCAAAATTTTCGATGTATATATATGACCTGAATGGGCTTTTTATGCAAAAGGTGTATGACAAAGATGAAATGTTTTATTAAAGCTGTTTTATAATAAGATTGTATGATGATATTATGTATGTTTAAATTGTGAAAATAATGGGTTTTTAATTGAATGTCTTATATAACAGAATGCCTCCTAGAAGAGATCCAGAACAAGGGATTAGAGGTAGAGGAAGAGGAAGGGGAAGAGCTAGGGGAAGAGGTAGAATCCCAGTACAAGAACAAGAAATTATACTTCAACCACCCCCACCTCCACCTGATCGAAGGATAGAGGAACTCTTTCTAACGCAGAACCCTCCTGTCTTTAATGGGAAAGGAAATCCGGATGAGGCAGAACAATGGATAAGGGCAATGGAACGATTTTTGACTTTCTACGATGCACCGCGCAGGAGCGACTGTCGTGCATTACTTTTCAGCTTTCTGGACCTGCCGACTTCTGGTGGGAAGCCAGAAGAAAGATTTTCACACCAGAGCAAATGGGCGAATTTACTTGGGAAGACTTCAAGAGGGAGATGTATGACAAATACATCCCGAAAAATTATAGAAAAAGGAAAGAGAACGAATTCTTCGTTTTAAAGCAAGAGAAGATGTCAGTAACCGACTATGATCGCATCTTTTGCGACATGTCGAGGTATGCACCTGATCAGGTGAACACAGACCTGAAGATGTCAGAGAAGTTTAGGTCGGGTCTAAGGCCAGAGATCAGGATGTCTCTCGCTAGCCATGGAGACTTGACCTATACCGAGGCTCTTGGACTAGCCTTAGATATTGAGGCAGCGATGCCAGATGATAAGTCAACATCAGCTCAGACCCAGAAAACGGGGGATAGAGGTAAAAGGAAGTGGGAACCAAACTTTGGTGGCAATAATAGGAAATCGATAATGTGAACAAACGGCAATGGCAAGGGAATGTGGCGCCTCAGGGGCGAGGATGGAAGAGGCGGTCTTTTCCCCTCGCGAGAGGTCCACAAGAGCGAGTCTACCTTGTCAAAGTGCGGAAAATGCACAAGGGCGTGCATGGCGGGCGGCGGAATGTTTAAG
Source organism: Salvia rosmarinus (assembly GCA_036937905.1). Classification (NCBI taxonomy): domain Eukaryota; kingdom Viridiplantae; phylum Streptophyta; class Magnoliopsida; order Lamiales; family Lamiaceae; genus Salvia; species Salvia rosmarinus. Next base: position 53,746 of record JAODLM010000096.1, read on the forward strand.
TGCGGCGTAAAGGGCATTACGCTAACAATTGCCTGTGACACGCCCGAAGCGATGGTAAGGTCGAATCAGCCCGGCAATGCCTAGCCACTCGGGCTACTCGGTTCACCCCAACCTCAAGCAAAGTAGCACAAGAACAACGGTGGCAACCCCAAGAATGAGGCGGCAACCACAATGATGGCGTCGGCAAGAAACAACAACAGAACAGAATCAACAAGGACAAGCGCCCGTCAGCCTCGGCCAGCCCGAGGCTAGGCGTATGCTCTACATCGGGGCGAATCTAACAAAACCGAAACTGGCGTGTATGGGAATTCTTCTCAACATGCTCGTTATATTGTTGTTCGATCGGGTGTTTCACATTCCTTTATATCAAGAACATGTGTTGATATGTTTGAACTTAGATCTGAGAAGGCCAATCAGGACATGAGAATCTCTTCACCTATAGGTGGGATTATGACTGTTACGCATTTTTGCTCGAACCTAGAGTTAAATTTAGGATCACTTAAGGTTCTGGCGAACAATTTGAACATAATACCCATGGGTGACGTAGATATAATTTTAGGAATGGATTGGTTAGCTACAAACCATTCCACAATTCTTTGCAAAGAGAGGAAAATTTCATTTCATTTTCCGGGACGAAGCTACGTATTTCCACGGAATCAAAGATGAGGAAGAAAGTCCGATTATATCAAGACCAAGGCGAGAAGGATGATAACCGTGAAAGGATGCCACAGCGTATCTTGTTTCCATGAGCGGGAAAGATAAAACGGAAATGAAGGTGAAGATGTTGAAATTGTTTGCGAATTCCCGGATGTTTTTCTCGAAAATCTACCAGATTACCTCACGATAGACAATTGAATTCACCATCGACTTGGAACCCGGATCGGCTCGATGTCGAAGGCCCTTATAGGATGGCTCGAAAGAACTAGAAGAATTGAAGATCCAAATCCAAGAGCTTTTGGACCTAGGTTTTATCGCACCTAGCGTTTCGCTTGGGGGCCTGTTCTATTGTCAAGAAGAAAAGCGGTTCCTTGAGGATGTGTATAGATTATCGGAATCAATAAGATGACGCTAAAGAATAAATATCCTTTGCCAGGATAGATGACTGTTTGATCAATTACGAGGAGCGAGTGTATTCTCAAGATTGACCTTCAAGTCGGGTTATCACCAACTCAAAATACGGCCAAGACGTATCCAAGACTCGCATTCCGGACGGTATGGCCATTATGAATTCATAGTTGTGCCGTTCGGTTGACAAATGCACCGGCCGTATTTATGGATCTTATGAATGTAGTGTTTCATCCATACTTAGATAAATCCGTTTGGTCTTTATAGATGATATTCTCATCTATTCAAAGAATGAAGAAGACCATAAGAATCATCTAAGAACGGTGTTGCAATCCTTGAGATGAACAACTTTTGCTAAGTTTAGCAAATGCGAGTTTAATCAAGAAAGTAATGTTCCTTGGACACATTGTGTCTGTGAAGGAATTAAAGTAGATCCACCAAAGTAGAAGTATGCATAAGAATGGAAATCGCCAGGACCCGAACGAGATCAAGTTTCGGGACTAGCTAGTTATTATAGGAGATTTATCGAGGATTCTCCAAAATTGCAAGGCCAATAACCCAACTACTCGAAGGAAATCAAGTTCAAATGGATCAAGAATGTGGCGAATTTTGTAAGCTTAAGGAAAAAGCGACAAGTGCTTGATGCTAGCGATTCGGAAGCGAGATAAAGAATATGTAGTTTATCTTGATGCTTCTAAGAACGGACTCACTGTGTCTTTGATCGCGAGAAGGAAAAGTGATAGCTTATGCATCCCGACAACTCGAGACCACATGAACCGAACTACCCAACTCATGACCGGAACTAGGCTGCGATGGTTCATGCCTCGAAAATTTGGAGACACCATCTCTATGGAGTGAGATGTGAGATCTTCTGAGACCATAAGAGTTTGAAGTACTTTTTCGAGCGAGAGATCTAAACATGAGGCGAGAAGATGGCTCGAATCGGTGAAGGATTACGACGTATTACTATCACCGGGTAAAGCAAATGTAGTAGGGCGATGCCTAAGTCGTAAAAATCAAACTAAATTGGGATGTCTCCTTACAAAGGAAAAGAAACTCGTTGAAGAGTTTGAGAAAATGAAGATAGAAATGGTTGAAAGTCGAGAGACGATCATGAGTTGATTGCTACACTCACCTGACGTCGACTTAAGACAAAGAATCATAGAAGGACAAGGATGGAGGAAAAGTTAGAAGGAGCAAGAGCCAAAGTAAGGACGGAAGGACTAAAGAATTATCAAGAAGCACCGATAATGCTTTATTATTTGAAGGAAGATTATGTGTTCAGACAACAACGATCTTGAATGAAATCATGAGTGAAGCTCATGACACACCTTATACAACCCACCCAGCAAGACGAAAATGTATCAAGACTTAAGAAAAGGTTACGGTGGGAAGGTATGAAACGAGGCGTAGCCTCTTTTGTAGGCGTTGTCTTATTTGCCAACAGTGAAAGCATTGCATCAACGCCTCTGAAAAGTTACAACCTTTGGGAGTACCGAATGGAAGTGGGATGAGATAGCGATGGACTTCGTTCGGGTCTACCAAAATCGAAAAAGGAAACACCGCCATCCGGTAGTTGTTGATAGGCTCACAAAATATGCGCATTTTACGCGATTCGGATCACTCATGGATCGATAAGTTAGCCGATTGTATGTAAAAGAAATTATCGACTTCATGGGTGCCAAAATCTATCACGTCGATAGAGACTCCAAGTTCACTTCAAGATTAAGGTTAGCTTGCAAAAGAATTAGCACAGTTGAATTTCAAGACATTTCACCCACGGTGATGGGCAATCGAAAGGACGATTCGAGACACTAGAAGATATGCTAAAACGGAGTGTTGGATCGAGGTGCAAAGTGGGAAGATGTTTTACCCTTATTGAATTTGCCTACAATAATAGTTACCAGCGACGATTAATATGGCCCCATCTGAAGCCTTGTATGGAAAGAAATGTAGATCACCGCTTTATTGGGATGAAGTGGGTGAAAGAAGAATCGTGAGGGCTGAAGCAATAAGTGAAATGATTGAAATCGTCGGACAAATTAGGCAAAGAATAAAAGAAGCTCAAGATAGAGGAAGTAAATGCTGATACGCTGTAGATCCGAGCTATATTTTGAGGCGGAGATAAAGTCTTTCTCAAAGTCTCTCCATCAAAGGGGATTATAAGATTTGGAGTAAAAGGAAAACTAAGACCCCGTTTTATAGGACCTTATGAGATCCTAGAAAGAATAGGCCCAGTAGCCTATAGGTTGGCTCTTCCTCCAAGTCTGGGGAATGTACATAACGTGTTTCACGTGTCACAATTAAGAAAGTACGTACACGATCCAAAACACGTGATACATCAAGACGACGTGATCCTCAATCCAGATATGAGCTATGAAGTACGACGATTCTAGACCATAAAGTTCGGCAATTCGAAACAAGTCCATTCCGCTGGTCAAAGTGTTGTTGAGACATCATGGACAAGAAGAGGCCACGTGGGAACTTGAGGAAGCTATGAAAGAGCGATACCGGATTTTTCTCGGTATGCAAATTTCGGGACGAAATTTCTTTTAAGGGGTAGAATGTAATATCCAGAAGAATTAAAGGCTAATTACGATATTTAAAATTAAGTAAATTGGGGTTTCGTACTAAATAATTGAATTAGTAATTTATCGAATAATGATTTCGATTAATTATGAGATAATGAATTCTATTTTATATTCACTAAAATTGTGAATTAAGGAATAGAACTTTATGAAGTGTTTCAAAAGATAATTTTAACGTCGATTAGTATCGATAGTTAAAATTTAAATAAAATTTCTAAACAACGAAGCTTAGAATTAAATTCCATATTAAATGGGATAATCTAATAAAGTGATTATGACTTTATTACGACCATTTTGAGATGAGTCGATAGTTAACATTTTGAGGCGTTTGACGTTAACGTTTAGAGATAAATAGAAGATGAGATTAATGATCAAGGAATTACGGTATTTAAATTCCTATGATTATTTTATGTAATTAGAATATTATTTTAGCATTAAAATAATGCTAGAGCATTAAGGGTTATTTTTGAATAAAGTGCTAATTTTCGAAAACCTAATTTGAAAATTAGGGTTTTCACATATGAAATGATTCTAATAATTTTTCTTCTGATATAATTTATCATCTAAGATATGTATTATGATATATATCTAATAATAGCATGAAAATCAAATTTTGGCTCATAAAAATGGAAAATGCCGTGACCAACTTTTGTGAAACAATTGTTTACGTGAAATTCTTGTTGCTAGCTTTGCTTGTTGATTATTTGGTGAACCAAGTATTATTATTGCACACTTACCAAGATTTTTGAGTGATAAACCAAGTGGGATGTGTGTTAGCCGTATATATTTGACTCCAAATTGAGGATGGAAGGTTTAATACAACTTTTGATGATGTATTCACATTTGGTAATGTGTAGAGATAGTATAAAACAAAATTTAGTAACTCATAAGCTTTTGATTTGCAAAGTGCCGTCACTTTTGTGAGCTCCAAAGTCAAGTATTTGTATTGTTCAAGAAAAAAATGTGTAAGTATACTTACTATGGTGACATAATAATTTGGTGAGTCATAGATTGATTTTTGTGTCTTCTTAGTGTATTTGAATGAGGATAACCGACTAGCTATTACCAAAGTGAGAATCAAATTGTTTATTTCAAAATAATGTGCAAGTAGTAACTATTGTGATGTATGCATTAGTGAGTCATAAAGTAAAAATTGAAAGGCTTCTATTTTGTGAGAGAGTGACCGAGAGAGAATGTAATATCCGTAATTTTAATACTGAATTACGATAATAAATTCTGTAATTAGTATTATTAATTAAATAAGTAAAATCTTAATTAGTCAACTCTTGACTTTGACACAGCATAATTGGATAATTTCTGTGTAAGATTCACTGATGCTTAGTGAATAAAGGAATATAACTTCAAATATTTCTTTGAATGTAATTTTCTAACGTCGAAAAAAAATAAGCGATTCGTTTCTGATATTATCAATTTGTTAAGCTTAATTTCAAAATTCCTAATATTATAGGAATAAATAAAGTTGTAACAAACTTTATTTTGAACATTATAGAGATAATTCGCCTATGAGAATTTTGAGACGTTTTAAACGTCGGTTTTAGAGATGAGTCGATAACTTCGGCCAAATGATCATGGAATTATAAAATACAAATTCCTATGATTATTTTATGATATAAGAAGCATTATTTATCATCAAAATAATGCTAGAGAGTTATAAATTTAAAGCCCCAATAATTAGGGTTTGAAAACCTAATTTCCCAAAATTAAGATTTTGTGAATCTAAATTATTTTAAAATACTTTTCTATGATTAAATTATTATCTAAGACATATAATATGTCACATAAGTATATAATAGCTATTTTATACAAAAGAATAAAATATTTGGGAATACCTTAGTAAAAATCGAAAATTAGGATTTTCTAATTACAATTTAATTTTTATTCTTATTTAATTAATGATGTATGATAATTATTATATTATTATGACATCATTAAGGATAAAATGAGGTGTATTACAAGTTGCACAAGTTGGGTGACATCTATATGGTGATTGGCGAAAACTAGGGTTTTCTAAGCATGATATTTAATTTAATTCTTATCCAATTAATGATGTATCATAATTATTATATTAAAATGATATTATTAAGGATAATATATAGTATTATACCAAGTGGCACAAGTGGAGGCACACTTGTACATAGGGACGAAAATTGCACATTTTTATAAGATTTTGTGAACAAAATCTTACTACAATTAATGAAAGAGATAAGATATGATCTTATCATATTATGAGGTGTAAAGAAGTAGTAGTATACAATTTGATCAAGTAACCTAAGCTTTGCTTCCCTATTGGCCGAAAATTTCTAGATAAATATTATAAAATTATAAATTAATTATTTTAGGACAAGTGTGATAACAAGTGTATGAATGATTGATGCACCAAATAAAAGATAAGATATGATAAGGTTCTTGATAAGATTCTTGATAAGGTTAGAGATAAGATTTGGGACAAGTGTGCATAAGATATTTTAAGTGTAATAATTAAAATCAGTGACCTAAGGCTATAAATACCATGAGGCTCTCCAATTCTCATTCGAATCCAAAGTGGCGAAAATAGTAGAGAGAAAAGAGAGTGTTCTCAAACCTTGATCCCAACTTAGAACAAAGAAGCGTTCGCCGATCGTTTGAATCCGATTAAAGGTTAGATCTCTTACAAACTTTGTATATACGTTAGAATTTATGTTATAAGCTTAGTGTGTTCATATGATTTTCGAAAATTACATAACTTATGCTAATATGTTTAGATATTATGTTTATATGATGTTATTAAGCATATAGTATAATTATATCATGAAATTAAGCATGCTATTAAAATTAAAATATGGACCGAAAATATAGGGAGGTCATATGTTGATGATTTTGATTTTTAGTTATAGATTTGAGCATGGAATAATAATCTAGGGTATTAAACAAGCTTATATGAATTTATATAGAATTTTTGGAGAACTTTAGTACCTAAGTCCAAGACTTTCGAAATTTATAATATGTGATAGTAGGTTGTGATATAATCCATATTTAAATGCTATCATGTCATATTGATGATGTAGATTCATAGTATATGGTTGTGTGAATTTATTGAAATTTATAAAAATTAATTGGACCTAAGTCAAAGTTTCGAAATATGACTTAGGTAAATTAAATTCAATAGTTCATAATAAATAACAATTATGTTATAGTAAGCATAGTTAAGGATGATTAGTGTTATGTGAATTTATTAGAATTTTTAAAAGTTGTTTACTTGGTGAAATATGAAAACCAAAAACCATATAGTATAATTCTAAGGTGTATGATTTTATTTGACCAAAGTAATTACATAATATGATCCAAAATGATGTTTTAGACATAGTATGATTTTATGAGAATTTTTAGATCAAGAATTGCACATGAAATGATAAGAATTTCATAAATAATTAAAAAAGTCAAAGTGTTGACCAAAGTCAAAATTGTTGACTTTTCGTTGACTTGGTCAAAAACGTTGACCAAGGTCAACGGGCACACAATTCGATAATACGTGATCTATGCGACGTAGTACGTTTAGTAAGAATGTAACTTACGTTACGTAAGTACATTAAAACATACATTATGTACTAAAACGATAGAATATCCCTTATAAATTAAGAAAATTCATAATCAACATCAATTGATTAGGAAACGTCGAAAATAAGTCGGCGTTAGCCTTATTTGGCGACAGACGTTATAGACTATGTTCGCCTTTATCGAACGTGACCGACGTACTAAAATAATTCTTACGTTAAGGTGATACGTGGACTTGAGCATTCGACATAGAAAGGGAACCATAGTATAAAGACCTGCGTATACGAGGTGGGCTTTACTCAAAAACCCTTTTATTTATGACGCTTTCTTCGAAAAGTATTTATTTACAAAGCTTTCAGTTGAGAAATAATTATGAACTGTTATTACATGCCCAAAATATTTATGTTTTATGTATGGATCCTATCATGAGATGGTTAGCGAACCATGGAAATTTCGGTTGTTGGGTAGCTCCCAACTTTATAGAAAATCGATATCGGATCTGTGCTGATGAAGAATTCCTAGCACGGATTAACGTGTACACCATAGGTATTTGTGAGCCGTTAGCAACATCTTGACGGTCACAACGTACGCAGAGGAGGCTACCTCTACAGCGTGAGCAGTTATGAAAATGTCTGAGATGATACGGATCATACATACGAGAAAATGCTGCGCAGCGATCTTTTGAAAAGTGATAAAGTATTTTGGTATCTGCGAGTTATTTCTACTAAAACCTCGTGCTATACTAATGGGCGGTGTAATTTAATAAAAGTATTTTGGCATGAGTCCACTAAGTGCATTCTTGTACTTAGCCACGCATGTTTGTTTTAAATGTGCGAGTTGGTGACGATGGATGGACAAGTGTTGAGCGGTCGGAGTTTTTGTCGATATAGTTTAACCTTGAATGCATATAAATCGTATATGCATTCACATGCTTTCATTGTTTAAACACATAGTTATGTTTTGATTATTGATGCATATCACCTTCAGATCAGTCGAACCCTCTTGTTATAGATCTGTTGGTCTAGTTATATGAATTACGTTGTATGGTCACCTCCTATCTTTTGATATATTATAAGATTGTTTATCATCTCCCTTATCATTTTATGTTCTTAATCCCTGTTTAATGGTAACAGTCCCGTCTAATCCGTACTTTAGATTGGCGGGCTGTTACAGTTGGTATCAGAGCAGGTTGTCCTTTGAACCCTAAAACTTTCTTTCAAAAGTTAAGTCTAGATTGAGTCACTAGACTTCTAGAAATCAGCTGACTATGCTCAACACTCCATCTCATCAAGCTCAACCGGGAAAGAGGTAAACCATCTTTTCAGTTTTGAAAATTGAAAGTTGAAAGTTAGAAAGTGATAGAGTTGAACTGAAAAGCTTTGAAAACGAGATTGAACTCATATTTTGAAAATAAGTGAAAGATGTGAAAGTTGAAAGTTTTGGAAAGCATTCAAAAGTATTTCTGATGAAATGAGAAAAGTTGACAATTATATGTCAAAAGTGATCTGAGTTCTGAGAGAACAAGAAACAATGACATAGCTATGTCGAAGGAGATCATAGAATCAAATCTGAAAGTATAATATATGTTATGATTATTTAAAAGTTTGAAAGTTTATTTTTTAAAATTTCAAAGTTTTTACGAAGTTGATATGCTATCCCAAAAGAACATAGATGCTCTAAGAAGCATGCTCACCTCTTGAACATAGAAGTATGAGTTATAGGAACTCTATCCCTTTGCAAGAACAATAGTAAGGTATGATTTATGAGCGAGCGAAAAGTTAGTTGAAGCGAACTCGAGTTTTCAACGAAAGGAAACGAAAGCAAAGGATGGAATCAAAGGGCAAGAAACTCAAGTTTGATGAGGAACATAGAAAGTTAAACGAATTTTGAAAAGAAATTCGTACAAAACGAAGCATGGGCTCGCACTTGTACGTAGAGAAGTAATTCCCGGCGCATGGGCACACAGGCAGAAAACTGCACTGCGCAGTGTTTTTGTTTTGACTCATTCTTATTCGTTTGAACTCCGTTTTGCAAACGGTTTTCGCTCACGTACTCTTATCACAACGAACTTCATTTCATATGAAGGACAGAAATCCTGAATCCTTCTCTAGAATCCGTGGGGAACAGTTGAAGTTAGACTGAAAATTTTTGCTAAGAACAAAGAACTTATGAAGTTAAGAATAGAGATCCCATAAGTAGAATTATGATATAGAATGAACATAGGATCTTTGATGTAAACATTTATCTGCTTATCGATGTGTTTGCTTTATCCGCTAATGAGATATATCAGGTTGCCTTATCCGCTTATCGGATATGTTTAGATGAACTTCTGTTAGTCTTATGCGTATTCGGATGGCGAGGAAAGAAAAGATTTCAACGAGGAGCTCGTGTATAGATTCTTTTATTATAGACCGTGCAATCGATATAAGACAATTCTGGACGAGTTCATGCACCTTTGGATAAAAGCTCATTACCATGGAATAACGACTCTGGATGGCATTCGACAACTTATTAGCCTATTGCCGATGCCAGTGGCGAGAATATCTTAAGGAAGTAGCGAAAGAATATGTCATCCACAGAGAAAATTCGGAAGTCTTGGCATATCTCCCGTGACTCGTCAACCATCTCAAAATACATATGACCTATATGGAGCAAATATCAGAAAGATCATTCCTCAACGATGCATGGCACTATGGAGCCCAAAACGTTAACCCTTATCCTACCCCATCATTACGCTTGGAAATGAGATTAAAGTAACACGGATCGGTGTCTGGAAGAGGCGAGGAGTAACATTACCCGGCAAAGAATTGGACCACTTGTTATGCGAGACAAACATATATTTTGACACGGGCGAATTTCCAGTGAAGAATATGATTCGATGAAGGACACTCGACAACGTCGAAACCTAAGGGATAAAAAATAAATCGTGCTATATAGTATGGTCAGCATGTATAAAGAAAACGTAGTAATGTAAAGTAGCATGTGTGTAGCATGACTAGAAATGCGAGACAAGTAGAAATAGAAGCATAATCTTGTATAAACACTATGAGATCTTTTGAGTCTTATGACTTGCTGAAAAAGTCCTCTATGAGGCATTTTCCTATATATATATATCTGATAACCTAGAAGGGTTTTGCGACAAAATAGTATTAGATGGATGTGTAATTTTACTAGAGTCGTTCTATGCTTAACATTACACAAAGATGCTATGAATAGTAATTTGCGATAAACAAATATTGACTACGTTTTTATAACGAATGCCGCCCGACGCCACGCACTGAACCCGAAAATAGGAGGCGAGGAAGGAGAGGCGAGTACTGAACCGATGAAGAAGAAGAAATGATACCACAACCACCTCCACCTCCACTTTGTGGTAGGGTTGAGGAGTTATTCATAGGCAAAACCACCTTCTTTCAATGGCAAAGGAAGCCCGGAAGGCCGAACAATGGGTCGGGGCCATAGAAAGGATTTTCGACTTCCTTCACTGTACCACACAAGAAAGATTATCTTGTGTTGCGTTTCAACTCACCGGACCGGTGATTTACGGTGGGAGGCAAGAAGGAAGACGCTAACACCGAACAAATGGAATACCTCACTTGGGATGATTTTAAGGCGAATTATATGAAATACATTCCCAAGAGTTATCGAAAGAAAAGGAGATTGAATTTTCAATCTAAAACAAGGAAAGACGACGGTGACAGATGCGACCGTCTTTTCTGCGATATGTCTAGATACGCTCGGACTTAGTTAGCGACATGAAGATGTCGAGAAAAGTTCGTAGGGACTAAGGCTGAGATTAAAATGTCTTTGGCAAGTCATGGAGACTTAACCTATCTGGAGGCTCTAAGTCGAGCTCTAGACATCGAAGCCGCGATGCCCAAGAAAACCGGCATCGACTCAATCCCAAATTGTCGACAAAGGGAAGCGAAAATGGGAAGGAGGTTATAATAACAACCTTAACCGAGGAGGTTTGAGCCGTGGCGGCAGTAACATGGCACCCCAAGGGCAAGAGTGGAAGAAACCGATGCTTTCCACGCCCATGGGAGGACAGGGAGCGAGAGAAGGTTCCTCCTTGCCCAAAGTGTAATAAGTGCACACGTGTATGTCTATTAAGCGGTGTCGGTTGCTATAAGTGTGGCATGAAAGGCCACTATGCAAATATGTGCCCTGATTACGCCCGGAGGACAAGGAGGCCCAATCAACCAAATCAAACCCAACCCACAGAAAGCGTATGATGTCGGCCCAGCAGCAGCGTGACAACAACCACAAAGCAGCTGCCAACATATCAACAGAGGCAAGCACCTCGCCATCCACAGCCAGCCGGGCCGAGCCTATGCGCTACAAAGGCGTCGAGCAGACAAAACCAAGGTAACTGGCGGGTATGGGATTACTTTGCAATATACCTATTATACTGCATTACGATCTGGTGCTTAGCATTCTTTCATTTCAAAAGCATGCGTTGATATGTTAGAACTTAAACCTGAGGAAACAAATCAGGAAATGAGAATCTCATCACCTATAGGAGGTATTATGACCGTTACACAGGCTTGCTCGAACTTAGAGTTGAACTTAGGCTCACTTAAGGTTCTAGCAAATAACTTGAACGTAATACCTATGGGGGATGTAGATATAATCCTAGGAATGGATTGGTTGGCCGAAAACCATTCCACGATCCTATGCAAGGAAAGAAGAATTTCGATGCAACCACCGGGAAAAGAAGCTACGAACTTTTATGGAATTAGTATGGGAAAGAAAGTCCCAATAATATCTGCACTCCAAGCAAGGAGAATGATGAACAAAAAGGAATGTCAAGCATTCCTTGTTTATCTAAATGGAGAAGAAAAAGCGGAAACAAGGGTCGAAGACGTGGAAATTGTTCGGAATTTCGGGCGTCTTTCCCGACATATTACAGGACTACCCCTGACGAGTGACTAGAGTTCACAATTGATCTGGAGCCCGGATCAGCTCCAGTATCAAAAGCGCCATACAGAATGGCACCAAAGGAACTCGAAGAGCTAAAATTCAAATCGAGAGTTATTGGACTTGGGTTTTATTAGACCAAGTGTTTCACCATGGGGAGCACCCGCCCCTGCTCGTCGAGAAGAAAGATGGTTCGTTGAGAATGTGCATCGATTATCGGAATTAAACAAACCGACGCTTAAGAACAAATATCCGCTACCGGGATAGACGATTTGTTCGATCGGTTAAGAGGCAAGCTTATTCTCGAAAATCGATCTTAAATCGGGATACCATCAACTAAAGATCGACCGAAGATATATCTAAAGCGGCATTCGAACAAGATATGGGCACTCTGAGTTTGTAGTTGTGCCGTTCGGTCGACTAATGCACCGCCGTGTTATGGACCTTATGAACCGAGTGTTCCATCCATATTTGGATAAGTTTGTCTTGGTCTTCATAGATGATATTCTCATCTATTCAAGAGCGAGGAAGAACATAAGGAACACTTGAGAATAGTGTTACAGACCCTACGAGCCGAACAACTTTATGCTAAATTCAGCAAGTGTGAATTTTGGCTTAAGGAAGTAATATTCCTTGGACACATTGTGTCGCCAGAGGAATAAAAGTTGATCAAGCAAGGTCGAGGCTACGTGCAGGATGGAAAACACCGACCACTCAAAATGAAATTCGAAGTTTCCTAGGATTAGCTGGTTATTATAGGAGATTCATTGAAGGATTCTCCAAAATAGCAAGGCCAATGACACAGCTACTCCGAAAAGGAATTAAATTCATTTGGACGGACGAATCGAGGTGAGTTTCAAACACTTAAGGAAAAGTTAACTAGTGCACTGGTACTAGCTGTTCCAGATTCAAACAAAGAGTATGTTGTCTATACTGACGCTTCCAAGAATGGACTTGGTTGCGTATTGATGCAAGAAGGGAAGGTAATAGCTTACGCATCACGACAACTTAGACCACATGAGTTGAACTACCGACTCATGACTTGGGCTGGCGGTTGTGGTCCATGCCTTAAAGATTTGGAGACATCGTCTCTACGGGTAAGATGTGAAATCTTTCTTGACCACAAAAGCTTAAAATACTTTTTCGAGCCAAAAGATCTGAACATGAAGCAAAGGAGATGGCTCGAATTAGTAAAAGATTCTGACGTGGTATAAATTACCACCCGTGCAAGGCAAATGTGGTGGCGATGCCTTGAGTCGTGAGAATCGACCCAATATGGGATGTCTTTTCACACAAGAAGAAAAACTCATTAGAGAGTTTGAAAGGATGGAAATAGAGATGATTGAAAACCACAAACGATCACGAGTCATATTGCTACACTCACTTTGACATCGACTTAAGAAAAGGATAATAGGCGGACAAAGGATGGAGGAAAAGTTAGAAAGCAAGAGCCAAGTTTAGGTGAAGGATTAAAAGGTTTCAAAAGCCTTAGGACAATGCCCTATTGTTTGAAGGAAGATTGTGCGTTCAGATAACAACAATCTTGAAATGAAATCATGAGTGAAGCTCATGATACTCATATACCGCTCACCCGTAGTACAAAATGTATCAAGACTTAAAGGAAAAGTTTTGGTGGGAAGGTATGAAGAGATATAGCCTCTTTTGTCGAGCGTTGCTTAGCTTGTCAACAAGTGAAAGCACTACATCAACGACCTTATGGAAGCTACAATCTTTGGAGATTCACGAGTGGAAGTGGGACGATATAACAATGGACTTTGTAACGGGTTTACCAAAGTCGAAGAAGAAACTCTTGCTATATGGGTAGTAGTGGATCGCCTTACCAAATGTGCTCATTTACGCCTATCAAAACTACTCATGGATCGGATAAGTTAGCCCAACTATATGTGAAAGAGATCGACGCCTACGGAGTACCAAAATCTATCACTTGATAGAGATTCAAAGTTCACATCAAAATTTTGGACTAGCTTGCAAAGAGAGTTGGGAGCGAAATTAAATTTTAGCGACTTTCCATCCACAAGCAGACGGGCGATCCGAGCGAACAATCCAAACACTTGAGGACATATTACTGAGCGGTGGTTTTGGATAGAGGCGAGCTTGGGAATATGTCTTACCACTCATAGAGTTCGCTTATAATAATAGTTATCGAGCAACGATTAATATGGCCCCATATGAGGCCTTGTATGGAAGGAAATGCGATCACCACTTTATTGGGATGAAGTGGGTGAAAGGAAAATTTTAGGGCTGATCTGATGAAATGAAATGATGAATACGTGTGTTAGCTTTTCCTTTTTATTTCAAACCATGGTTCTAGAACTCGAAATTTTTTTAGGTCGTGTGGGCGGGACTTATGTTTTACAGATACCGTTGGTTTTGAACATTCACGCCTATATGGCGAAGATTTTGGATGTATATATATGACCACGATAGGGCTTTTTATGCAAGTTATGTTTGTTAAGAATGTTATACTGCTTTAGAATCGCTTTATGACAAAGCCATAACAAGTGTGAGTGTATGAGGGTCAGTGAAAGAATAAGTGCCTAATGTTTACTTGTTTTCTATAGCATGCCTCAGAAGGAATCCAGCGAGGAATCCGGAGGTCGAGGTCGGGGAAGGCCGAGAGGAAGGGGTAGAATCCCCGAGCAAGAGCCGGAAGATATTCCCCAACCACCACCTCCACCTCAACCCGATCGCAGGATCGAAGAAATGTTTCTAAGACAGAACCCTCCTGTCTTTAACGGGAAAGGCAGCCCGGAAGAAGCTGAGCAATGGGTTAGGGCCATTGAACGGATTTTCACCTTCTTAAGATGCACGGCACAGGAAAGGCTGTCGTGTGTTACCTTCCAGCTGATAGGACCAGCTGACTTCTGGTGGGAGACCAGAAAGAAGACCTTCACTGCTGAGCAACTAGAGGAGTTCTCGTGGGAGGACTTCAAGAGGGAGTCGATGAGAAGTACATCCCTAAAAGCTATAAAGGAAGAAGGAGCGAAATTTTCACTGCTAAAACAAGAAAGGATATCGTGACCGACTATGATCGTATTTTCTGCGAGATGTCGAGATATGCACCGAGGCGGGTGGACACCGATTTGAAAATGTCGGAAAAGTTCGGTCCGGGCTAAGAATGGAGATACGCATGTCTCTACTTGACCATGGAGACCTATCATACATCAAGCTCTCGCACGAGCTTTGGATATTGAGGCGACCATGATCGAGAATAAGTCAATGTAGTCTCGGACTCACGGTAATCGGACAAAGGAAAGGGGCTCAGGAGCCCAACCGCGGGAATAACAACCGCGAAACAATGGGAAGCAAGTCATGGCCTTGCGTGGCGAGAAACCTGGCGCAGGGCGGAGGCTGAAGAGAAGCGACTTATGCTCCACCAAATGGGGGACCGCAGAGCAGAAAGGCACCACAATGCCCTAGATGCCATAGAGCACACAAGGGTGTGTGCACGCAAACGTGGTAAGCTGTTACAAGTGCGGGGTAAACGAGCATTACGCCAACGATTGCCCAATGTCACGTTCGGATGGAAGGCCGAACCAGCAGGGCAATGCTCGGCCATTAAAGGGCTATCTGACTTCAACCCCGGCCGCAGCGGCCCACCCCAACCCCAGCAACTCCAGTGGCAACAACCCCAGCCTCAACAACAACCCCAGCAGGTGGTGCAGCAACCACAATGGCTGGCAGCAGCCGCAACAACAACCCCCGCAACCGCAGTGGCAGCCACCGCCCCAACAACAACAACAGAGGCGGCAACCCCCGCGCCAACGCCAGAAGATGGCAGCAACGGGCGGACAACAATTACCCGAATCGGCGGGACCACGCCCGTCGGCCTCGATCGGCTCAGGGCGAGCCTCGCCTTGCATAGGAGGCGAGCGAACAAAACCAAGGAAACTTGGCGGTATGGGAGTTATACTCAACCTACATTATAGATTGTTCGATAAGGGTGCTTCGCATTCTTTATTGCAAAATCATGCGTGAAATCTTTGGGCCTTAGGTCTGAAAAATCAAGCCGAGATATGAGAATCTCATCGCCTATAGGAGGAATTATGACCGTTACACACTTTTGCTCGAACCTAGAGTTGACATTAGGATCACTTAAGGTTACGGCTACGATCTAAACATAATACCTATGGACGATGTAGACATAATCTTAGGAATGGATGGTTAGCTCGTAATCATTCCACGATTCTCTGTAAGGAAAGGAAAATTTCGTTTCACTTTCACGGACAAGAAGCTACGATTTCCATGGGATCGGCATGGGAAGAAGAGTTCAATAGTGTCGGCACTACAAGCTGTGAGGATGATGAACCGTAAAGGATGTCTTGCATTCCTCGTTTATTTGAACGAAGAGGATAAACCCGAAGCATGGGCAGAAGACATTGAAGTTGTCCAAGAATTTTCGGACGTATTTCCCGAAAATCTATCAGGACTACCTCTTGATAGACAGCTAGAGTTTACCATCGACTTGGAACCAAGATCGGCTCCAGTGTCGAAGGCGCCCTATAGAATGGCCCCAAAGGAACTAGAAGAACTAAAAATCCAAATCCAAGAGCTTTTGGATCTAGGATTCATAAGGCCGAGTGTTTCACCTTGGGGAGCGCCTGTTTTGTTTGTTAAGAAAAAGGATGGTTCTTTGAGGATGTGCATCGATTATAGAGAGCTAAATAAGATGACACTAAAGAACAAATACCCTTTACCCAGAATTGATGACCTGTTTGATCAATTGCGAGGCAGTGTATTCTCTAAAATTGATCTTAAGTCGGGATACCATCACCGAAAATACGGTGCGAGGATGTACCTAAGGCGCATTCGAACCGATATAGCCACTATGAGTTCATAGTTATGCCATTCGGATTAACCAATGCACCACCGTATTCATGGACCTCATGAGCAGTATTTCATCCATTTACGGATAAATTGCTTTTGGTCTTCATAGATGATGATATCCTTATTTACTCGAAGAATGAAGAGGATCATAGGAACATCTATGAGCGGTTTTACAAACCACGAGAGACGAAAGACTCTTTGCTAAGTTTAGCAAATGTGAGTTTTGGTGAAGGAAATTATGTTCCTTGGACACATCGTGTCTGCGAAGGTATAAAAGTAGATCCACAGTGTGAGGCCGTGCAAGAATGGAAATCACCAAAGACTCGGCCACGAGATTAGAAGTTTCCTAGGATTAGCTGGTTACTATAGGAGATTCATCAAGGATTCTCCAAAATTGCAAGGCCAATAACCCGGCTACTCCGAGAAAGGAATCAAGTTCGTTTGGGTGATGAGTGCGAGGCAGTTTCCAAATACTCGAAGAGAAATTGACTAGTGCACCAGCCTAGCAGGTCCCGAGCGGACAAAGTGCGTAGTCTATCTGACGCATCTAAGGCTGGGCTGGGTTGTGTTTTGATGCAAGAAGGAAAGGTGATAGCTTATGCATCCGACAACTCGGACCCCACGAATCGAACTACCCAACCCACGATTTGGAGTTAGCGGTTGTAGTTCATGCGCTGAAAATTTGGAACACCATCTCTATGGCGTGAGATGTGAGATCTTCACGGACCACAAAAGTTTGAAGTATTTCTTCGAACAACGAGATTTGAATATGAGACAAAGAAGATGGCTTGAATTGGTAAAAGATTACGACTGTGGTATTAACTACCACCCGGGCAAGGCGAATGTAGTAGCTGACGCCTTGAGTCGTAAGAGCCATACCAAGTTAGGATGTCTCTTTGTACAAGAGGATAAACTCGTTGAAGAGTTTGGGAGAATGAGGATTAAATTGGTTGAACCACCTGAGACAATTGTGAGCTGTATCGCTACACTCACGCTGACATCTGATCTAAGAAAAAGAATTGTCGAGAGACAAAGGATGGAGGAAAAGTTAGAAAAGATCAGACAAAGGGTAAGGTCCGGAGGATTTAAGAATTTCGGGGCGCGAGACAACGCCTTGTGTATGAAGGTAGGATGTCGTCACAGCGACACCGAGCTTGAGAAAGAAATCATGAGTGAGGCTCACGATACACCCTACACCGCCCGCCCGAGCGGTCTAAAATGTACCAAGACACGAAGGAAAGTTTTGGTGGGAAGGCGTGAAGCGAGACATAGCATCTTTCATAGAACGCCGTCTTGTTTGCCAGCAGTGAAAGCGTTACATCAACGACCTTACGGAAAGTTGCAGTCTTTGGAAATCCCTGAGTGGAAATGGGACGATATAACGATGGATTTCGTTACAAGCTTACCCAAATCAAAAAGAGGAAACACAGCCATATGGGTAGTGGTGGATAGACTTACCAAAAGTGCCCACTTTCTACCTATTCAAAGCACTTATGGCTCTGATAAGTTGGCCCAGCTGTACGTTAAGGAAATTATACGATTACATGGAGTGCCAAAATCTATCACCTCTGATCGAGACTCCAAGTTCACATCCATATTCGGATTAGCTTGCGGCGAACCGGGTGCGAGATTAAATTCGATCTGACTTTCCACCCACAAACCGATGGACGGTCGGAAGAACGATCAAACGCTTGAAGATATGCTTAGAACCGTAATTTTGGATCGAGGTGCAAAATGGGAAGATATTTTACCTCGATTGAGTTTGCCTACAACAACGACTATCAAGCGACGATAGGCATGGCCCCATCTGAAGCCTTGTATGGCAAAAGTGTAGATCACGCTTTATTGGGATGAAGTCGGTGAGAGAAAGTTATAGGGCACGATGCGTTGAGCGAGATGATCGAAATCGTTCGACGATTAGGCCGAGGATAAAGAGGCTCAAGATAGGCAAAATCTTACCGACACGCGTAGATCCGAACTACGATTTGAAGATGGAGACAAAGTATTTCTTAAGGTCTCTCCATCAGGGAATCGTCGATTCGGACTAAAGGGAAGTTGAGACCCATTTTATAGGACCATATGAGATCCTAGAGAGGATAGGTCCAAGAGCTTATAGCATAGCTCTTCCGCCAAACCTGGGAATGTGCATAATGTTTTTCACGTCTCGCAATTGCGAAAATACGTCCAAGATCCTAAACACGTGATCCACCAAGATGACGTAATTCTCAAGCCCGACTTAAGCTATGAAGAGGAACCAGTGGCGATCCTTGACTACAAAGTCCAACAGCTACGGAGCAAGTCAATTCCGTTAGTCAAAGTCTGTGGAGACATCACGGACAGGAAGAAGCCACGTGGGAGCTTGAAGAGGCGATGAAAGAACGATACCCGATTTGCTTGTGCGAAAGGTATACAAATTTCGGACGAAATTTTTCAGAAGGGGTGGAATGTAATATTCGAAAAAGCGAACATCTGAACATACGCTACTCTTTAAACCCGTAATTAGGGTTTTACCAGATATTTTTATCTGTGTGACATCGAATCGTATTCCGATTCAGTATCGTTATAACGAATTCCTTTTAAAATTCACTAAGGATTGTGAATTATGGAATTGAAGTTTATGAAATAATACGACAGTATTATTTTAACGTCGATCGCGTATCGAACGTCATCTTTTTATGGAAATCTCTGAGCTGTAAAGCTTGGAATTAAATTCCATCTTAATTCCTTTATTAAATGGGATATTTTTTTATAAAGTAAGCACGAGCTTACTGCGACCATTTTGAGATGAGTCGCTTTTGAACGTTTTGAGACGTTTTGAACGTCAACGTCTAGAGACGTTTTGTAAAATGAGTTTAATGCTCAGGAAATTATAATAAGTAATTTCCTATTATTATTTTATATAATTTCGGTATTAATAATTATTTAAAGTCGATTTTTAAGTTATTAAACTCGATATTTTTGAAAATGAATTTCGAAAACCCTAAACTTATAAATTAGGGTTTTGTCACATGAAATGATACCATTAAATTATCATATGGTATCTAAACTATATGTTATGATATATATGAGTATTATTAAGCTATGAAAACAGTTTTTGGATCATAAAAACTCGATAGCTTATATTAATAAATTTCGAAACCTAATTCTTGAAATTAGGGTTTCATATGCATGAATTAATGCTATAATTTTATCCTATGCTTTTAATTGTTATCTAAATCATATATTATGATGTATATACATATATTTGATCGAATTGGGCATCGATGATCAATAATAGGTGTAAATTGTATTTTTATTCCTATTTTTCTATTTATTTTCGGTATTTTCGAAAATGTGGTATATGCTTGATTTAATTATTTTAATGGCTGTATTATATACCTATGAATCATGTAATATATTTATAATGTATTATGGTGTAACAAAAAAAAAAAATCAGCCCTAACCCCCCTTAAACGCTACCACCACCCTCTTACTCCACCATGCTTGTCACCTCGTAATATCCGTAGTTTTAATACGAGATTACGATAATTAATTACGTAATTAGCATTATTAATCCATAATTAAAATCTTAATTAGTCAACTCTTGACTTTGACCAAGCATAATTGGATAATTTACGTATAAGATTCATCGAGCCTTAGTGAATTAAGGAATATAATTTTCAATATTCCTTGAGCGTAATTTTCAACGTTGAATAAATTCGGCGTTTACATCTTCTGATATTATTAGCGATTAAGCTTAAATTGAAATTCCTATTATTATAGGAATAAATAAAGTTGTAACAAACTTTATTTTTAACATTTTAGAGATAATTAGGTCTAAAGGAATTTAGAGGCGTTTCAACGTCTACGTTTAGAATAATCAATAACTTTGCATACGATCTCGGAATTATAAAATTCAAATTCCTATATTTATATTATTATATAAGGGCATTATTTATCATTAAATAATGCTAGAAAACTAAAAATACAATGTACCTTGTTTTATGGGTTTGAAAACCCTAAGTATTTAAATTAGGGTTTTTAAGTCCTAAATTATTTTAAATACTTTTCTATGAATAAAATTATTATCTAAGGCATATAATATGTCATATAAATGTGTAGTAGCTATTTTATACAAGAAAATAAAATGTTTGGGAATACCTTAGTAAAATTCGAAATTAGGGTTTCCTAGATGTAATTTAATTTTTATTCTTATTCAATTAATTATATATGATAATTATTATATCATTATGATGTCACTAAGGACCAAATGAGGTGTAATACAAGTTGCACAAGTGTGGGAGCACACTTGCATGAAAGTGGCGAATTCCATGGATTTTTAGTATGATTTTGTGTATTATTATTATCTTATAATTAATAAATAAATATGAGTTGGATCCTATCTTATTCTAGGTGTAAAGTAGTAGTAGTTAACAATTAAAACAAGTAATCCATGCTCATTAATTGAAAGAGCCGAAATCTTTGAAAATTTGGATGAAAATTTCTTAATTTCACATTATATAATAAGGCCACATGTATAGTTGAAATTTTTGACTTTTCAAAAGCAACTTTATACTATATTAATAATATGATAATAATATAGTATATAATATAAAAATTAAATAAATTGTAGCCTAACATATATATGTTGGCGAGAATTGCAATTGAGGGTATAAATGTGTTAATTCTTTTAGTTTTGATAAATATGAGATAAATTAATTATAATATAATATAATAAAACATATATAATATAGTAATAAAATAAATAAACTCAATCCTAGAATATATATATAGTTGGCGACACCAACATATATATATATATATTTGATTAATTGCCAACTAATATACTACAAGTTGCATAAGGGATAAGAGATATCATGAAATGTATGTGATAAGAATTAAAATTTTGTCTCCTAGTATAAGGAGGTGCGAAAATTTTGACTAGAATTAAGCAAGTGGATTGGTGATATTTTAGCTTAATAATTACATTACAACTTGCTAATGTCTATAAATATTAGGAGAGCACAACACTCTCCCATTTTGCTCCTCAAACTACCGAAAATATAGAAAAATTTAAGAGTGTTCATCAAGTTTCAATCCAAATCCTTAGCAAATAAGCGTTGCCGATCAAAATCGAAACCGATTAAAAGGTTAGAATTAGTCCTAACCAGTATACATGCTTAAATTTTGAATTTAAATCAGTTAAATTTTAAGATATGATCTTAGTTTATATTTGTCATTTTCGAAAATTTTGAATCATATGCTAAAATGTTTAGATATTATGTTTATATGATGTTATTAAGCATGTATATTAATTATATCATGAAATTAAGCATCTATTAAATTTAATGTTGGGACCGAAAACTTAGGGGTTATATATGTTGGTGATTTTGATTTTAATTGTTGATTTAAGTATGAAATCATGATCTAAGGTATCGATTATGCATATATGAATTTATTTAGAATTTTGGAAAACTATAGCTTATATTTATATGAATACCGAAAATTATAGTATATGGTATTATGTTGTGATATAATTCATGTTTAAGTAATATAATAGCATATTAAGTGTGTAGATTCATAATATATGGTTGTTGAAATTTATTGAAATTTATAAATATTATTTTGACCTAAGTCGAAAATTTATAAAGTGACTTAGGTAAATTTTATTCAATAAGTCACAATAAATAACAATTATGTTGTAGTAAGCATAATTGAGGGTGATTAATTGAGATATGATTTTATTGGAATTTTTAAAAATCATTTGATGGGTTATTTATGAAATACCGAAAACTATATGTTATAATACCATGGTGTATAAATTTTATTTGACTAAGGTAATTACATATTATTAATCACATGATAAAATAGTGTGACATGTGAATTTATAAAATTATTGCACAAGTCTAAGCTATTTAATTAATAGTTACCGAAAACTTTATATTATGTGCATTAATGTTATAAATTTATTTTATCAAGTATAATTACATATTATGATCTAAAATAATGTTTTAGACATAGTATGATTTTATAGGAATTTTGGAACAAGAATTGCACATAAAATGATAAAATTTCATAAATAGTTGAAAAAGTCAAAATGTTGACTTTCGTTGACCAAAGTCAAAATTGTTGACTTTTGGTTGACTTGGTCAAAATCGTTGACCAAAATCGTTGACCAAGGTCAGCAGACGCATGAATCGATAATCGTTATCTATGTGGCGTAATGCGTTTAGTAACAATGTAACTTACGACACGTAAGTACATTAAAGCGTACATTATGTACTAAAGAGATGGAATATCTCTTATATGATAAATAAATTCATAATTAACATCTTTTGATTAGGAAGCGTTATAATAAGTCAAGCGTTAGCCTTATTCGATGCATAGAGCGTTATAGGCGATGTTCGTCTCTGTCGAACGTGACCTACGTACTAAATGAATTCCTTACGTAAAGGTTGGGCGCGTCTTGATCGTTGGCGTTAGAAAAGGACTTATTTGAAAAGCTTCGTGCACGGTGGGCTTTATTCGAAAACCTTTTATTTATTGCTTTCCGAAATGAAAAGTATTTATTCTGATATTTACGTTGAGAAATGTTGATGAAATGATTACACCCCAAAGTGTTTATGTTTTGTGTATGAATCTATCGTGATGTTGGGCGAAACCAACTTTGAAAGTGAATCGGTTGTTGGGCAAGCCAACTATGATATTGAGCAGTTGTTGGGTCGCTCCCAACCGGTCGCTCCCAAATTTTATAAAATGAATTCGATCTGTCTTTAGGGATGAATTTCTGGTCTATTCTTAGCACGGAGGTTGAATTTGAGTCTGTGCTAGAGGATGAATTCTGGTCTATTCCTAGCACAGGGCCGATGCGCATTAAGGTGGGTGTGTGCGAAAGGACAATTCTCGGCGGTCAATGACGTGAAGGAGGCCTCGCTTCTCGGCGTTTAAAGTGAAAGTTATATGTGAAAAGTTATGAGAAAGTGATATGGATCATACACACAAAGAGAAAATGCTGCGGCGATGTTTTGAGAAATGAGAAAATGTTTTAGTAAGCATGAGGCATTTTCAACTAAAACCACAGTGTCTTACTTATAGGGTAGTGTAATTAAAGAAAATGTTTTGGCATGAGCCCACTAAGTGCATTCTTGTACTTAGCCTGCATGTTTGTTTTAAATGTGCGGGTTGAGCTAATCGATGTTGGATGGAGAAGTGTTGGCGGTTGGAGTCTTTCGTTGATAAGTATAGCCTTGAATACATATCGTCATATGTGTACTCACATCTTTTCATTGCTAGATTATATAGGTTATGTTTGAGTTGAACCCTTTAGTCGAGTCTCAAATGATCACTTGATATACGATATATGTGTCACATCAAATGATATGAAGTTTATTTGTCATTATATACCACGTTCCATAATTAGTCTTTGTCCTTTGTTAATCCCGTCATTAATGTGATTTACGCTAATCCGTACTTTGGGTTGGCGGGCTATTACGATTAATATCGAGCCGGTCGTTCCTTAAACCCAAAATTTCTTTCAAAAGTTAAGTCTAGATTGAGTCACTAGACTTCTAGAAATCAGCCGACTATGCTCAACACTCCATCACATCAAGCTCAACCGGGAAAAGAGGTAAATGATTTTCTTAAAGTTTTGAAAATGAGAATGAGAAGTTGAAGGTGAAAGTTATTAAAATGAAATGATTTTTCAAGAAAATAAAAGTTAGAATTAGGAGAGATTCTAAGAATATGCAGGTATGGGACTGCATATTCAAAGAAAGCTCAAAGGATTCCACGAATATGTAGGTATGGGACTACATATTCATAGAAGACTTAAAGAAATTGATAAAACATTGAGTAAATGATTTTCCCAGTTTTGGAAATGAAAAAGTTTGAAAGTACATGCCCCTTTCTCAAAATTTAGAAATGAGAAATTTGAACATAGAAAATGATATTTCCAAAGAAATGAAAGTTATCAGAACTATTGAAAGTGAAAATAATTGCAAACATTGCAATGAAGTTTGATGAGAAATTGAAATTGGATCCTAAGCCGGAAGGATTATACAGCTAGGATTGATCGATATGATGATATTATTATTTGTGGTGATGGTTGGAATGATGATATTGAAGGTTGTTGGTTCGCTTTACCAGCGTATGATATTTTTATGTCAAGATTGATTGTTATTGGTGCATTACCAATATATTTTGATGTTATGATGATATTAAAAGATGTTGATTCGCTACCAACATATGATTATGTTATGATGATGTTATGAGAAGATGTTGACATTGATATGTCTAAAGTGAAATCTTTGAATTCGTGAAATTGATGAGCATATTATTATGAAAGAATTATGTTATGAATGTTCATAGTTATGAAATTTCGATTATTTTGATGATGGGTATGTTATCCCAAAAGAACATAGACTATTTAAGTCGCATGATCCCTTTGCGAAAGAACATAGAAAAGAACTATGAGAATTTTATGAGGACTTTAGTCCATCGTGAAAATGAAAGCGAGATTGAAGCGAGAATCTCGAGGTTGAAAGATAAGCACGACGAAAGTCGAAGAGCATGAATGGAAGTTGAAGATGTCGAGAATCGAACAATGATTTCGAGATGATAAATGTCACTATGCGATAAGTGACATGAGTATAGTTTTCGTTTGGATGTTCACGTAAGGCGAAATCCAATTGACTATGACTTTCTCGTTAGAAACAAAATAAGAATGTGATCAAAGAAACAAATGATACCTATCTTGCGACATATGTAGAACAAGAACTCTGAAGTGTGACGGGAATCATAAAATGCTACTAGAAAGCAAGATTTCCAATAGTTCAAGAAGAACTATAACATATAAGAACATGAGAACCTTTAATGATAGCTAAGATGAGTTGCATAAAGTTTTCAAATCATATTCACACCCAAATCACGCCATTGTGTTTGACCACATGATCCGGTTCAATTAAGATTTTACTTGAGTTTTCACTCTTTTTGAAAGAAGCTACGATCGAGAAAATTCCATAAAGCGTTCCTTTGAAAACCAAACCTTCATGTGGTGAGAAAGTATTTGTGACGGGCCTGCCACCCCATATGATCAAAGAAATCTCGGTACTCGTTATTACGGTCTTGGACCCTATCTCCCAATTATTCAGCTCGAAAGAACATGTTGATTCAAACCTTCAAAGTCGTCATCTTGAATGGTGGAACCATACCTTTTGAAAGTTGATATAATGAAATTCTCTTCAATCCTTGAAACCAATAAGTATGATGTAGGTTGACGTATCTTGTCACCTAAAAATTTCAGATCAGTAAAGTAATAAACATCAAGACATGATGCAAAAGAGAAACGAGATATATTTCTATGATACACATAGGTGGATCGACCTTGATGGGCTTTCGTACTGATAACAGAAAAGTTATAACTTCCACATGAGTGTATGATGACTAAGTTATAAACGAGATACTCTTTAGCATTGAGTCTAGAGTAGAAGTAAAGAAAAGTATATATTATCCTTGGGATATGATCTCTCTTATTATGTCATAGTGAGAAAGATTACAACTTATCTTTAAAGATAGTTGTTTTCCCTAAGACCTCGATAGTAGGTCGGGCGTGTTTAAAGTATGGAAATGAATAAAACTCGGTGATAGCCATAAAGGAGCGATAGTATATCAATATCAAGTTTTCCGCTTTATCCATAAATCGATATAGATCATGTTTAAATAGAATCATTCCCAAGTATATAAGACTTTGGTTAAACCAAAGATAGTGTGATCGATGGATCAAATAATGAGATATGTGAAAAGCTAGGCTATTCCTAGTATTAAACCAAGTATGGGAAGATATCCCAGCGTTGAGACTTGTGATGAAACATTGGTACTTGGAATCTAAGTTACGATGTACAAATGTACTACCTTACCCGTATAGATTAGAATGATGGCGATCTTAATCCTAAAAGTAAGGATCAAGGTATATGAAATTATTATAACTTTCGGATATTATGCTCAAGAAAAGAAGCAAGAGTTAAGAATAGCTGAGGAAACTACCAGCTATACAGTTATGAGATAACTCGGAACATGAGATTCTTCTAAATGAACATGTAAGAGATAATAGCATCCTCGTTAACAAGTCGCTCGTTATACCCCCACCCATACGATCATGCTTGAACAAAGTTGTTCTCAGGTAATTGAAATCTCCATGAAACCACGAATAGTGAACACAAAAGGGGTGAATGGTTTTACTAAAACCGTTTTATGAGGGGATTGCCTGAAGATGTTATGTATAACTTACGATAAGCATTATGTGAATGCTAATTACATCTTTGAAATTCCAGAATGCCGCCTAGACGCGAACCTGAGCAAGAACTTAGAGGAAGAGGTGAGAGAAGGGTTAGAGTCCCACGTCCCGAAAGAAATACCACAACCACCCCACCTCCACCGATCGTAGAATTGAGGAACTTTTTCTAAGGCAAAATCCTCCTACCTTTAATGGAAAAGGAAGTCCAGGGATCTTGAGCAATGGGTAAGAACAATAGAAAGGATATTTGATTTCCTTCGTTTATGCAAAGACAAGAGAGACTATCTTGTGTGACTTTCCAACTCACCGGACCGGTGATTTACGGTGGGAAGCTTGAAGGAAAACCCTAACACCGAACAAATAGATGAATTCACTTGGGAAAACTTTAAGGCGAAATGTATGAGAAATACATACCTAAAAGCTATAGAAAGAAGAAGGAAATTGAGTTTTTCAACTTAAAGCGAACGCAAGTCCGTATTTGAATATGATCGCGTCTTTTGCGACATGTCTTGGGTATGCTCGGACCAAGTAAATACTGACATGAAAATGTCAGAGAGGTTTAGATCTGGTCTAAGGCATGAGATAAAGATACCTCTAGCAAGTCATGGGGACTTAACATATACTGAAGCTCTTAGTCGGGCTTTAGACATTGAGGCAGCAATGCCAGAAGATAAGCCTACTCCCACTCAGTCACATAATGCTAGTGACAAGGGCAAGAGGAAATGGGAAGGCAATCTTAGTAATTACAACCGAGGCAATGTGGGAAGCTCAAATAACAAAAGGCCATGGCAAGGAAACATGGTGCCACAAGGGCAATTGTGGAAAGGTCCAGTGTTTTCCACAACAATGAAAAGTCCCCAAGAGCATATTAAAGCTATGCCTTGCCCAAGATGTCAAAAGATGCATAAGGGTGAGTGCCTATTAGGCATTTGCTTTAGATGTGGTATGGAGGGTCACTATGCAAATAATTGCCCTAAGAGACGCCAGGAAGAAACTAGAAGGCCGAACCAACTAGGCCATTCCCAACCACTCAAAGCAATTCATCTTTCGCCACAGCAACCACATCCGCAACAATATTACCATCAAAGACGGAACAAACGAAGTCAGGGGAACATGACAGGTATGAAGAACTTCCCAACGTACCTATAGTACTTCCGATTGAAAAAGAATACTTTACATTCTGTTATTTCAAAAGCATGCGTGAATAGGATTAAAACCTAAGTTGGAACGAGCAAATCAGGAAAAGAGAATCTTTTCACCATGATTGTCAGACATGTTTTCTCGAACTTAGATTTGAACCTAGAATCACTAGAGATCTGATGAATCACTTGAACATTACACCCATTAAGAATGTAGATGTAATCTTAAGAATAGATTGGTTAGTCAAAGACCATTCTACGATCCTGTCTAATGAAAGGGAAGTTTCGATCCATATCTCCGAGCAAGAAGTTATAAGTTTCTATGGAATCCACACGGGAAAGGAAATTCCGACCATACCCACACTACAAATGAAGGGATTTAAACAAGAAGGGATGTCGAGCATTCCCTGTTTGTCTAAGCATAGAATGAAAAGCAGAAATGGAGATAGAGGATGTGGAAATTGTTCAAGAATTTCTAGATATTTCCTGACCACTTAGTAAGATTACCCCTGATAAGCAGCTAGAGCACCACTATCGATTTAAGACCATTATTAAACTATGACAAAAGTACCTTTATCAAATGGATTCAAGGAAAGTGAAAGGATAAGGATTCAAATTAAAAAAAAATTTAAAATCTAAGTTTCATCGGACCTAGAGTACCACCTTAGGAAGCACCCAATTTGCTTGTCAAATGAGAAAGATAGCCCATTAAGAAAGTGTATAGATTATCAAGAGTGAATAATCCATTACCAAGGATAAATGAGTATTCGGTCAGTAGAAAAGAACAAGGATAGTCCTGAGAACCGATCTCAATTGGACTATAATCAATTTAAGGCACGAGCTAAAAATGTACCCAAAATGGCTTTCCGAACAAGATATGGCTACTATGAGTTTATAGTTATGCCGTTCGGACCAACTAATGCGCCAGCCATGTTCATGAAAAATTGAGTGTTCCGCGCATGCTAAGACAAATTGTCTTAAATCTTCATAAATGATGTTCTCATCTATTTGAAGGGCAAGAAAGAGTATAAAGAGCTCTTGAGAATTTTCTTGCAGACATAAAAGTCAAACAAATTTCGCCAAGGTTATTTAAGGCGGATTCGGCTTAAAGAAATAATATTCCTAAGACATGTTGTGTCTTCTGAAGAAGTCCATATGAATCTGGCAAAAGGTTAAAACAGCGCAAGGATAGAGGAACCCGCCGAAGAGTTTAAAGGGATGAAAATAGAAATGGTTGAACAACCAGAGATGATCATGAGTTGTATTGCTACACTCACTCTAACGTCTAATGTGAGGAAAAGGATGATAGACAAACAGAGGAAAGATGTCAAAATCAAAAGAGATAACACTGCTATATGGATAGTAGTGAATCGACTTACTCAAAGAAGCTTATTTTCTATGCGAATTACTCATGAATCTGATGAGTTAGTTCAAAAGAGATCGTACGTTTATATGAGTACCAAAATCTGTTATATCTAATAGAGATTCTAAGTTTGTATCTAGATTTTGGAATAACCCACAAAAGAGTTTGACACGAAATCTAACTTTAGCATAACTTTCGCTCACAGACAGATGAACAGTTAGAAAAGAACGATATGAACGTTTTAAGATATGTTGAGGGTATTAGGACCGAAATGAAAGTACAAATTGGAAATATGTTTTTCCATTTATTAAGATCACCTGCGACAATAGCTGTTGAGCAACGATTGATATGACCTATATGAGGTATAGTACGAAAGAAAGTGTCGATCGCCTCTTTATGGTGATAAGAAAGTATGAGGAAAGTTTTAAAACTGGTTTTGTGAGTAAAACAATTAAGATATTTGCCAAGATAGGCAAAGAATGAAAGAAGCTTATGATAGACAAAAGTCTTACGCCAATGTGCGTAGATATGAGCTGCATCTAGAATGCAGAAATAAAGTGAATTAAAGTTCTCCATTGAAAGAATTTCAATGTTTAGAGAAAAGAATGATGAGGTCACGTTTTATAGGACCTTGCGAGATCCTAGAGATAATAGATCCAGTAACCCATAGATTGGTAATTCCACCAAGTTTGGGGAATGTACAGAACGTTTTCACGTGGCATAATTGAGAAGGTGCGTGTATGATTCAAACCACGAGATTCCTCATAAGGATGTTATCCTTGAACCAAGATATGAGTTATGAGGAAGAACCTACGACTATTCTGATCGTAAGATTCAACAGTTGAGAATCAAGTTCATACTCTGAATAGATGTCCAATGGAGAAACCATAAACAAGAGAAAGTCACGTAGGAAATTTGAGAATATTACAAATGGAAAGATACCCCATACCTTTCTAAAGTATGCAAATTTCGGGGACGAAATTTTTTTTTAAGGGGGGTAGAATGTAATATCCCGTAGTTTTAATACGAGATTACGATAATTAATTACGTAATTAGCATTATTAATCCAATAATTAAAATCTTAATTAGTCAACTCTTGACTTTGACCAAGCATAATTGGATAATTTCTGTATAAGATTCACTGAGGCTTAGTGAATTAAGGAATATAATTTTCAATATTCCTTCGAACGTAATTTTCAACGTTGAATAAATTCGACGTTTACATCTTACAGTATTATTAAGCAGTTAAGCTTAAATTCGAAATTCCTATTATTATAGGAATAAATAAAGTTGTAACAAACTTTATTTTTAACATTTTAGAGATAATTCGTCTAAAGGAATTTAGAGACGTTTCAAACGTCTACGTTTAGAGATAATGCAATAACTTTAGCATACGATCTCGGAATTATAAAATTCAAATTCCTATATTTATATTATTATATAAGGGCATTATTTATCATTAAATAATGCTAGAAAACTTAAAAATACAATGTACCTTGTTTTATGGGTTTCGAAAACCCTAAGTATTTAAATTAGGGTTTTTAAGTCCTAAATTATTTTAAATACTTTTCTATGAATAAAATTATTATCTAAGGCATATAATATGTCATATAAATGTGTAGTAGCTATTTTATACAAGAAAATAAAATGTTTGGGAATACCTTAGTAAATTTCGAAATTAGGGTTTCCTAGATGTAATTTAATTTTTATTCTTATTCAATTAATTATATATGATAATTATTATATCATTATGATGTCATTAAGGACTAAATGAGGTGTAATACAAGTTGCACAAGTGTGGGAGCACACTTGCATGAAAGTGGCGAATTCCATGGATTTTTAGTATGATTTTGTGTATTATTATTATCTTATAATTAATAAATAAATATGAGTTGGATCCTATCTTATTCTAGGTGTAAAGTAGTAGTAGTTAACAATTAAAACAAGTAATCCATGCTCATTAATTGAAAGAGCCGAAATCTTTGAAAATTTGGATGAAAATTTCTTAATTTCACATTATATAATAAGGCCACATGTATAGTTGAAATTTTGACTTTTCAAAGCAACTTTATACTATATTAATAATATGATAATAATATAGTATATAATATAAAAAATTAAATAAATTGTAGCCTAACATATATATGTTGGCGAGAATTGCAATTGAGGGTATAAATGTGTTAATTCTTTTAGTTTTGATAAATATGAGATAAATTAATTATAATATAATATAATAAAACATATATAATATAGTAATAAAATAAATAAACTCAATCCTAGAATATATATATAGTTGGCGACACCAACATATATATATATATTTGATTAATTACCAACTAATATACTACAAGTTGCATAAGGGATAAGAGATATCATGAAATGTATGTGATAAGAATTAAAATTTTGTCTCCTAGTATAAGGAGGTGCCGAAAATTTTGACTAGAATTAAGCAAGTGGATTGGTGATATTTTTAGCTTAATAATTACATTACAACTTGCTAATGTCTATAAATATTAGGAGAGCACAACACTCTCCCATTTTGCTCCTCAAACTACCGAAAATATAGAGAAAAATTTAAGAGAGTGTTCATCAAGTTTCAATCCAAATCCTTAGCAAATAAACGTTGCCGATCAAAATCGAAACCGATTAAAAGGTTAGAATTAGTCTAACCCAGTATACATGCTTAAATTTTCGAATTTCGTCCGTTAAATTTTAAGATATGATCTTAGTTTATATTTGTCATTTTCGAAAATTTTGAATCATATGCTAAAATGTTTAGATATTATGTTTATATGATGTTATTAAGCATGTATATTAATTATATCATGAAATTAAGCATGCTATTAAATTTAATGTTGGGACCGAAAACTTAGGGGTTATATATGTTGGTGATTTTGATTTTTAATTGTTGATTTAAGTATGAAATCATGATCTAAGGTATCAATTATGCACATATGAATTTATTTAGAATTTTTGGAAAACTATAGCTTATATTTATATGAATACCGAAAATTATAGTATATGGTATTATGTTGTGATATAATTCATGTTTAAGTAATATAATAGCATATTAAGTGTGTAGATTCATAATATATGGTTGTTGAAATTTATTGAAATTTATAAATATTATTTTGACCTAAGTCGAAAATTTATAAAGTGACTTAGGTAAATTTTATTCAATAAGTCACAATAAATAACAATTATGTTGTAGTAAGCATAATTGAGGGTGATTAATTGAGATATGATTTTATTGGAATTTTTAAAAATCATTTGATGGGTTATTTATGAAATACCGAAAACTATATGTTATAATACCATGGTGTATAAATTTTATTTGACTAAGGTAATTACATATTATTAATCACATGATAAAATAGTGTGACATGTGAATTTATAAGAATTATTGCACAAGTCTAAGCTATTTAATTAATAGTGACCGAAAACTTTATATTATGTGCATTAATGTTATAAATTTATTTTATCAAGTATAATTACATATTATGATCTAAAATAATGTTTTAGACATAGTATGATTTTATAGGAATTTTTGGAACAAGAATTGCACATAAAATGTTAGAATTTCATAAATAGTTGAAAAAGTCAAAATGTTGACTTTTCGTTGACTTAAGTCAAAATTATTGACTTTTGGTTGAAAAATCGTTGACCAAAATCGTTGACCAAGGTCAGCGACGCATATTCGATGTCGTTATCTATGTGACGTGAAGACGTTTAGTAACAATGTAACTTCGACACGTAAGTACATTAAAGCGTACATTATGTACTAAAGAGATGGAATATCTCGTATATGATAAGTAAATTCATAATTAACATCTTTTGATTAGGAAGCGTTATAATAAGTCCGACGTTAGCCTTATTCGATGCATAGAGCGTTATAGGCGATGTTCGTCTCTGTCGAACGTGACCTACGTGCTAAATGAATTCCTTACGTAAAGGTTGGGCGCGTCTTGATCGTTGGCGTTAGAAAAGGACTTATTTGAAAAGCTTCGTGCGGGTGGGCTTTATTCAAAACCCTTTATTTATTGCTTTACGCAAATGAAAAGTATTTATTCTGATATTTACGAGAAATGTTGATGAAATGATTACCTGCCCAAAGTGTTTATGTTTTTGTGTATGAATCCTATCGTGATGTTGGGCAAGCCAACTTTGAAAGTGAATCAGTTGTTGGGCAAGCCAACTATGATATTGAACAGTTGTTGGGTCGCTCCCAACTGGGTCGCTCCCAAATTTTATAAAATGAATTCAGATCCTGTGCTAGAGGGATGAATTTCCTGGTCTATTCCTAGCCTGGAGGTTGAATTTGAGTCCTGTGCTAGAGGGATGAATTCCTGGTCTATTCTAGCACAGGTGATGCGCATTAAGGTGGGTTTGTGTGCGAAAGGACAATTCTCGGCCGGTCCCAGCGACGTAGAAGGAGGCCTCCTTCTACGGCGTTTAAAGTGAAAGTTATATGTGAAAAGTTATGAGAAAGTGATATGGATCATACACACAAAGAGAAAATGCCTGCAGGCGATGTTTTGAGATATGAGAAAATGTTTTAGTAAGCACAAGGCATTTTCAACTAAAACCCTTGTGTCTTACTTATGGGGTAGTGTAATTAAAGAAAATGTTTTTGGCATGAGCCCACTAAGTGCATTCTTGTACTTAGCCCTGCATGTTTGTTTTTAAATGTGCAGGTTGAGCTAATCGATGGGATGGAGCAGTGTTGAGCAGTCAGGTCATTCGTTGCTGATAGTAGAACCTTGAATACACATCGTCACATGTGTACTTCACATGTTTTCCGCTGCTAGATTACAAAGTCTTATGTATGTTATGTTATGTTAAACCTCAAACACTTGAAGCTCTAGAAATATTATCAATATATGTCACACCGTTCAGTGTTCTATGTCATTATCCTTTACTTAATCCCGTTTATCAGTAACAGTCCCTGCTAATCCGTACTTAGGGTTGGCGGGCTGTTACATCCTCTCCCATTCTCTGAAAACCGACGCCTCCTTCTCCCCCATTTCTCAAAATTTTTCTTCTTCTTCTTTCATTCCCCTTCGAAAACCTTGACACCATACCTTGTTCTTGTGATCCCATATCATTTCCAAGGTAAACCAAGGACTATGTTTCGATTCTTACCCCATTTACTTAGAGAAAACCGAAGCATGTTCATATATATATGTGTGTGTGTTTCGAATGCCATGTATGTATATGTATAGGTTTTTAATGTTCTTGAGCATGAGATATTTTATTCTTGATGATTTTATTTTCAAATATATGAAAATATGTGCTTAAGATAATCCTATGTTGTTGTTTATTTAATTTTTGAATGGATCTAGCATGTTTATGAAATTTTCGAACCATAGACCTTGTTTAAAATAATTTTCGAAAATGTTATAAAATAGCTAGTAAGGACCGAATGCTCCTTAGCATATGCTAAGCATGTATTATTGATCTATGTTATGATTCAAGACTATATTATGTGGTTTGAAAAATTTTGGAAAACCCTAGCTTAATTATTTAAAAATACCGAGAGCTTTTTAATATGTACATTGGTGTACAATTTTTATTTTAAGCATGTGATGACATATTAATGCTTTAAGGTATTGATTATATGTTATATGATTTATTTAGGATTTTTGAAAATCAAATGCTTGATTTTTATAAAAAGGCCGAGAGCTATGGGTGGTATATGTTGATGTATGATGTTGTTTTAATCATACAATAGTATATTAATGCTTTAGTATATTGTTTATGAGTTGTATGAATTTGTTAGAATTTTTGGAAATCATTTACCTATTTAAATCAAATAAGCCGAAAGCTTACAAGCTTATATGGTGATGATTTAATTGGTTTTTGATGATTAAAGGATGTTATATTAATATACTATAGTATATAATCATAGTATATAATTGTTGGAATTTTTGAAAACCAAATACTAAATAAAAT
The DNA here is from genome assembly GCA_036937905.1 of Salvia rosmarinus. NCBI lineage: Eukaryota > Viridiplantae > Streptophyta > Magnoliopsida > Lamiales > Lamiaceae > Salvia > Salvia rosmarinus. Next base: position 89,443 of record JAODLM010000096.1, read on the forward strand.
CGAAAAAGCCGAGAGCTTACAAGCTCATATGGTGACGATTTAAATTAGTTTGGTTGATTTTATGATGTTACAATGTTATAATATAATGTTTGATCATGTTATGATTTAATTAGAATTTTTGGGAATTATTTGGTAATTGTTTGGTATTTATTCGAAAATACCGTGAATATTGCTATATATTGTTGAATGGATGGTTATGATGAACTATAGGTTATATTGTGACTTATATTGATGTTGGGATATTATACTATGTGTATTTCAATTTTGGGAATTTTTGGATAATTATTTCATATTATATGGAATTACCGATTTATATATATATATAGTAAATATACTAATAAATGACAAACAATATCATATGGATTTTATAAATTCATATTCTGGACCATAGTGTATAATAATACACTATATCAATTTAGAAAAATTTTCAAAAGTCATTTAGTATTTTTAAGCTAATTATCGAAATTTTCGATAATTAAAAAGGGTTTTAAAAATCCTTTTTAAAACAGTTTATTAATGAAATTTATGTCTTTTAAATTCTGGACATATTTTGGTAATTATAAAAATTTTATAAACATAGTTTACTATGTTTAAGACAAACGTTAGGTCGTTAACGTTTTAAAATCGAAAATACGCTTTTCTAATTATTAAAAGGTTTAATAAATACGAATTTATTTATAAGTCCTTGATTTACGTGATAAATCGAGAAATAGGACTTTACGTTTTCAAATCGATCAAATTCAATTTATAAGGCGAAATAGTAAGGAATTACTATTTGAAAGTCAAAATCGTTGACTTTGTTGATCGTGATGACTTCGTTGACTTTTAAAGTCAAACGTACGACTATCGCTTCGATAAATACGCTTTGTCGCCGTAAGATATACTAATTGAGTATAATACCTCATTAGTAATAAAAGATTTCACAAATGAAATCCTTTTATCGAGAAACGTGCCCATACGTTAAAACGTTTAAGCCGGAGGCGTTAAACCGAAATAGTTGAACGTATCTCGAGGAACGAGAACAACTCAATTAGATAACGCGTTTGAAAGCATATCGAATTCATTTGAGGAATTCAATTCACGTCGATATTTAATATCGAGGTTATCTTTTGAAAGTCTCGAAAGACTTGAGCGACGTACTAAAACCTCGCTTTTTCGTAAAGGTGTGGACGCAAACGCGGCGACGGGATTTTGACGAACGAACAAACCTAGGACTTTTAACAACGAACCATGGTCCAGGTGGGCCCTTTTCTTACCTCACTAATGTGGGCTTCTTATCTTCAAAATGTGACTTTATTGTCATACCAAATGAGTTTATTTACAGTACTTACTCTACAACTGTTATCAACTGTTTTACCGCTTTACCTGCCAAAAATATTTCGTTTTGTGTATGGATCCTATCTGTTTGCCCGGGTAGGGCTGTGGAGATGGTTTGAACTATTATATCAATTGTTGTGGTAGCACCCAACCTTTTAATGTCGGGTCCTGTGCCGGATGATAAATGCCTGGCTAGGATTGGCGTGAAGGTTGGAACTATACGCTGTGTTAACATATGCTTGCAGAGAGTGACTGTGTGCTGTACGGGATTACGGCCGGTCACGGCGTCGTAGATGGGAGGCCTCCCTCTCGACGTTTATTTATTTATTATTATTATGTATTGTGACTATGAGATATGGACCATACACACCAAGAAAATGCTCGGCCGAGCTATGTTTACGAACTGAAAATGATTTGGTAAGCACAAGGCATTTTAACTAAAACCCTTGTGACTTACTCGATATTGGCAGCGTAATCCAAATTTTTTATCAAATGTTTTCGGCATAAGTCCACTGAGTGCAATTTCTTGTACTTAGCCCTGCATGTTTGTTTTTAAATGTGCAGGTTGAGCTCTGATGGTGATGATGGGGGCTGTGTTGAGGAGTCCAGTGTCCTTGACTATCTAATTGGGATTTGGTTTATGCCTTGAATACATATCGTCACATATGTATTCACACACTTTCCGCTGCTAAACTCTAAACTCTTTAACTTTATGTCTACTGTCGAACTATTGAGGTTCATCAGACCATGGTTTAATCTTTGGGGTCTGATGGCCTAAACTCTTTTAACTATTTGGATAATATCTTATGCCATCTTATGTATGCTTGTTTATAACCAATGTGACCATTTACCTTGGTCAATTTGTCCTATATTACTATTCCTAGTATTAGTCACCCTCCAGTTCGGGTTGGTCCGGAGTGGGGTGTGACAGAAGTGGTATCAGAGCATTTTGCTCTTTATAAACCCAAAATTCCTTTTATTCTAAGTCTAGATTGAGTCACTGGACTTCTAGAAATCTACGGACTCCTCTCAACACTCCATCACATCGAGCTCAACCGGGAAAAAGGTAACTGCATTCCTTTCTCAAACTCATGAAATAGAAATTTTTACATGATTGAACAATTGGAAGGACTTTTGAAGGATTTGATTATTATGAAAATTTTTCTGATGAAAATGAAAGTTGAGCAAGAAAATTTTTTCCCAAATACTTTTAGTTGAACTAATGCAATACTCGGGTATTGATATGAAAGTACATGGTGGTACTAGTCGAATGATCGACATGGGATGAATGAATCCATAATTGGTATGCATATAAGTTGATTATGATGGTTATGTTGAAATCATTTTTTTCAAAATTCTCAATTGAGACCTTGTTCCAACTTTCAAAATTTTGTTTATGATGAACGGTATGTTATCATAAGACGAACCTAGACTCTAAGGAGCATGTTCATATATCGTGAAAGAACATAGAAGTACGAACTTCTTTTCCCTTACGAGAACAAAGAACGATAGGAAGAATGAAAGTGATGATGGCCTCGAGCTCGAACGACGAAAGACGGGCGAGAGGGATGAACAAGGGCGACCTCAACCTTGAAGATGAACAACGTCGACACTTCATCACTACTTCGACATGAGTGAGCATCGACACAAATCACGACATGGACGTCACTTACGGCTTCAAAATGTTCAGTCTCAACTTAAAAACCCGAAAGTGGTAAACGTATTACGTCGACATACGTCTCGATTTACAATTTTGGCGATCGCGCAAATTTCCTGCACTGTGCAGTAAACTTGTTTTAGCTAGATCTCTCTCGTTAGGACCCCGATTTATGCATGGTTTTCACCTGCATACTCCTAACGCACTGATCTTCATTTGTTATGAAGAACAGAATCCCTAATTCTGTCTCCAGAATACGATAGAGTCCGTTGAACTCTAGTTCGAGTGTTTGGTATAAGATAAGGATCTCGTAGCACCTATTAAAACGTTTGACTTATGTATGCGTGGGTAAGATTAAGAAGGTAAGTCGTGGTATGTTTTGTGCAGTATGATGTTGCCTACCATATAGATTTGCTTGACCCTTACCTAGCTGCTTCACGTTATGTTTAAGTTATCCTTGCCTGCCTTTGAGATGACGATAGTTGACTTATGTTAGTTTTGTTCGTGACAGATGGAGGGGATGAGATATCTTGCAAGGAGGAGGATTGGACCACACCCCACCCCAGAGGAGGAGGTGAGTATTTATCGCTCCAGCTGGATGTGCGCTGGGGAAGACTTGGGTGAGTTTTTGGCATATTACCTCCGCCTATGGAGAGACGCTCGGGCCCACGGCGTGACTGATTATGACGGCATCCAGCGCCTTCTAGCGATACTCCCCTGCACCTGGGATGGATATGCCCGAGAGATATCGGGGGATTACATCTACCGGGTGATGGGCAGTTTTGACCTGATCGGAGATCTACCCAGATTCGTGAGTCATTTGACTTACGTATACAGGGTATCTACGGAGCCGCACCTAGAGGACCCTATCTCCCTCCCCGAGGGTACACCTGGCGGGATGAGTCGCCAGAATGGCTCTACACTGAGGTTCCGAGGCAGATCGACCCAGTGGTGCCTCCATATCGATTCGACGAGGGCGGACCCGCACGCTTGGAAGGCGAAGACGCCCGGGCTTTGGGAGAGCCCGTGTTCCCTCCTTTCTTGGGTGGACATCACTGCACGTCCGTCCGCCGCCACCCCTACCACCCATGGGAGTACCGTACGCCAATAGAGCATTACCCCCGACCAGGACGGATGAGAGTATCGAGATGCCTTCCGGGCTATGACCACCCGAGTATGCTACGATCCGATTCACCACGACTCGAGCTTGGGCGAATGCGACGACCGCTTTTAACCCCATGCGAGACATACCGATGGTGGAAAGCGATGGAGCCGGACCATCCAGGGGACTACCCCGTATGAACATTTCCGATAGCGAAGATGATTCCGAAGAGGAAGAAGACCCTGAGGAAGACACGGAGTAGGAAGGATCTCGTGAAGGCATTAGGCGACGTTTTAATTGGAATCTGTTTTGTTATGACTAGCATGTGTGCTAGCTTTTCCCTTTATTTCAGCACCATGGTTCTAGAACTCGAAATTTTTTTTTTAGGTCGTGTGGGCCGGGACTTATGTTTTCTGTATACCCGTTGGTTTTGAACATTCCTGCCTATGGCAGAAGATTTTGGATGTATATATATGACCGATAGGGCTTTTTGAGGCAAGTTATGTTTGTTAAGAATGTTATACTCTGTTTAGAATCGCTTTATGACAAAGCCATAACAGTGTGAGTGTATGAGGGCTGTGAAAAGAATAAGTGCCTAATGTTTACTTGTTTTCTATAGCAGCATGCCTCCGAGAAGGAATCCGGAGCAGGAACCCAGAGGTCGAGGTCGGGGAAGGCCGAGAGGAAGGGGTAGAATCCCCGAGCAAGAGCCGGAAGATATTCCCCAACCACCACCTCCACCTCAACCCGATCGCAGGATCGAAGAAATGTTTCAAGATGTAACCTCTCATGCCTTTAACGGAAAGGCAGCCGGAAGAAGGCGAGGCAATGGGTTAGGGCCATTGAACAGTTTTCACCTTCTTAAGATGCACGCACGGGAAAAGCTGTCGTGTGTTACCTTCGGTGATAGGACGGTGACTGGGTGGGAGACCAGAAAGAAGACCTTCACTGCTGAGCAACTAGAGGAGTTCTCGTGGGAGGACTTCAAGAGGGAGCTGTATGAGAAGTACATCCCTAAAAGCTATAAAAGGAAGAAGGAGCAGGAATTTTTCCTGCTAAAACAAGAAAGGATGATCAGGACCGACTATGATCGCACTTCTCGCGAGATGTCGAGATATGCACCAGAACTGGTGGACACCGATTTGAAAATGTCGGAAAAGTTCAGGTCCGGGCTAAGAATGGAGATACGCATGTCTCTCGCCAGCCATGGAGACCTATCATACACTGAAGCTCTCGCACGAGCTTTGGATATTGAGGCGGCCATGACCGAGAATAAGTCAATGTCGTCTCAGACTCACGGTAATTCGGACAAAGGAAAAGGGAACTGGGAGCCCAACCGCGGGAATAACAACCGCGGAAACAATGGGGAAGCAAGTCACAAGTGCCCGTGGCAAGAAACACTGCAGCGACAGGGACAGAGCTGGAAGAGAGCACTTATGCTCCACCAAATGGGGACCGCGAGAAGCATAAGGGCACCACAATGCCTAGATGCCATAGAGCACACAAGGGTGTGTGCACGGCAAGCGTGGTAAGCGTGTACAAGTGCGGGTAAACGGGCATTACGCCAACAATTGCCCAATGTCACGTTCGGATGGAAGGCAACCAACCGGCAATGCTCGGCCATTAAGGCTATACTGACTTCAACCCCAACGCAGATTCCAGCCCCAACCCGGCAACTCCAAAGTGGCAACAACCCCACCAACAACAACCCCAAAGTGGTGCGGCAACCACAATGGTGGCGGCGCAAGAACAACCCCAGAACGCGGTGGCAGCCACCGCCACAACAACAACAACAGAGGCGGCAACCCCGCTAACGCCAGCGGCGGCAACAATAGCCGAACAACACCGCCCGAATCAGCCAGGACCAGCGCCCCGTCAGCCTCAGCCGGCTCAGGCCAGAGCCTACGCCCTGCATAGGAGGCAGAACGAACAAAACCAAGGAAACTTGGCAGGTATGGGAGTTCTACTCAACCTACCTGTTATAGTATTGTTCGATACGGGTGCTTCGCATTCTTTTATTGCAAAATCATGCGTAGAAATGCTGGGCCTTAGGTCTGAAAAATCAAGCCAGGATATGAGAATCTCATCGCCTATAGGAGGAATTATGACCGTTACACACTTTTGCTCGAACCTAGAGTTGACATTAGGATCACTTAAGGTTCTGGCTAACGATCTAAACATAATACATATGGACGATGTAGACATAATCTTAGGAATGGACTGGTTAGCTCAGAATCATTCCACGATTCTCTGTAAGGAAAGGAAAATTTCGTTTCACTTTCCTGGACAAGAAGCTACGCATTTCCATGGGATCAGCATGGGAAGAAGAGTTCCGATAGTGTCAGCACTACAAGCTAGGAGGATGATGAACCATAAAGGATGTCTTGCATTCCTCGTTTATTTGAACGAAGAGGATAAACCCGAAGCACGGGCAGAAGACATTGAAGTTGTCCAAGAATTTTCTGACGTATTTCCCGAAAATCTACCAGACTACCTCACGATAGACAACTAGAGTTTACCATCGACTTGGAACCAAGATCGGCTCCAGTGTCGAAGGCGCCCTATAGAATGGCCCCAAAGGAACTAGAAAACTAAAAATCCAAATCCAAGAGCTTTTGGATCTAGGATTCATAAGGCCGAGTGTTTCACCTTGGGGCGCTGCTTTGTTTGTTAAGAAAAGGATGGTTCTTTGAGGATGTGCATCGATTATAGAGAGCTAAATAAGATGACACTAAAGAACAAATACCCTTTACCCAGAATTGATGACCTGTTTGATCAATTGCGAGGAGCAGGTGTATTCTCTAAAATTGATCTTAAGTCGAGGATACCATCACCGAAAATACGATCCGAGGATGTACCAAAGACCGCATTCAACCAGATATGGCCACTATGAGTTCATAGTTATACCATTCGGATTAACCAATGCACCAGCCGTATTCATGGACCTCATGAACAGAGTATTTCATCCATTTCTGGATAAATTCGTTTTGGTCTTCATAGATGATGATATCCTTATTTACTCGAAGAATGAAGAGGGTCATAGGAACATCTGAACGGTTTTGCAAACCCCGAGGCGAAAGACTCTTTGCTAAGTTTAGCAAATGTGAGTTTTGGTCAAGGAAATTATGTTCCTTGGACACATCGTGTCTGCTTTAAGGTATAAAAGTAGATCCAGCCAAGGTAGAGGCCGTGCAAGAATGGAAATCACCAAAGACTCGGCACGAGATTAGAAGTTTCCTAGGATTAGCTGGTTACTATAGGAGATTCATCGAAGGATTCTCCAAAATTGCAAGACCAATAACCCAGCTACTTCGGAAGGGAATCAAGTTCAATTGGACTGATGAGTGCGAGCCGAGTTTCCAAATACTCAAGAAAAAATTGACCAGTGCACCAGTTCTAGCAGTCACAGAAGCGGACAAGGGGTATGTGGTCTATACCGACGCATCTAAGATCGGACTGGGTTGTGTTTTGATGCAAGAAGGAAAAGTGATAGCTTATGCATCCCGACAACTCAGACCCCACGAACTGAACTACCCAACCCACGATTTGGAATTAGCAGCTGTAGTTCATGCACTGAAAATTTGGAGACACCATCTCTATGGTGTGAGATGTGAGATCTTCACGGATCATAAAAGTTTGAAGTATTTCTTCGAACAAATAGATCTGAATATGAGACAAAGAAGATGGCTTGAATTAGTAAAAGATTACGACTGTGGTATTAACTATCACCCGGGCAAAGCAAATGTAGTAGCTGACGCCTTGAGTCGTAAGAGCCATACCAAGTTAAGGTGTCACAGGAAAGGCTGTCGTGTGTTACCTTCCACCGATTGACCACCGACTTCGGTGGGAGGCCGAAGAAGACTTTTAGTGCCGAACAGCTTGAGGAGTTCTCGTGGGTGGACTTCAAGAGGGAATTGTATGAGAAGTACATCCCTAAGAGCTATAAGAGGAAGAAGGAGCAGGAATTTTTCCTGCTAAAGCAAGAAAGGATGTCTGTGACCGACTATGATCGCACTTTCTGCGAGATGTCGAGATATGCACCAGAACTGGTGGACACCGACTTGAAAATGTCGGAAAAGTTCGGTCGTATAAGAATGGAGATACGATGTCTCTTGCCGACCATGGAGACCTATCTCACATGAAGCTCTCGCACGAGCTGATATCGAGGCGCCATGACCGAGAATAAGTCGGTGTCGCCTCGCACACGCACTTGGACAAAGGAAAAGGGAACTGGGAGCCCAACCGCGGGAATAACAACCGCGGAAACTATGGAGAAGCAAGTCACAAGCGCCCGTGGCAAGGAAACACGGCGCAGCAAGGACAGAGCTGGAAGAGAGCAGCTTATGCTCCACCGGCAAGGGGACCACAGGAACAGTCAAGGGCACCTCAATGCCCTAGATGCCATAGAGCACACAAAGGAGTGTGCACGGCAAACGTGGTGAGCTGTTACAAGTGCGGGGCAAACGGGCATTACGCCAACAATTGTCGGTCACGCGTTGGACATAAGGTCAACCAACTAAGGGCTATACAGCCAACCCCACCGCCACAATAGCCCAAATTTCAACCCCAAAGAACTCCAAAGGGCAACAACCCCAAGGTGGTGCAAAGAACCACAATGACAAGAACAAGAATAACAACCCCGCTATCAAGAAGTGGCAGCCACCACTCAACAACAACAGAGGCGATAGCCACCGCGCTAACGCCAAAGAAGGCAAAGAATAAAGCCAGCAAAGAACACGAATCAACAAGGACCAGCCCGTCGGCCTCAAATTGGCTCAGGCTAGAGGCTAGAGCCTATGCCCTACATAGGAGGCGAATCTAACAAAACCAGGAAACTTGGCGTATGGGAGTTCTACTCGACCCACCGTTATAGTATTGTTCGACACGGTGCTTCGCATTCTTTATTGCAAAATCATGCGTAGAAATGTCGGGCCTTAGGTCCGAAAGGTCAAGCCGTGATATGAGAATCTCATCGCCCATAGGAGGGATTATGATCATTACACTTTTGCTCGAACCTAGAGTCGACATTAGATCACTTAAGGTTCGGCCAACAATCTAAACATAATACCCATGGATGATGTAGACATAATCCTAGGAATGGATCGGTTAGCTAAGAATCATTCCACGATTCTATGTAAGGAAAGAAAATTTCGCTTCACTTTCTTGGACAAGAAGCTACGCACTTCCACGGGATCGGCATGGGAAGAAGAGTCCCGATAGTAACAACACTTCAAGCTAGGAGGATGATGAACCAGAAAGGATGCCATGCATTCCTCGCTTATCCGAACGAAGAAGATAAACCCGAGCGGGTAGAAGACATCGGTTGTCCAAGAATTTTCGGACGATTTCGAGAATCTACCAGACCGCCTCACGATAGACAACTAGAGTTTACCATCGACTGGAGCCCTGATCAGCCCCATTGTTGAAGGCGCCCATAGGATGGCCCCAAAAGAGTTGGAGGAACTGAAAATCCAAATCCAAGAGCTTTTGGATCTAGGTTTCATTAGGCCGAGTGTTTCACCTTGGGGAGCGCCTGTTTTGTTTGTTAAGAAAAATGATGGTTCTTTGAGGATGTGCATCGATTACCGAGAACTAAATAAGATGACACTAAAGAACAAATACCCTTTACCCAGAATTGATGACCTGTTTGATCAATTGCGAGGAGCGGGTGTATTCTCGAAAATTGATCTTAAGTCAGGATACCATCAGCTGAAAATACGGTCTGAAGATGTACCTAAGACTGCATTCCGAACCAGATATGGCCACTATGAGTTCATAGTTATGCCATTCGGATTAACCAATGCACCAGCCGTATTCATGGACCTCATGAACAGAGTATTTCATGCCATTTTGGATAAATTTGTTTTGGTCTTCATAGATGATATCCTTATTTATTCAAAGAATGAAGAGGATCATAGGGAACATCTACGAACGGTTTTGCAAACCTTGAGGAATGAAAGACTCTTTGCTAAGTTTAGCAAATGTGAGTTTTGGCTGAAGGAAGTTATGTTCCTTGGACACATCGTGTCTCACCAAGGTATAAAAGTCCAACCAAAGTAGAGGCCGTGCAAGAATGGAAATCACCAAAGACTCAAAGACGAGATTAGAAGTTTCCTAGATTAGTCGGTTACTATAGGAGATTCATCAAGGATTCTCCAAAATTGCAAGACCAATAACCCAGCTACTTGGGAAGGGAATCAAGTTCAATTGACCGATGAGTGCGAGACGAGTTTCAAATACTCAAGAAAAATTGACCAAGGCACCGCCTAGCAATCCCGAAGCGGACAAGGGTATGTGGTCTATACCGACGCATCTAAGACCGGACCGGGTTGTGTTTTGATGCAAGAAGGAAAAGTGATAGCTTATGCATCCCGACAACTCGGACCCCACGAACCGAACTACCCAACCCACGATTTGGAATTAGCAAATTGTAGTTCATGCATCGAAAATTTGGAGACACCATCTCTATGGTGTGAGATGTGAGATCTTCACGATCATAAAAGTTTGAAGTATTTCTTGAACAAAGAGATCTGAATATGAGACAAAGAAGATGGCTTGAATTAGTAAAAGATTACGACCGTGGTATTAACTATCACCCGCAAAGCAAATGTAGTAGTCGACGCTTGAGTCGTAAGAGCCATACCAAGTTAGGATGTCTCTTTATACAAGAGGAAAAACTCGTTGAAGAGTTTGGTAGAATGAGGATTGAACTGTGGAACCGCTCGAGACACCAGAGTCGTGTCGCTACACTCACACCGCATCTCGACCTAAGAAAAAGGATTGTCGAGAGACAAAGGATGGAGGAAAAGTTGGAAAAGATCCGAGAAAGACTAAGGTCTGAAGGATTCAAGAATTTCCAAGAGGCGCCGGATAACGCCTTATTATTTGAAGGAAGGATATGCGTTCCTGACGACGCAGAGCTTCAGAACGAAATCATGAGTGAGGCTCACGATACGCCCTACACCGCCCACCCAGGCAGTACTAAGATGTACCAAGACCTGAAGGAAAGGTTTTGGTGGGAAGGCATGAAACGAGACATAGCTTCTTTCGTAGAACGCTGTCTTGTTTGTCAACAAGTGAAGGCACTACACCAACGTCCCTACGGAAAGTTACAACCGTTAGAAATCCCCGAGTGGAAGTGGGACGATATAACCATGGATTTCGTTACAAGCTTACCCAAGTCGAGAAGAGGAAACACAGCCATATGGGTAATTGTGGATAGACTTACCAAAAGTGCTCACTTTCTACCTATTCAAAGCACTTATGGATCTGATAAGTTGGCCCAGCTGTACGTTAAGGAAATTGTACGACTACATGGAGTGCCAAAATCTATTACCTCTGATCGAGACTCCAAGTTCACATCCAGATTCTGGATTAGCTTGCAGAGAGAACTGGGTACGAGATTAAATTTCAAGATCGATTCCACCCACAAACCGATGAATAATGGAAAGAACGATCCAAACGCTAGAAGATATGCTTAGAACTGTAATTTTGGATCGAGGTGCAAATGGAAGATATTTTACCTCTTATCGAATTTGCTTACAACAATAGCTACCAAGCGACGATCGGCATGGCCCCATACGAGGCCTTGTATGGCAAGAAGTGTAGATCACCGCTTTATTGGGATGAAGTCGGTGAGAGAAAGTCATAGGGCTCGATGCAAGGAACGAAATGATCGAGATCGCTCGACGATTAGGCCGAGGATAAAAGAGGCTCGGGATGATGCAAATTCACACCGATACGCTGAGATCCGAAGCTACGCTTGAGGATGGAGACAAAGTATTTCTTAAGGTCTCCATCGAAAGGGATTGTCGTTTGGCCTCGAGGGAAGCTTAGACCCGCTTTGTAGGACCTCATGAGATCCTAGAGAGGATAGGTCCAAGAGCTTATAGCTTGCTCTTCCGCCAAACCTAGGGAATGTCCATAATGTTTTCACGCCTCGCAATTACGAAAATACGCTCACGACCCAAAACATGTGATTCATCAAGACGACGTGATCCTCGAGCGACATGAGCTATAAGGAAGAACCCGCACCATACTTGACCATAAAGTTCAAAGCAACTACGAGCAAGTCGATTCCGCTAGTCAAAGTCTTGTGGAGACACCACGACGCAAGAAGCCACGGGAGCTTGAAGAAGCGATGAGGAAAAATACCCGATTTATTTTTCTAGAGGTATACAAATTTCGGGACGAAATTTTTCGTAAGGGGGGTGGAATGTAATATTCCAAAGAAACGAATATACGATTACGGTATTCTAAACCCGTAATTAGGGTTTTGCCGTATATTAATTTTTACGACATCGAATATTGTGATTTCGATACGATATCGTTATAACGAATTCCTTTTCATAATTCACTAAGGATTGTGAATTAAAGGGTTGAAATATTACGAAATGATTCACAATATATTTTAACGCCAAACGCGTATCGAACGTCAAAGATTTCATGAAATTTTCGGCGGTGAAGCTTGGAATTAATTTCCATCTTAACTCCTTTATTAAATGGAATATATTTATTTAGTAAGTATGAACTTATCATGACCATTTTGAGATGAGTCGTTTTGAACGTTTTGAGACGTTAACGTCAACGTCTGAGAGACGCTTTGAAAATGAGTTTAACGCCCGGAAATTATAATAATTAATTTCCTATTATTATTTTATATAATTACAGTATTAATAATTATTAAAATCAATAATTGAGTTATTAAACTCGATAATTTCAAAATTAAACTTCGAAAACCCTAAACTTATAAATTAGGGTTTGATCACATGAAATGATACCATTAAATTATCATATGGTATCTAAACTATATAATATGATGTATATGGATATTATTAAGCATTAAAATCAGTTTTGAACCATAAAACTCGATAGTTTCAATTATATAAATTTCGAAGCCTTAAATTCGAAATTAGGGTTTTATGTGCTTGGAATGTGCTATTATTTTATCCTATGATATTATTTAATATCTAAATCATATATTATGATATATATGATCAAAAATTACATGAGTATCAATAATAGGCGTAATTTATATTTTTAATCCTATTTTCCAATTTTGTTTTTGGTAATTTCGAAATTGTGACTATGTGATGATTTAATTATTTTTATGGCATGTATTATATATCTATGACCTATGCTATGATTAATACATGTATTATGTGTAACAATAAAATTAAAATCAGCCCCTAAACCTTCCCCCCATGCGCCGATTCCCATCTCTTCCCCATGCACAATGATTTCCACTTTTTAAATTGCCCAATGCATGGAGAGCATCTTTAACACTCCTTAATCATCACATCCCACTCCCAAATGTAGCCCTTGTTTTCATTGGGTGAGAGAGAGAGAGAGGGAGACGGCATGAGTGAGGGGGAGAGAGATATAGGAGAGAGCCCTTCATTTCTTCTCATTCTCATTCACTCCAAACTTTGTGAACACAAAAAAAATCCTCTCCATTCTCTCCATTTCAGCCAAGAACCGAGCCAAGCCCCTCCCATTTTCGAGAGCTTCTCTTATTCTTCTGCCTTTCTTCTCCCCAAACCTTCATACCATACATTGTTCCTTGTGATACTATACCATTCTCAAGGTAATACTAAGACCATAGCACCGATTTCCTTCTTCTTTTACTCAAGAAAAATCGAAACTGTTTTATATATATATGTATGTGTGTTCGAAAATCTTTAGTATGTATATACATGTGTTAAATGTTCTTGAAGCATGAGATATGTGTTCATATTGTTCTTGATGATTTCATTTTCAAAATAATAAGGATATATGTTTAAATGAACATAGGTTGTTGGATATGACATGTTTGTAAGGATTTAGCATGTATATATAATTTTCGAAACCATAGTATATATTGTATAAATTTTCGAAAATGTTATAAAATGGCTAGTGATGACCGAACTCTTGTGAAGATGTTTTAAGGATTGATTATTGTTCTACACCATGTTTAGAGTTCATATGTATCATTTAGAAATTTTTTGAAAACCCTAGGCCTTATTTTAAAAAATACCGTGAGCTATATATGTATGTACCTTGATGTATAATTTTTATTTCAAGCATACAATAGCATATTAATGCTTTAGAACCTTGATTATATGTTCTATGATTTAATTAGAATTTTTGAAAATCAATTGCTATTTATTTAAAAAGGGCCGAGAGCATTATAAGTGTATAAGTTGGTGTATGATTTTTATTTTAATTATGCAATGGTGTATTAATGCTTTAGTATATTGTTTATGTGTTGTATAAATTTATTAGAATTTTTGGAAATCATTTACCTAATTAAATCAAATAAACCGTGAGTGATATGCTCTTGAAGGTGATGATTTAATTGGTTTTGATAAATATTATGATGTTATATTAGTATACTATAGTATATAATCATAGTATATAATTGTTGGAATTTTTGAAAACCAATTACTACATTTAATCAAAAAAGCCGAGAGCTATTGAGCTCCATATGGTGATGATTCAAATGTTTTTGGTTGATGTTATGATGTTACAATGTTATAGTATAATGTTTAATCATGTTGGAATTTATTTGGAATTTTTAGAAATTGTTTGCTAATTATTTGGTAATTATCTTGTAATTACCGTAAATATTGCTATATATTGTTAAATGAATGGTTATGGTGAACTATAGGTTATATTTGTGATGTATATTGATGTTGGGATATTATACTAAGTATATATCAATTTTGGTAATTTTTGGATAATTATTCCCTAATTATTGAAAATACTGTCACGACCCACACTCAGGATAACCCGGAGTGAGCGGACTAATAATAGGAATAGTATTCATGGATACGGAAGATTTTCACAATAAGGCTTACCATGAAAATATAGTACTTAGGATTAAGCATACATTTATAATATCTCGGATAAAAAGGTTTAAGCCAACAGATCCAAAGGATATTACGATCTGAAGGGCTTCACAGTTCACATTATCTTATCATCCAACATAAAATAAAACAGTTCAGAGTTGCAGCGGAAAGTGTGTGAATACATATATGACGATATGTATTCAAGGTTAACAATTCCTAACAAACTTCAAGGACCAAGGACTTTCTCAACACTCTTCCATCATCAGCATCCGAGCTCAACCTGCACATTTAAAAACAAACATGCAGGGCTAAGTACAAAGCACACAAATACAAAGCATGACATTATGACTCATTTCACTTTAATATGTCATAACTTACAACACTTTAATTACACATTGAAAGAAACAATTAAAATCCTCATCCTTTGATACAGTGTAGACGTCGGCAATTACATGCACCCAAGGAAGAGTTTTTTTTTTTTAATTTCTTCTCACTTCACATAGCCTAAGTACACGGCTACCCACAACAATTGCAATACAAATATTCTACTTTATGACTCATCAACTTAATACATCACTCTTACACACATTTAAAAAGCCTTACACAAGCATTGAATGAAACAAAATGAATCCTCACATTTAGTATACAAGTGACGTCGGTTATTGCTTTGCACAAAGGGAGAAATCCTTATTTTCTTTGCCTTATGTCACCTAATTAAATGCTACACAATTACATATGTAATACATCATCACTAATAGTCACCACCTAGCATAGTAAAAGCACCTACACCATTTTGAAATAAACAAAATGATTCTACACTTTTTCTTTGTATATGCCGTCGGTTTCTCTCTCAATTAACAAAGGAGAGCCTTTTAAAATATCTCATATCATGTATCAAAAGTCTTGTGCATTCCCATATGTACAAAGAGTTGTGTGAATTCATCTTTCCTCAATTGGAAGCAATAATACACGGCTCCTATCAATCCTCAACGCATCTACTTGATTTTACTTGGTTAATGTGGAATTAATATCTTACTTGGTCAACACAATTTGGAAGCTAAAGAAAATCATTCATATTAACTTATACATATATATGTTCACGGCAATATGGAATTAATAGGGCCAAAATTTGATTTTCATGCTATAAGTAATTATATATCATAATATATTTCTTAGATGATAAATTATATCATAGTTTCATAGATGATAAATTATATCATAGATGATAAATTATATCATAAATTATTAGAATTATTTCATATGTGAAAACCCTAATTTTCGAAACTAGGGTTTTCAAAAATTAATACTTTGCTCAATAATCAATCCGTAATGCTCTAGCATTATTTTAATGCTAAATAATACTCTAATTACATATAATAATCATAGGAATTTAAATACTATAATTCCTTGATCATTAAACTCATTTTTCTATTCATCTCTAAACGTTAACGTTTGAAACATCTCAAAACGTTAATTATCGACTCATCTCAAAATGGTCGTAATAAAGTCGTAATCACTTTATTAAATTATTCCATTAATAATGGAATTTAATTCTCGACTTCGCCACTTAGGAATTTTACGAAATTTTAACTATCGATACTCAATCGACGTTAAAATTATACCTTTAAACACTTAATAAAATTCTATTCCTTAATTCACAATTTTAGTGAATATAAAATAGAATTTTACTTACGTAATTAATCGAAATCATTTTTTTCGATATATTACTAATTCATTTATTTCGGCGAAACCCTAATTTACGAGTTTAAATATCGTAATTAGGCATTTAATTCTTCGGGATATTACATTCTACCCCCCTTAAAAGAAATTTCGTCCCGAAATTTGCATATCTTAGAAAAATTTGGGGCATCGTTCCTTCATGGCATCCTCAAGCTCCCACGTGACTTCTTCTTGTCCATGACGTCTCTACAACACTTTCACTAGAGAGATGGACTGTCTCTTAACTGTTGAACCTTACGGTCTAGGATAGCCGTAGGTTCTTCTTCATAACTCATATCTGGGTTGAGGATCACGTCGTCTTGATGGATCACGTGTTTTTTTTTTTTTTTGTACATGTATTTTCTTAATTGCGACACGTGAAGAACATTGTACACGCACTTTGTAAGTCGATCCACTATTATCCATATAGCGTTGTTCCTCTTTTGATTTTGGCAACTCCGTAATAAAATCTATTGTTATATCATTCCATTCCCATTCGGTATTTACAAAGGTCAGTAACTTTCCGTAGGTCTTTGATACAATGCTTTCTTTCGACATACAAGACAACACTCTACAAAAGGGCTACGCCTCGCTTTATGCCTTCCTACTGCACCCTTTTCGTAAGTCTTGATACATTTAGTGCTTCCGGGTGGCGGTATAAGGAATATCATGAGTTTCACTCATGACTTCATTTCAAGTTCAACATTGTTTGGAAATACACCACCTTTCTTCAAACAATAAGACATTTTCGGAATTGCTAGTCTCGGTGCACTCAGAATCGATCGAATAAGTCAACTATCCTTTGGCAAGGATACTTATTCTTGAGTGTCGGTTTATGATGAGTCAAGTCCAAAGAATGATGATTCAAACCCGAGTTGCGGTTGAGAGGCTCGATTAAGATTATAGCTAAGCGGCTCAAGGCTATCTCCAGCATTATCCGAAAGAAATTGGAAGATGAAGATGTTGGGCTCAAGCGGATAAATTGGTGAACTGGATCATTGTTCAAGACTCAAGTTCGTGCATGATGAAGGCCCATTTTCGTGGGCTCTTTTATTTTCGTGGGTTTTTAAACAAAGCCCAATTATCTTTAGTTGTTAGTTGGTGTTTTGGGCTAGTATTTATATGCTTTTTGTGGTCTTTTGTAAGACAGGCGAATTTTGATAAGAAATATATTTTCATCTTTGTCTCACGTGTTTTAACAAAGCACAAACCCTAGTTCTTGGTAGAGTTACGAAGTTGGCGACTTTTGAGCTTGAAATCAATTGTCTCGCTCGTGATATCCAAGAGTATCCGGGTTAGACAAGCCACGAAGATCGCTCCTTCGATGCGCTTTGATTCCAAGAACCGAGGTTCGCTGTAAGTTCTTCATCCCTTTCGCTCGCTTTTCCCCAAAGATCCATTTTCCACCGCTCATCCTTTCCCATCCATCCATACCCCATTGTTCGTCCTCTCCAAATTTTCTTTTCCGTGCGAATTGTGTTGAATCTTGGACGTAGTTTGTGTTTTCAATTCAAATAATCAAACTATCGAAAGTTGAGATCGAAGTTTAGGGTTGAACCAACCTATCTGCTGACGTGAGTTCGACCGCTTCTTCCACGCTCTTGTTGGTTGTATCATAAATTTGTATCGAGCCACGTCGGTACCGGTCGTGGTTCATCCAAGTTGTGAGTTCGTGAGTTCGTGCATATACAAAAAAAAAAAAAGAGTATTCTGTTCTGTTCGTTTTTTTTTTATATAAAAAAAAAAAGAGAGAAAGAGTTCGATTCGAGTTTGTTTTGGCTCGACTTGTTTTGCTTTGGTAGTGTTTGCTGTCCTTCGTCGGTTAGCGATTGGGGACGTCTTGTGTTTCTGGAGTTAGATCGTGTTGTGGGTGGATGTGATTTTCGGATATCAAAGGATTAATAGGAGCCGAAATTTGCTTCCTAGTTCTATTAGAAGACGCTTTTGGGTAGTGATTGTTTTCCTAGTTGGACTCGATTTAGTTTCCTAATTTGAATTGAAGTCATTGAACTTTCCATCCAAGATTCACCCTTCTTTCGCCTTTCCTTATCATCCGAGCCCAACCCCACCCCTCATCGGCCCTCACTGGTCGAGAAAACCAGCCTCGTTTCGCCCTAAAACCCTTTTCGCTCCAAACCCGCCCTCGGCAAATTTCGCTTCAAAACTTCAATTGCCGCAATTCGTGATACTGAACTCCGATTTTCTCCATAATACCTTTCCGGAAACGTCTCGACGAGACGGACACAACTCACCGCTTTGCTGTGACGTATAGGCTTTTTTAGCCAAATTCCATCGTATTCAAGGTGAAATCCCCCTCCTAACTTTTCTATTCCTCCGAACCTTTCCGCCGCCTATCCTTCCATCCTACATCTATCCCTTCCATCCTACATTCCACACCGCCAATATATCCCATTTTAGCCTTATTCGTGGTTCCTTTGCTATATCCCGTGGTCCTCCGGAGGTCAAGTCCGAGCTCTTGACTCAAGTTAAGGAAGGAGTTGACGACATAGCTCTCTTGGAAACATTGTGCTCCATACAAGAGTGATTGTGATTGTGAGTGATATACACAGAGATTGTGATTGTGAGTGACATACACGAGTGGTAAAGAAATCGAGAGAACAAACGAGTGATTGTGAGGAACCGTGAGGTCCCCATCTTTCTTTCTTTACGCTTGTTCACCGTGCGGGTTTAATGGATCCAGAAAGACGCCGCAATCTTCCGGCTCCCAAAGAAGATGGGATGCTAAGTACCACTTTGATGCTTTGAGTGGTCATGTGCGGGCCGCTTGAGAGACGCTCACAACCATGACACAATTATTGGCCAAATTTGAGGAGATCAAGATCGCGACGAATCCGACGGCACAGTCATCAATAATCACGGTAGCACCTCCTCATGACAACAGAGACTACGAGCTACATGACGGAGAAGCATCAGAGGACTAAGAACACTATGAGGAAGAACAAGTTGAGGATAATACAGCCCGCTTCTTCCTCATGATCGACCCGCACACGGTCTTGGTAATCGAGGAAGAGGCCGTGGTGGTCCTCGGCCCGACCACACCTTCCGAGACCTCGCGAACGCTCACCCGATCGTAATCGACATGGTCATGCGAAAGTCTCACGAGCAACATCAAGACCACCATTCCAGAGTTTGAAGGCACGCATGATCCAGATGCCTACTTAGATTGGGAGCGCAAAGTTGATAAGGTTTTCGAGTGCTATGATTTTCCAGAGCTTAAGAAAGTGCAGCTAGCCTCCCTTGAATTCAAAGGCTATGCCGCCTCGTGGTGGGAGTTTCAGCAGAATAGGCGCAGAAAAGATCGGTATCCCCCAATTGATACTTGGCAGGAGATGAAAGACGTGATGAGAGGCAGATTCATCCCAGTTCATTATGAGAGAGAATTGGAGAAGAAGCTCAGCCGGATCCGTCAAGGGACCCGATCGATTGAGGAGTATCATAAGGAGTTGGAGACGGCGCTGAACCGAGTGGATAAAGAAGAGACTTTGTATGCTACTTTGAACAGATACATAGAGGGTATGAATCCGGATATTGCCTTTGAACAGATACATAGAGGGTATGAATTCGGATATTGCCTGTGAAGTCGAACAGATACATAGAGGGCATTGAGGCAATGATTCATTATGCGACCCTTGTAGAGCGGCAGATCAGAGAAGGACGTCGACGACCCTCCCAGTCGACCCCTGTTAGAACACCCTGGGTTCGAGGTGATTCTTCCACGCCTAGGACAGCCCCTACACGCCCTCAAGGCCAACCCACTGGTCGATCTGAGCGGCCCAACCGCCGACCGAGTTCGATTCACTGCTCCTAGTAGGAGCACTCAGCAACGAATTGTTTCCCCTAGTCAGCCTCAGAATGGTACTCCAGGAAGAGCACGTGACGTTCAGTGTCACAAGTGCAAAGGATGGGGACACTTTCAAGCCCAGTGTCCGAATCGCCGAGTCCTCATCATTACTGATCATGGTGAGATGGAATCCGCTAGTGAAGACGAGCCCGAAGACTCCAGTGAAGCAAGGGACAAAGAACAGCCCCTTTTCGGCTCACCTAGCGATGAGATAGAGGATGAGCAGCCGAAGCAAGCTCACGTGAGTCTTGTTTCCATCCGAGCTTTAAGCCTGATACGTGAAGAGGATCAGAACGACCAGCGAGAAAACATCTTCTACTCGCGATGTTCTGTCCAAGACAAGACGTGCTCGCTCATCATTGATAGTGGAAGGCCGTGAACGCTATCACCCGATGTGCGGGCAACCGAACTCGCCCCACGTAAGCATCCCAAGCCCTACCGATTGCAATGGTCGATCGACGAGGTGAGATCCGAGTCGGCTATCGTGTACATGTCACCTTTTCAATTGGTAGATATATCGACATCGCTTTGTGTGACGTAATCCCTATGGATGCGGCACATATCTTGCTAGGTCGCCTTGGCGCTTTGGCGGAAGGCGATACATGATGGATACGCCAACACCTATGCCATCACTAGAGATGGGCGTACCACGGGCTATGGCCTTTAGCACCCAAGGATGTTGCGAGAGGATCGAAGAGGATGCAAGAGAAATTCAAGGAAGAACGAGGAAAGAAGTCGGACAGAAGGTCGTGCCTCCCACGACGGGATCACCGACTCCAAACCGCCCAAGCGCATTCTTCCACGCCTAGGGAACCCCTAAGCCCGTCCATGTTGTCACCCATCGAAATCCAAAGTGTAGCCAATTCAGATCCGAGTCTAAAGGTTTGTTTGTTAGTGAGTATGTATGCGATCGAACTGGTAAGCCTATCGTTCTAGTTACGTTTAAGGCTAACGATACTTCTGATGTTACTTTTCCTACTATTTTGCAGCCTTTGATGGAGGAGTTCAAGGATGTGTTCCCGGACGAGATTCCCAGCGGGCTACCACCAGTTCGAGGGATTGAGCACCAGATCGACTTCCAGCCGGGTGCGGTCCTTCCTAACCGACCAGCCTACCGACCAACCCTGAAGAGACAAAGGAGATCGATCGTCAAGTCAAGGAGTTGCTGGAGAAGAAGCAGATTCGAGAGAGCCTGTCTCCGTGCGCCGTTCCAGTCATCCTGGTTCCGAAGAAGAACAATGAGTGGCGCATGTGCATGGACTGTCGTGCTGTCAACAAGATCACGGTAAAGTATCGTTTTCCTATCCCCAGATTAGATGATATGCTAGATGAGTTGTCTGGAGCGTCTGTCTTTTCTAAAATTGATTTGCGTTCTGGATATTTTCAAGTTAGAATGGCTGAAGGGGATGAGTGGAAAACTGCATTTAAGACTAAGCATGGTTTGTATGAATGGCTTGTTATGCCTTTTGGCCTTACTAATGCTCCTAGTACTTTTATGCGTTTGATGAATCATGTGTTACGTGATGTGATTGGCAAGTATGTCGTGGTCTACTTTGATGATATCCTCATATATAGTACTTCTGTGAAAACACATGTTGGACATCTTAGGCATGTTTTTGTGTTACTGCGTGATGCTAAACTGTATGCTAATATGTCTAAGTGCACTTTTTGCATGGATGATGTTATCTTTCTTGGTTTTGTTGTGAGTAGTCGAGGTGTGGCAGTGGATAGAGCTAAGGTGAAAGCCATTGAGGAATGGCCCACGCCCAAGACATGCTCCGAGGTAAGATCTTTTCATGGTTTAGCTGGATTTTATCGTCGTTTTGTGCGTGATTTTTCATCTATTGCTGCTGCACCATTGATCGAGTTGAGTAGGAAAGACAAGAAGTTTGAGTGGGGCAAGGCCCAAGAGCATGCTTTAACTGCTGAAGTCGAAATTGTGTAATGCTCCTATGTTGGTTTTGCCTCGATTTTTCTAAGATGTTTGAGATTGAGTGTGATGCTTCCGGTATAGGCATTGGTGCTGTTTTGATGCAGATAGAAACCGTCGATACTTCAAAGAGAAGTCGAATGGGGCAGCCCTTAGGTACTCTACGTATGTAACAGCCCACTAATTCTAATGACGGATTAGCAGAGACTATTACTTGGATCGGGAATTAAGAAACGTAACAAGGTCATGGAACATCGAATTGTGAGACATATAACAGGAATACTTCTAGAACTTCAAAGCATTTAAGATTAAGCAAGCATGATTTACATATGAGAGATTAGACCATCGATCCTTAACAAAAAGGGTTCAACTAAACCAAGGAATCTAGTTCTCTCGATCAAAACATAACTTAGTATTCTTGCAATGAAAACATGTGAATTACATATGACGATGTGCACTCAAGGTACTAACTTTCAGCGACAAAAGATTCATACCGCTCAACACCGCCCATCGCATCACCAGCTTCAACTCGCACATTTAAAACAAACATGCAGGTGAGTACAAGAATGCACTCAATGGACTTATGCCGAAAACATTTATCAACATCGAATTACATCGCCCCATCAAGAATACACGAGGTTTTATTTGAAATGCTCGTGCTTACTAAACATTTTCTCGTCATTTTCATAAACTTTGTCCGCCGTATATATTTCCGTCTGTATGATCCATATCACATCTCATATAACATCATCTTGTGCCGTAGAAGGAGGCCTCCTTCCACGGACGCTGCGACCGCCGAGCAAACCTTTCAAGACACAACACCAGAATCGGCCGAGCAAACCTTTCAAAGAAGTACGCTACTATAGTGTACACGTTAATCCTAGCTGTGAATTGTCCTTCCAAAGATAGGATCCGAATTCGATTTTCATTCATACGTTGGTAGCGAACCAACAACTTCATTATCATTCATAGTTGGCGAACCAACACTGATAGGATCCATACATAAAACATAAACATTTTGGGCAGGTAATTAAATAACATTTCATCATCATTTCTCAACAGAAAACATCATAAATAAAACATTTGTCATTTCATTTTATCCTTGAGGAGAAAAAGCCCACCTGATATATACTTTTAGTCACACAGCGTACTTCTCCCTTCTCTTCTTCTGTTACCTTCGTACTTTACCTTTACGTAAAAGAAATGTTTAGTACTTCATTTGGTTCTTGGATAACGTCGATTATCATCAACATACTAGACAACTTTTAATATCTTAGGATTTTGCATCATCATTATTGAATAAGAGATATAAAATATCTCAATTTGGTTCCACTTGGTCATAGTGAAGCCACTATTTTCATCCATTTATTATATTTTCTCATCAGCTTAAACTTCTTATTTATTCTTAAGCTTGGGGACAAGCTTATTCATTAACATCGACCCACATTAAAATTCTAAGTCCTCGTTTCATTTCTTGTATCTCATGTCTATTTCAACTATTCAGAGAAAACCATATTTAACTAGGCATAAATCATAACTCTGTGCGATAATCATAACTCTACGCACACACGCGTTTCGAATATTAATAACAAATTATTCTCGATTTCTCACTTAACTAAGCAAACATCGATCAATTTCTTCCAAACTTTAATCGTTTACTTATTACACATTGTCTAACTCATATGTCACATTACATTTCGTATAACATTTACGGTATCCTCGAACGGCCAACTTTAGATACATGACATTTTTAGGAAAATACCTAACATACCCAGAAAATTATGATAAATTTATATGTCATGCTAGATATATCCTAGAATACAGATATGTGATAACATTTGACAAACAAAGATCGGATAATCCAACGTGGAGCTTTAGATTTTCAACAAATAGGTTTTCGTCATAATGCGTCGAAAAATTCCCAATTTAATTCTATATGCTAGTAGGCTAGCATAGATCAGAATATGAAGTCACTTCATTCAACAAAATCGAAAATCGACTATAGTTCGCTTTAAAAATGAGCAAAAACCTAACATTAATAACTTTTAACCATATTCATAATCCTAGCATATATAGAGTATACGAACAACATTAGTTCTCGACTTCTAGCA
The DNA here is from genome assembly GCA_036937905.1 of Salvia rosmarinus. Lineage (NCBI taxonomy): Eukaryota > Viridiplantae > Streptophyta > Magnoliopsida > Lamiales > Lamiaceae > Salvia > Salvia rosmarinus. The sequence goes on from JAODLM010000096.1 coordinate 113,970, forward strand.
TTTGGCATCATCTCCCTATTTTTAATACATTTCAAAAATAAATACACAAATACAAATCATGCACCAAATTTAAATTTTAAACCATAGGAATGTAGGTAATGACGAGACTAACCTTAGTATCGGTTCAGATTTAACGAAAGATTGAAAACGAGTTGAGAAATTGAGAAAGAAAGATTGCAGGAACGAAAGATTTTTTTTTTTCTTCTTCGTCACGTATGAAATGCAAATGAGAGTAAACAATATGTTGTTTGATTCTCAGAACTTACATTCATTTATCGCTCATTTTTTTTTATTACACGCACTCAAAGAATGCATGCATACACGTAACACACACACACTACTTCACCTTTTCACACACATACTATATATATATATATATATATATACGACGCACACACTATAATCTATTAGCTCACATATATTATTATATATATATACGACACATTATTACACATACATATTAATATTATATGTATAACTTGATTAACCCACTTTTCGGTACCACTATTAACTAAATATGTATATTTTACTTTTTTTTCTTTTTTCGTTTTACATGTATTATATATATATATATATTTTTATTGCAATAGTATAAATCCATTTGGGATAAATCCCAAAATCTTGTCAACTTAAATAATTTTATACATATATGTGATTTCTATAATCTTTATTATTATTACTAATGCAAAATCTTAATTTCAAAATTAGGTTAATTCTAAACTAAGTTTAGAAGGTCGGGGTATTACATTCTACCCCCTTAAAGAAATTTCGTCCCGAAATTTACATACCTCTAGAAGAGTTCGATATTTCTCTTCATTTGATCCTCTAGTTCCCATGTCGCTTCTTCGCCCATGGTGTCTCCATAAGACTTTTACCAACGATATTGATTTGTTTCTTAATTTTTTGTATACCGGTCTAAGATAGCTTCGGCTTTTCTTCATAACTCATATCCGGATCAAGGGTGATATCACCGATGGATCACATGATTTGGGTCATGTACGCATTTCCTCGCCATAGACATGGAACACATTGTGTACGCTCCCAAAACTTGGTGGCAACGCTAACTTGTAAGCTATTGGGCCTATCTTTTCTAAACGTGGTCGTAGCTTGCCTCTTACTCCAAATCTAACGATTCCCTTTGATGGAGAAATTTTAAAAAAAAACTTTATCTCCAACATCAAATTTTAATTCAGTTCTTCGTTTATCAGCATACGACTTCTGTCTGTCTTGGGCCTCCTTTAACCTTTGCTTGATCTGATGGACTAATTTAATCATTTCATCTACGGTATCAGATCCTAAGACTTTTCTCTCACCCACTTTATCCCAATAAAGTGGTGATCTACACCTTTTTCCATATAATGCTTCATATGGTGCCATGCCGATTGTTGCCTGATAGCTATTGTTATAGGCAAATTCAATGAGCGGTAGTACATACTCCCAGCTTTCACCTCGATCTAACACAACTGTCCTTAACATATCTTCAAAAGTCTGAATTGTTCGTTCAGACTGCCCATCTGTTTGTGGGTGAAAAGTTGTACTGAAGTTCAATTTTGTTCCCATCTCCTTTTGTAAACTGATCCAAAATCTGGAAGTAAATTTTGAATCTCTATCTGATGTGATTGATTTTGGCACTCCATGCAGATGTACAATTTCACGAACGTATAGTTGGGCTAACTTGTCAGATCCATAGGTAATCGAAATTGGTATAAAATGAGCACACTTCGTGAGTCTATCTATGATTACCCATATCGACGTGTTCCCTCGTTTTGATCGTGGTAAGCCAGTCACAAAATCCATTGTAATGTCATCCCATTTCCATTTAGGTATCTCCAAAGGTTGCAGCTTCCCATTAGGTCGTTGATGTAAAGCCTTCACCTGTTAACATGATAGGCAACGCTCGACGAACGAAGCTACGTCTCTTTTTATTCCTTCCCACCAAAATTTCTCTTTTAAATCTTGGTACATTTTTGTGCTTCCTGAGTGGGCGGTGTAAGGGGTGTTATGAGCTTCGCTCAAAATTTCATTTTTTAGCCCTTCAGACCTGTTATTGTTTCAGATGGTTCGATTACTTCTATCTTCATCTGTTTAAATTAATCAATGAATCTTTGCTCTTCTGTAAGGAGACATCCTAACTTAGATTGAGTTTTACGACTTAAGGCATCAGCCACTACATTAGCCTTTCCTGGGTGATAATTAATACCGTAATCGTAGTCCTTTTCCAGTTCGAGCCATCTTCTCTGTCTCATGTTCATGTCTCTTTGCTCAAAAAGTACTTCAAACTTTTGTGATCCATGAAGATTTCACACCTCACTCCATAGAGATGGTGCCTCCAGATCTTCAGGGCATGCACAACTGCAGCTAGTTCCAAATCATGGGTGGGATAATTTATTTCATGTGGTCTAAGCTATCGGGATGCATAAGCAATCACCCTTCCTTCTTGCATCAACACATAACCTAGTCCATTCTTTGATGCATTTGTATAGACAGTATATTCCTTATCTGGTTCTGGAACTACTAATACTGGTGCTGTAGTTAGTAATTCTTTAAGTTTATGGAAACTCGTTTCACATTCAGTAATCCATACAAATTTGATTCCTTTCCGAAGTAGCTGTGTCATTGGCCTTGCTATTTTGGAGAAACATTCAATGAATCTTCAATAGTAACCAGCCAATCCTAGAAAACTTCTGATCTCGTTTGGAGTTGTTGGTGATTTTCATTTTTGTATAGTTTCTACCTTAGTAGGATCCACTTTAATTCCTTCCGACGACACAATATGTCCTAAAAATGTCACTTCCTTCAGTCAAAATTCGCACTTGCTAAATTTGGCATAGAGTTGTTCACTCATTAGCGTCTGCAAAATTATTCTTAGATGCTCTTCCTGTCCTTTCTCGTCATTTGAATAGATGAGGATATCATCTATAAATACCAAGACAAATCTATCTAAGTAAGGATGGAATACTCTGTTCATAAGATCCATGAACACCGTGGGTGCATTTATTAATCCAAATGGCATAACTATGAATTTATAGTGACCATATCTTGTTCGAAACGTCGTTTTGGGTATATCTTCTTGTCGAATTCTCAATTGATGGTACCCTGATTTTAAGTCAATCTTCGAGAATACTCTTGCTCCCCTGAGCTGATAAAATAAATCATCTATCCTCGGTAGAGGGTATTTGTTCTTGAGTGTTAATTTGTTCAGTTCTCTGTAATCTATGCACATCCTCAAAGTACCATCTTTCTTCTTCACGAACAGTACAGGTGCTCCCCATGGGGACACGCTAGGTCTAATGAAACCTAGGTCTAGAAGCTCTTGTAGTTGATCTTCGCTCTTCTAACTCTTCGAGCCATTCTATATGGTGCCTTTGATACCGTGTCGACCTGTGCTCTAGATCAATTGTAAACTCAATCTGCCTATTAGGCGGTAAACCCCACAATTCTTTAGGAAAGACATCTTTAAACTCCCGCACAATCGGTATATCTTTCACTGTCTTCTCGACTTCAGCTTCTCCATTTAGATAAACAAGGAAAGCTTGGCATCCTACCTTGTTCATCATTTTTCTTGCTTGGATCGCGGCTATAACAGGTATTCTATTTCCCATGTTAATCCCGTGAAAACTGGTAGCATCCCTTCTCGGAAATTGGAAGGAAATTTTCATTTTGTTACACAAAATGGTGGCATAACTCTCAGTCAATCAGACCATTCCTAATATTATATCAACGTCCCACATTGGTATGACATATAAGTTGTTCTCTAGAACCTTAAGTGATCATATGTTCAGCTCTAGGTTCAAGCATGCATGTGTAACTGTCGTAATTCATCCTATCGGTGATGAAATTCTCATAGCTTTATCTCGTCCTTAGTTAAGTTCTAAAGCATCTACGCACGCGCTATGTATAAAAGAATGTGAAGCACTCGTATCGAATAAAATTATAATAGGTATGTTAAGGAGTTTCCATACCGCCAGCTTCCTGGTTTTGTTCGCTTCTGTTTTGGTGCAGCATAGGCTCTAGTCTCATGATGTCCCCGTCTCGTCTGTGTAAACATCCATCTCATTTATCCTTGCCATTTCCTAATTGTACCATGTTTCCTTGCCAGAGCCTCCGTCACCTTGTTCGCCATATCATTCTCGGTTGTCACATCGTTATTCTTTATCAATTGCATTTTATGCGCTCGACCACGCCGGTTTATCCTCTGGCATTGTTGCCTCGACATTCTAATCTTGTCGTAGAGATCATGATATATCTGTCACTATCATCAAGTCTTAATTCAGTCCGATTGATTCAGTTTCCTTTTCCTCTCTATCGCTCTTAGGAATATATCTCTCATATATTCTTACTTTAAAATCTTTTCAAGAGAAATCCTCATGTTGGCATTTGTAGCACCATCATTAGTAATATCCTATTTGGATATATGTCAATTCCCTTAATCTTCATTGATTAACTATGTATTTTCGTATAAGTTAAAATCCCTTGTCCACTGGGGACGTATCGACTTTTGCCCTAAACATCATGTATTTTCACTATCTTCTTGACATTCTATGTTTGCTTCATTTCAATGTCAAAGGTACCAAAAATTCCATTTTATTTTTCATCATACAAGTATGAGAAACATGCTTCCCAATTAGCTTCATCTTAAAGTCTTTCCATGTGAATCTCTTCCTTTCTTTTCTTGAATGTATTTTCCTTACAAACTTCTCTAGAAGTTGTTTTGCTTGTTAAATCCCAAAACACACAAGACATGCGTTTTATGTCTATGTAACTTAGAGTACCAAGCTTTCATCTCAAATAAGGAATCTACTTCTTTGATTCCAAGTAATTACCTTACTTATCGTAGTCGATCATTTCAAGCTTATATCATATCTTGGGCTATCTCATAACGGGATAGCTCGTAGTTTCTTCAGCTATTTTCAACTCTTGTCACTTTTTCTTAATCATGATATCTGAAAGTCATATTGTTTTCATTATACTTCGGTTCTCACTTTCAGGATTAAAACTATCATTGTTGTCATATAGCCTGGTAGGGTAGTACACTTGTGCATCATAACTTAAGTTCCAAACACAAGTGCCTCATTACCATATATTGACTTTGGGGATACATTCTTCATACTTGGTTTAAACACTAGGGCTAGACTAGCTGTTCACACATCTCATTATTTACGATCCATCAACCTCACTATCATTGGTTTCACTAAGGTCTCAAATACTCAAAATCAATTCCGCTCAAGCATAATCATAAGGGTTGAGGTATAAAGCGAGAAACTTGTTAACTGAGATACTATCAATCATATATCCATTGAGAAGAGTCTCGTGCACCTCCATATTTTAGACATTTCCAACCTACTAACGATGTCATAAGAACAATCAACTATCTTCAAGATAAGTTGTAATCTCTCTTGTTATAACATAATAAAAAGAGGTTGTTTCCTAAGAATAATCTATACTTTCCTTTACTTCTACTCTAGCACTCAATGCTAAAGAGTATCTCGTTCATAACTTTATTGTCATAACACTCACAAGGTGGTGTAACTTCATTGTCATCAGTATCTGGAAAGCCCATCAAGGTCATCGTATCTATGTGTATCATAGGGGAAAATATATCTCGCCTCATCGTTGACTTCTCTACATCATAACTTGATGTATATCATTTTACTGATCTGAAAACTTAGGTGACAAGATAAGTCAACCTACATCATACTTATCAGTTTCGAGGATTGAAGCAAACTTATCAGGAACCAATATTTTCTTTGAACTGAATAATTGGGAGATATGGTCCAAAGACCAGAATGATGACTACTGAGATCTTTTTGGTCATATGGGTGGCGGACTGGCCACAAATACTTCTCAAGGATATGAAGGCTTGGTTTCAAAAGGACGCTTTATGAAATTTTCTGGTTGTAAACTTCTTTCACAAAAAGTGAGAAAATCAAGTGATATCTCAATTGAAACTAGATCATAGAGTTAAACTCAATGAAAGAACTTGGGTAATGAATAAAATTTGAAACCTCATATAACCCTAATAGGTCATCATATATTTGTGTGGTTATCAACATACCACCATACATCTCAAACTCTACTCATACCACCGAAACCCCAATCTTCCAATTAGCATTCAAACCTTCTACCACATCGTGGTCTTTTATTCTATGTAAACCATAATACTAGACTCAACTAATTCTTTAATCACATCTCTAATTCGCTTCTAACGAAAAGTCACCAATTTGGAGTTCCGTCTCGTGAACATCCAAAGGAAAGACTATACTCATGTCACCGTCAGATAGTGACATTCATCATTTCAAAATCATCATTCAATTATCGCCCCATCATTTCCATCTCGCCATTGATTTTCTTCTCTTTGGTTTCGTTGTTCTCGTCTTTGAACTCGAAATTCTAATTTTGATCTCGTTTTTGTTCTCATGATGGAATAATATTCTCATAGTTCATCTTTCTATGTTCTTTCGCAAAAGGGATCATGCGTCTTAAACAGTCTACGTTCTTTTGGGATAACATATCCACTGTCATAAACAACTTGTAATTGAAAGAATTTAAACATTGATAACATAACTAGTTCATAACAATAAATCTAATTGAATTCCACGAATTCAAACATTTCACTTTTTGACATATCACTGTCAACTCTTTCTCATTTATTTTCATAACTAAAACATCATTTCAACCATCATTCACAACTTTCATTCCCAACCATTTTCCATAACTTTCATTTCTTTTGAAACATCATTTCAATCATTTTCCACCTTCAAACTTTTCATTTCCAAAACAGAGTAAATAATTTACCTCATTCCGGTTGAGCTTGATGTGATGGAGTGTTGAGCATAGTCGACTGACCTCTAACAAGTCTAGTGACTCAATCTAGACTTAACTTTGAAGGAAGTTTTTGATTCAAGGAACGAATTGCTCTGATACCACTTTGTAACAGCCCACTAATTCTAATGACGGATTAGCAGAGACTATTACTTGGATCGGGAATTAAGAAACGTAACAAGGTCATGGAACATCGAATTGTGAGACATATAACAGAATACTTCTAGAACTTCAAAGCATTTAAGATTAAGCAAGCATGATTTACATATGAGAGATTAGACCATCGATCCTTAACAAAAGGGTTCAACTAAACTCAAGGAATCTAGTTCTCTCGATCAAAACATAACTTAGTATTCTTGCAATGAAAACATGTGAATTACACATATGACGATGTGCACTCAAGGTACTAACTTTCAAATACAAAAGATTCATACCGCTCAACACCGCTCCATCGCATCACCACTCAACTCGCACATTTAAAACAAACATGCGGTGAGTACAAGAATGCACTCAATGGACTTATGCCGAAACATTTATCAACATTGAATTACATCGCCCATCAAGAATAACACGAGGTTTTATTTGAAATGCTCGTGCTTACTAAACATTTTCTCGTCATTTTCATAAACTTTGTCCGCCGTATATATTTTCTCGTCTGTATGATCCATATCACATCTCATATAACATCATCTTGCGCCGTAGAAGCGAGGCCTCCTTCCACGGACGCCGGACCGCCGAGCAAACCTTTCAAAGACACAAATCCGTGAATCGGCCGAGCAAACCTTTCAGCAAGTACAGCTACCATAGTGTACACGTTAATCCTAGCTGAATTGTCCTTCCAAAGATAGGATCCGAATTGATTTTCATTCATACGCTGGTAGCGAACCAACAACTTCATTATCATTCATAGTTGGCTAACCAACACCGATAGATCCATACATAAAACATAAACATTTTAAGGTGTAATTAAATAACATTTCATCATCATTTCTCAACGAAAACATCATAAATAAAACATTTGTCATTTCATTTTATCCTTGAGGAGAAAAAGCCCACCGATATATACTTTTAGTCACACAACAGATTTCTCCTTCTCTCTTCTCATACCTTCGTATTTTACCTTTACGTAAAAGAAATGTTTAGTACTTCATTTGTTCTTGGATAACGCCGATTATCATCAACATACTAGACAACTTTTAATATCTTAGGATTTTGCATCATCATTATTGAATAAGAGATATAAAATATCTCAATTTGTTCCACTTGGTCATAGTGAAGCCACTATTTTCATCCATTTATTATATTTTCTCATCGCCTTAAACTTTATTTATTCTTAAGCTTGGGGACAAGTTTATTCATTAACATCGACCCACATTAAAATTCTAAGTCCTCGTTTCATTTCTTGTATCTCATGTCTATTTCAACTATTCGTAGAAAACCATATTTAACTAGGCATAAATCATAACTCGTATGATAATCATAACTCTACGCACACGTGTTCGAATATTAATAACAAATTATTCTCGATTTCTCACACTTAACTAAGCAAACATCGATCAATTTCTTCCAAACTTTAATCGCTTACTTATTACACATTGTCTAACTCATATGTCACATTACATTTCGTATAACATTTACGGTATCCTCGAACGCCAACTTTAGATACATGACATTTTTAGGAAAATACCTAACATACCCGTAAAATTATGATAAATTTATATGTCATGCTAGATATATCCTAGAATACGATATGTGATAACATTTGACAAACAAAGATCGGATAATCCGAACGTGAGCTTTAGATTTTCAACAAATAGGTTTTCGTCATAATGCGCATTTAAAATTCCCAATTTAATTCTATATGCTAGTAGCTAGCATAGATCAAATATGAAGTCACTTCATTCAACAAAATCGAAAAATCGACTATAGTTCGCTTTAAAATGAGCAAAACCTAACATTAATAACTTTTAACCATATTCATAATCCTAGCATATATAGAGTATACGAACAACATTAGTTCTCGACTTCTAGCATTTGGCATCATCTCCTATTTTTAATACATTTCAAAATAAATACACAAATACAAATCATGCACCAAATTTAAATTTTAAACCATAGGAATGTAGGTAATGACGAGACTAACCTTAGTATCGGTTCGATTTAACGAAAGATTGAAAACGAGTCGAGAAATTGAGAAAGAAAGATTGCGAGAACGAAGATTTTTTTTTCTTCTTCTCGTCGTATGAAATGCAAATGAGAGTAAACAATATGTTGTTTGATTCAGTAACTTACATTCATTTATCTTGCTCATTTTTTTTATTACACGCACTCAAAGAATGCATGCATACACGTAACACACACACACTACTTCACCTTTTCACACACATACTATATATATATATATATATATACGACAGCATACATAATATAATCTATTAGCTCACATATATTATTATATATATATCGACACACATTATTACACATACATATTAATATTATATGTATAACTTGATTAACCCACTTTTCGGTACCACTATTAACTAAATATGTATATTTTACTTTTTTTTTCTTTTTTTCGTTTTACATGTATTATATATATATATATATTTTTATTGCAATAGTATAAATCCATTTGGGATAAATCCCAAAATCTTGTCAACTTAAATAATTCTTATACATATATGTGATTTCTATAATCTTTTATTATTATTACTAATGCAAAATCTTAATTTCAAAATTAGGTTAATTCTAAACTAAGTTTAGAAGGTCGGGGTATTACAACGCATCGACAAGGAGTGTATGCATTGAAGAGATCTTTGGAGACTTGGCAAGATTATCTCGAGATCAAGGAGTTCGTGATTCACACCGATCACTTAATCGTTGAAGCATTTGAAGGGCAACAGAATCAATTCGAGACATGCCAGCGGGTTGAATTCATCAATCTTTCCCATATGTGATTAAGTACAAGAAAGGAGAGGAGAACGTGGTTGCCGATGCTTTGTCTCGCAGGTATACCTTGTTTTCTGTTATGCATGCCCAGTGCTTAGGTCTAGATAATTTGAAGAGTTTCTATGCCTCTGATCCATTCTTTGGTGATATTTTTAGGAATTGTCACTCCAGTTCTAGATCTGTTGAGTCTTTTTATGTGACTGATGGGTTTCTGTTTAAGGATGCGAAGCTATGTGTGCCTCGCTTGTTCCATGCGAGACTTATTTGTTTTAGAATCACATGCAGGTGGTCTGATGGGTCATTTTGGTGTTGCTAAAACTTTGAGTTTATTGCAGGAACATTTTTATCGGCCTCGCATGAGGAGAGATGTTGAGAGAATCTGTGCTAGATGTATATTACTTGTAGGAAGGCTAAATCTAGTTCTAATCCGCTTGGTTTATACACTCCACTACCCGCACCTTCTGCACTTGGATTGATATTTCTATGGATTTTGTGCTTGGTTTACCTCGATCTAAGTCCTGCAAGGATTCGTGTTTGTTGTTGTCGATAGGTTTTCCGAGATGTCTCATTTTATTGCATGCAAGCAAACCGATGATGCCATAATATTGCTAACTGCTCTTTCGTGAAGTAGTTAGGTTGCATGGCATGCCTCGGACTATTGTGTCCGATGTGATTCCAAGTTTTGGGACATTTTGGCGTGTTCTTTGGGGTGTTAGGTACTAAACTGTTGTTTTCACCGCATGTCATCCTCGCACTAATGGGCGATCAAGTAGTTAATAGGACTTTAGGTACCTTACTGTGCTTTAGTGAAAAATAACTTGAAGTCATGGAAGAGTGTTTACCTTTGCCGAGTTTGCTTATAACCGTGTTGTGCATTCTTCCACTAACATGTCGCCATTTGAGGTCGTCTATGGCTTTAATCCCTTACCCTACAGATCTTATTCCTTCGCCTATTGATCATCTTTCGAGTTTGCAAGGTTCTCGTAGGGTCGAACAGTTCAAGAGATGCACAAGAAGGTTAAGGCCGTGATCGAGCTCCGTGGTGAGAAAACGCCTAAAGGCTAATAATGCCCATCGCAGCGCTGTTGTTCAAGCCCGCGACAAGGACTGGGTTCACTTTAGCAAAGGGCGCTTCTCTAACTTGAGGAGGTCGGTTGATGCCTCGCGGCGACGGTCCGCTCACTTGTGGTTGCTAAAGTCAATGACAATGCATACCGCATCGATCTTCCAGGTGAGTATAAGTGTTCCACTACCTTTTCGAGGATGAATTCTTTTCCCTGTAGATGAGTTCGATGATGATGAGGAGCCGAATTCGAGGATGAATTCTTTTCAACAGGGGGGGAATGATGAGCCGAAAAGTCCAAAGAATGATGATTCAAACCCGGAGTTGCGCTTGAGAGGCTCACATAAGATTGCGAGCTAAGCGGCTCCAAGGCTATCTCCAAAGCATTATCCGAAAGAAATTGGAAGATGAAGATGTTGGGCTCAAGCAAGACAAATTGGTGAATCGGATCATTGTTCAAGACTGAAGTTCGTGCATGATGAAGGCCCATTTTCGTGGGCTCTTTTATTTTCGTGGGTTTTAAACAAAGCCCAATTATCTTTAGTTGTTAGTTGGTGTTTTGGGCCTTTGGCCTTTTCGCTTTAGACTAGTATTTATATGCTTTTGTGGTCTTTTGTAAGATGTACTAATTTTGATAAGAAATATATTTTCATCTTTGTCTCACGTGTTTTAACAAAGCACAAACCCTAGTTCTTGGTAGAGTTCTGAAGTTGGCGACTTTTGAGCTTGAAATCAATTGTCTCGCTCGTGATATCCAAGAGTATCCGGTTAGACAAGCCACGAAGATCGCTCCTTCGACGCTTTGATTCCAAGAACCGAGGTTCGCTTTCGTAAGTTCTTCATCCCTTTCTGCTCGCTTTTCCCAAAGATCCATTTTCCACCGTTCATCCTTTCCCAACCATCCATACCCCACCGTCGTCCCTCTCCAGCCTTTCTTTTCCGTGCGAATTGTGTTGAATCTTGGCACGTAGTTTGTGTTTTCAATTCAAATAATCAAACTATCGAAAGTTGAGATCGAGTTTAGGGTTGAACCAACCTATCTGTTGACGTGAGTTCGATCTGTTGCTTCCACGTTCTTGTTGGTCGTATCAGTTTATTCAAGGGACCCTTTTTTTTTTCGTGACAAATAAGACAGGCGCTCCCTAAGGTGAAACGCTAGGTCTGATAAAACCTAGGTCCAAAAGCTCTTGGATTGGATTTTCAACTCTTCTAGTTCCTTCGGAGCCATTCCGTAAGGTGGTTTCGACACTGGTGTTGTTCCGGGTTCCAGGTCGATGGTGAATTCCAACTGTCTATCAGGGGAAATCCTAGTAAATTTTTGGGAAAAACACTTGGAAAAATCTCTAACAATCCCTACATCTTCAGCTTTTATCTCTACTTTATTTTCTCCATTTAAGTAAACAAGAAACGCGCGACCTCCTTTCTTTGTTTATCATTCTTCTTACCTTCAGCGCTGATACAATCGTGATTTTCTTTCCCATGTTAATTCCATGAAAATACGTAGCTTCTTGTCCAGGAAAATGAAATTAAGTTTTCCCCTCCTTGCACAGAATCTTGGAATGGTTTTCTGCTAACCTATCCATTTCTAGGATTATATCTTCATTGCCCATAGGTATTAGGTTCAAGTTATTTGCTAGAACCTTAAGTGATCCTAGGTTCAACTCTAAGTTCGAGCAAACATGCATAACAATCATAATTCCTCCTATGGGTGGAGAGATTCTCATTTCCGGATTCGCCGCTCGATCTAAGTTCCAACATATCGACACATGCTCTTACGATGAAAGAATACGGGCACCGATCGAACAAAATATATTATAGGTATGTTGAAAAGGGTTCCTATACCGCCAGTTGCCTCGGTTTTGTTCGCTTTGTTGCCCATGTAGAGCATACGCCTAGCCCCGAAATGGCCGTGGTCTGCAGGGTGCTTGACGTTGTTGGTACCGCCGCTGCCGTGGTTGCTTTGTTGGCGTTCTTCTTGTCGTTGTCACCGACATCGGGCTGATATTGTATAGCCCTCGGTGGTTGGGTGTGCTGGTTGGTTTTGCCTTCCCATGTTTCCCAAGCGGAATCGGGCATTCATTTGCATAGTGGCCTTTAACGCCACATTTATAGAACCTCATTACCGCTAGACATACCCCCATGTGCCGCCTATTACACTTTGGGCGGGAGGAATCCTCATTTGCTCGTGGTCCTCCCCGTCGGTGTGGAAAATACGGCTTTATCCATACTTGCCCTTGTGGAACCCCGCTTCTCGCCATGGCTTTTGTTGCTTGGGTTCAAATTTCCTGCTGACATTGTTATTGTGGTTTCCTTCCCATTTTCTTTTACCTTTGTCCCCAACATTTTGCACATGAGTCGGTGTTGGTTTGTCTTCCGCATTGTCCGCCTCAATATCTAGCGCTCGACTAAGAGCTTCCGTATATGTCAAATCTCCATGACTGGCAAGAGACATCCTTATCTCGTGCCTTAGTCCCGATCTAAATTTTTCTGACATTTTCATGTCAGTACTTACTTGATCCGGGGCATACCTTGACATATCACAAAAGAGACGGTCGTACTCAGTCACTGACATTTTCTCCCGCCTGATTGAAAAATTGCACTCTTCTTCTTCCTATAGTTCTTGGGAATGTATTTTCATACATTGCCTTAAAGTCTTCCCAAGTGAAGAAATCCATTTGCTCTGGGTTAATGTCTTTCTTCTCGCCTCCCACCGTAAGTCGGCAGTCCGTTGAGTTTAAAGGCAACACAAGATAGTCGTTTTGTGTGTTGCAACAAGAAAATCGAAAATTCTCTCAATTTCCTTACCCATTGTTCGGCTTCGCTGTGGCTTCCTTTCCATTGAACGAGGCGGATTCTCGCCTAAGGAAGAGTTCTTCAACCCTACGATCAGGTGGAGGTGGGGGTGGCACGAGTATCTCCTCACTTTCCGCTCGTGGGATTCTTCCTCCTTCTACCTTTTCCTCTCATTCCTCGCCCGTTCACGCCTTGGTGGCATTCGATATTGCAAAGATGTAATTAGCATTGGTATAACGCTTATCGCAATTTATACTCACATAATATCTTTATGCAATCTTATCAAAACACGCCTTTAATAAACCATTCATCCTTTTCGTACTCATTTGTCGCAAAAGCCCATCTAGGTCATCATACATATATGGAGAAAATGTTTCAAAGAGAACTGCTCATATAAATCATCGGGCTAAAAGGAAGTTAAGTACATAAAACGATACTTTCTCTAACTTAAACCTTCTCGACTATCTTACTTGGTTACAAGCATTACCAAAGTATTATGTTTCTATCTTTACTAAACATACTACTGTATTTTATCGCACGATTCGTTATTCCATTATTATTGTTGTTCTTGCTTCCTACCATTCGTCAAACCCGTCATCATCACCGCTTCCATATCCTTATTTACGCCTTCGCTCGTCCTCCTCCTTCCTCGTGGTTCTCATCCGAGTCTTCCTTTCGGCACGCACACGAGATGGTACCGCCCATCATCTCTAAACATGAACACATCTCGTCTTTGGAACATAATCCTCTCGTGGATCATAAACCCTCATACGTGTCATTTAAGGATAGGGCTCCACCAAGGTGGCGGTAATGACATCGGGGTAGAACAGAAGTGGTATTCGCGTTGGGTGTCCAATCGACAGAGGAGGAAAATCCGCATTCCCAATGCTCTTGGTCTCAACGCCCTTTCCATACGTGTTGGTCGCCTTTCATCCTCCGTGATATCTTGGCATCACAAGATCGACTTTCCGTAGAACTTCCGCATACAACCATTCTGGTGACACATCACGCCCTGTATACTTTCATGGTGGCAGGTACGGCCCTCTGGGTGCAATTCTATATACGCTGTAGACATAGTTCAAATGGCTGATAATTCTGGGTAGATCTGCAATCAAGTTGTAACTACCATCTGTTCGATAGACGTAGTCGCCTGATATCTCTGTTGCATAATTCTCCCAGTCACAAGGCAATCGAGTCAATAGGCGCTTATCTTGATCAAAGTCGGTCATGCCATGCCCGTGTGCATCCATCCAGGGACGGAGGTAGTGCATCAAAACTCTCCTAGGCTATCGCCCCCAGCACATCTTATACGTACGGTATGATCGAATAATTTCCTCGGGTGTAACACGCGGTGCTAATCTCCTCTTTGCCGTATATAGAGTCCTTGCCATCTAACACAAACAATACTATCATAAGTCAATCTAGTCATATCTGGTAAGCAGACAAGAAATCTGAGTATATCTGTTAAGCAGATAGAACAAACATATCTGATAAGCAGATAATTGTTTACAGCAAGGGTCTTATGTTCAACATGCATCATAGTACCACTTATGTTACTAGGGAAGTCTTACTCTCGAACAACTTTCTAAATTCTTTTCCTTCTACAAAGTCCTTGTTCTAAGCAAATTCTAAGTCCGACCTCAACTGTTTCTCATGAATTTTGGAGAAGGATTTAAGGATTTTATCCTTCATACTAAATAAAGTTCACAGATAGGGTACGTGAGCGAAAACCGTTCGCAAAACGGAGTTCAAACGAAGAGAACGAGTTAATACAAAACACACAGCAGCGGTTTTTGTTTGCGCTACCACACAGCATGCAGCCCATGCCGGTTGGCCATGCACGATGTTCCGCCTCGTGTGTGCTTTGTTCAAATTCTTGTTTAGCTTTCTATGTTCCATATCACACCCATACATCTTGCTCCATTGGTTCCTCTTTGATTTCGCCATTCTTCCGTTGAAAACTTGAGTTGTTCTCGACTTTTTCGCTCAAAACACTACTTGCTATAATTCTTGTAGTGAGATAAAGTTCCTCTAACTCATATATCTATGTTCTTTGCAAAATGATCATGCTACTTATAGCATCTACGTTCTTCCGGGATAGCATATCCATTATCAATACAAACCGTGAGACTTTAAACAAAATTTCAAATAATCATAACATAACTCATTGTTCTCATGCTTTAAAAACTCAACAATCCATTTTGACATTTCAATGTCAACTGCTTCCCATTCTCTCGCAAACTCGTCTCATATCATCATAGCTAGTTCTCATATCTCCTCGACATATAGATGCCAACTGCTCTCATATTACTAGGAAACTCTCTTTGAAATGCTGTTCATAACTTTCATTCTCAACTGCTCAAACTTTCTTCTCAAATAACTCTTCTCAACTTTTATTACTTTTCAAAATATGAATTTAATCCTTTTCTCAAAACTTTAAAATTCAACTTTCTTTTCACTTTAGAAACTTGAGAAGAAATCATTTACCTCATCTCGGTTGAGCTTGATGTGATGGAGTGTTGAGCATAGTCAGGTGATCTCTAGAAGTCTAGTGACTCAATCTAGACTTGACTTTGAAAGAAAGTTTTGGATACAAAGAGCGAACTGCTCTGATACCACTTTGTAACAGCCATCTAATCCTAAGAACGGATTAAAGAGGACTATACTTGGAACAGAAATCAAGGAATATGAAAGACAATTAATCAAAGGCTTATGGTACATACATCAAGTAAATTAAGAAACTCTAATCATTATATACATTACACACATAATTTACAGGTGAGACTTAAACCTAACTGATCCAAAACAATTTCCAATGATCTGAAGGTATTCAACTGTCATCATCAAAACATAAACTTAATGTTCTCTCGCAATGAAAAACATGTGAATACATACGACGATGTGTATTCAAGGTTTCTAACATGTCACTATCAAAAGGGTCCAAC
This sequence comes from Salvia rosmarinus, assembly GCA_036937905.1. Taxonomy (NCBI): domain Eukaryota; kingdom Viridiplantae; phylum Streptophyta; class Magnoliopsida; order Lamiales; family Lamiaceae; genus Salvia; species Salvia rosmarinus. Next base: position 130,542 of record JAODLM010000096.1, read on the forward strand.
TGCCACAACACCTCCATCCACCATCACCAACTCGCACATTTAAAACAAACATGCGGTGAGTACAAGAATGCACTCAAGTGAACTCATGCCAAAATATTTTATCAAATTTAAATTACATCGCCTTATCACAAGAATACCGAGGTTTTAATTAAAAAGGCTCGTGTTTACTAAATATTTTCCGTATTTTTCATAAACATCGCTTGTGCGTGCATTTTCTCCGTATGTATGATCCATATCCCGCCTCATATGATCGCCATAACTCATCCGGCCGTAGAAGTAGGCTCTTCTACGGACGCCGCGACCGTCAAGATGTTCCTTTCGCACACAAATCACATCGGGTGTACACGTTAATCCTAGCCATGTATTCTCGCATCCGCATAGATCCGATATCGATTTTCGATAAGTTGGGAGCGACCCAACAACCGATTCATCATTCATTCATTCATGGATAGGATACATACATAAAACATAAACATTTTGGGCGGTAATTTCATCATCATTTCTCAATAAAGACCGCTCATTTCAAAGAAAGCATCATAAATAAAGCGCTTGCTATTTTGAGTATAGTAAAGCCTACCGACCGCGATTTCTCAAAATACAATTCCTTACTACGCCGCTTGATCACGCCCACGCCCAACCTTTACGTAAAACTATTTTAGTACGTCGGTCACGTTGAGATTTTCAAAGTTTAGAATAAACTTTGATAACTTACTCTAATATAATTTGAATTCCTTAACGAATTCAATACATCGCTCAATCACAGATTTTGAACTAAACATTTCATTTCGAGATATGTTCACTTATTTCATTTTAACCTTTTAGGTTAAACATTTAAGTACCTACGTTTTCGATAAAAATATTTAAATTTTGAAATCTTTTCTCACAAATGAGATTTTCTTATATAATTAATATGTTTTACACGTGATACAGATTTATCGAACGTATTTCATACGTTGATTTCAAAAGTCAACATTTTGACTTTTCTTTATTAATCTCTTTAATATCTCATATTTTAATATCTTATTTCCTTGTAAATCGATTCTCAATCGATTTCTTTTCATAAAGTCTTAATTTCGATTTTTCACGAATCGATAAACTTCATTAATATTTTTCTTAAATATTAATTAACTTATTCCTTAAACATTATTTTTCATTTCTAACGTTATTTAATATAACGTCATTATAAACATAGTATTCTATGTTTATAAAATTTTCTAAATTCTTAATATGTCTAAATTAATTTCTAGACATATAATGTATTATTTTTCTTGATATTAAGGATTTAAAATCCTTAATATATATATTCAAGACTCACGGCCTTAAGCTTAAAAATTCTAATCATCTCCCAAAAATTCTTCTAAATTCATATAGTGTACTATATTATCATAGGATCACTATTATGTATTAACATTAACTATAGGAAAATTGGACATCACCTATATTACACTTAAGGCTCACGGTTTTCACCAAATAAATACTAACATTTTTATAAAATTCTAATTAAATTACACTATACTTAAACACTATCATATAACACTAATACATCATAGCATCCAACATTTAGCACTTATTCACCAATATAGTCATACTAAGCATTCTCGATTTTTTTTTTCCAAGTACATGAACAAAATTTCAAAATCTAATAAATTCTAATATATTAATCACATGCTTTTAATATATTAGAGAACAAGCATTCATCTCAAAACCACAAAGAATGCTCACGGCATTCTTCAAAAATTTTCAAATTGTTTTCATTCTTTTTTGTAATACCCAAGAAGATTAAATGCCTAATTACGGTATTTAAAACCCGTAAATTAGAAATTACCGAGATGATTCAATCCATAAGATATCGAATAATAATTTCGATTATTTACGAATGAATGAATTCCTATTTTATATTCATGGGAATTGTGAATTAAGAAATAAAAGTATTTGAAGTATATCAAAGATTATTTTAACGTCGATCGCGATCGATAGTTAAAATTATGATATTTTCTAAGCAATTAAGCTTAGAATTAAATTCCATTATTAATGGAATAATGTAATAAAGTGATGACGACCACTTCAAGATGAGTCGATAATGAACGCTTTGCAACGCTTTCAAACGTTAACGCTTTGAGATGAAACGAAAAGCGCTTTAATCGATCAAGAAATTATAGGAATTAATTTCCTATGATTAGTATATGTAATTACAGTATGATTTAGCATTAAATCAATGCTAGATCATCAAGATTCGATAGTTACCAATTTTTTTCAAACGTTCGAAAACCCTAATTTTCGAACTCGATTTTTATCGCATAAAATGAGGCCATTAATTTATCCTATGAAATGATTTGTCATCTAAACTATATGTTATGACATATATGTCTATTAATGACATGAGAAATAAAATTGGACCTATTAAATGTGTAATAGCCGAAAACCCTTGAAGGTGTAACAAAATGTATGTTAATCTTCCCACTTTTGCATATATCTACTATATGGCAATGTGATTAATTAAATGGTCTAATTAAATGATTAAAACCTGATTTATATACATATATATGTGTACAAGGTCGTGCATGTGTGTGTGTGTAGAGTGAGAGTGTGTGATGTTGTGCAAGTGTAGTGGTGCATGGTGAAATAGGAACACTTGTCACCTCTCCACCCCATACCTCTCCCACCACCTAACACCACCCCTCACACCCCTCATTTCAGACGTCCCCTTCACTCTCTCATCTCCTCCTCTCTCAAAAATCTGCAAGGGAGTTGAGAGCTCTCCCCACTCCTCCACTTCTCACGGCAGCAAGGCTCCTCAAAGTGGACAGCCCCAATCCACTCTTCATCCTCTCGATTCTCTGCCAATTTCGTGGCTAAGGTAGATACCACCTCCTTAGATCCTAGGGATGATCAAGATATACACATGCATGTTCATCAATATGCTTGAATGTGTTGGGTCTATGCTTGAAAGTGATTGCATGTTGGTTTTATAGGTAGATTCAAGACTTTTGATCATTGCATGTTGATTACCTGGACGAACAGTAACTTCAAGAATTTATTTGACTAAGTTTCAGTGGTCCGATGATTGTGAATTTTGATATGTTGAAATTATATGTGTCTAGTATGCCTCTGTAAAATTTCAAGTCAATCCAACTTGATTTACTATTTTAATTGTATTTTTCAAAAACACTGCACAAATCTGGGAAATTTCCGTGTTCATCACCCATAGTGCGTGGCTTTCGTTTTAAGTTTGGATAATGATAAAACTCTGAAATTTGGCAGAAACATAATTCATAATGTCTAGAAGATTCCTGTAAATTTTAAGAATTTTCTAAAAATCTTTACTATTTATTCCAGATTTTACAAGCTAACTGCACAAAATTGTCACGGGAGTGATAGCTTGTGGTAAAATATTTTTATCTCCCAATCTATTGTGAATCATTGGGTGAGGCTTTTTCTGGATAAAACTAGACTTAAGTGGCTTTTCAATATGATTGGTTTCATTTCCAGATTCATTATAATGAACTCACGGTGAATTTTTAAAGTTGATGCATTTCAGTAAGCCTTTTTGAACAAACTGCCTTAGAAAATTTTTCATATAATAGGCTGTTCGAGTATGACTTTTACGTGAGGTGTTCAAGCCATTTTTAGTCCGATTTGGACTTGGGTTTCTTCATAAGAAATGTTCCTCACCATGTCTAGTTATGATCTGGAAAGTTTGATCCCAAACCAAGTTTTATAGGTATACCTTTCATCGACCCAAAGTCACCTACTGAAACTGTCCATGTCCAACTAGTCAACTTTGGACTTATGTATTTCTCAATGCGTCAGATATTTTCCAGTATGGTCTTCATGAAATATGTAGTACTTGTTACAAGGTTTCTAAATTGGTAGCCTGCAGCCATTTTGGCATTTTGAGTCAAAAGTTACGAGCCTCATAAAACCCCTCGTCGTTAAGCTAAAACTGAAACTTGAAAATTTTTCTAAGTATAGAAGTCAGTTTGAGTTGCCCACTTTGAGACCCTATATCTTCAGAACCACGACTCTTTTGGATTTAATTCTTCTTAGAACTTGTAGTACATGTTTAGAGGTTTCCAGAATGTATCTTTGTGCGACCATACGTATTCTGAATCGAGAGTTATGGGTCGTCAAAGTACGTCACTTGGGTTGTTTCAAGCTGTTTTTGCTGAAATTAAAACACTTGAAATTTGACTAAGTGTTGGAAACCCCTATGTGAAGTATGCCTTATGTGACTAACATGCTATTAATCGATGCATTCATTATGTTATGTCGCAAGGTACGATAGAGCATTATAAGATGTACTAATTATGATAAAACATCATGATACGATATTTTCACGAAAGCATACCTTAACGTGAAATATTTGACTAGGTGCTACCACATGGTCAATTGAGTGTATATCATACCATGATATACACTAAAATAGAAATATGGGTTCTAAGACCCAATGGATTTTTCCAGCTCCAAAACTTCAAGGCCAGGAATAGATAGGCTAAGCCTGGGACTTACAGTCCAAGAAATCGATTTAGACAATCGACAGTCCAGGTGGGCTTTACTCTACTCAAAAATAAAATGCTTCTGAAATATTTTACGATGCTTATTTCAACTGTTGATAAAATGTTTACATGATTACCTGCCAAAAATGTTTATGTTTTGTGTATGTATCCTATCCATGAGATATTATGAGATGTTATGAAATGTTATGAATGTTGTTGGGTCGCTCCCAACTTATGAATGAAAATCGATATCGGATCCTGTGCCGGAAGGACAATACCTGGCTAGGATTAATGTGTACACCTAAGGTGACTGTGTGCTGTAAGGACAATTCACGGCCGGTCACGGCGTCGTAGAGGGAGGCCTCCTTCACGACGTTCGACTATGATGTTATGATGAATGATGATAAGGGATATGGATCATACACACCAAGAAAATGCCCAGCCAAAGCGATTTTTTTATGAATCGATAAATGTTTTAGTAAGCACAAGGCATTTCAACTAAAACCCTTGTGTCTTACCATGATGTGGCAAAGGTAATCTAAAATGATAAAATGTTTTGGCATGAGTCCACCGAGTGCATTCTTGTACTCACCGCATGTTTGTTTTAAATGTGCGGTTGAGCAGATGATGGATGGAGCAGTGTTGAGCAATAGGAATGTTGTCACTGAAACGTTTATACCTTGATAGTACATCGTCATATGTACATATCACATGCTTTCCGCTGCTAGAACTTAAATTATGTACTAAAGTCCAACAACATACTTGTCGTATGTACTACGCTTTTTATTAAAGAGAGTCTCCATGTTGGTTCATCCATGTTTGCAGTTATAGTCCCTGCTAATCTGTACTTAGGATTGTGGGGCTGTGACAGAGTGGTATCAGAGCGGTTCGCTCTTGAACCCAAAATTTCCTTTAAGGTTAAGTCTAGATTGAGTCATTAGACTTCTAGAGATCAGCTGACAATGCTCAACACTCCATCACATCAAGCTCAACCGAAATAAGGTAAATGACTCTTTTTCCAATGTTTTGAAAATTAGTCTGGCCAGATGAATGTTTATGAAATTATTTTTCTCGAGTTGAAAACGAAAAGTTTGAAAGTGAAACAAAATTTTATCAAGCGAAATGAAAGCTATGAGAAAGGTTGAGAATGAATGTTATGACAAATGATTTGTCAAGAAAATTATGAAAAGAACGAAGATATAAGAAAGGTGATGACAATGATATGAGAAAGTTTTGGCATGATACGCCAAAGATGAAATGTTTGAATTTCTGAAATGTAATAAGGGTTCATTATTATGAACAAAGTTATGATTATTCATGTTTTAAAATGATTGAGATTGGACATTGAATTGTCAAATATGATATGTTGAATTCTTTAAATTCAACGAAATACGTGCGTACAGATGAGCTACACATGAATATTCGAAGTTTTACTTCAATCTCAAAGTTGATTGTGATGATGAGCATGCTAGTTCAACAGAACGTAGATTTTATAAGACGCATGATCCCTTTCTACGAAAGAACATAGAAGTAAGAACTTCCTTCCATTACAAGAACAAGAGTAACGATGGATTTGAGAACTTCATTCCATCTTGAGTGAGGAAAAGTGAAAGATTTATACGAAATTGTTCGACCGACATGTACGACCTCGGCTCGACATCGGCATGTGCGATCGTCGACTTCAAAATCGGCATTTATAACATCGCCTTTGACATATCGACCGGGAAGTTTGTCTGACCTCGTGTCGGCAATATTCTGTACTACCTCGGCATCGGTAACGGCATGCACGAACTTGGTGTCGGCATCGCTTATGACTTCGCGCGAACGCTGTAAATTTCCCCGCACCGCGCAGTGATTTTGTTTTGACTGCTCGGTCGTGTGAACTCCGATTTACGTACGGTTTTAGTCTACGTGCTCCTAATGCACTGTACATCATTTCTTATGAAGGACCGAATCCCTGATTCCTACTCCAGAATTCACGAGAATCAGTTGAAGTTAGATCTATGATCCAGATAGAGTAATAACGTTATAGTATGATACGGACCTTAGAATTTTATAAAGAAAGTAAGATTTCCAGTAATACCAGTGGAGCCCTGACACACATGAGAACCCTTATTGATGACCTATTACGGGTATATGAGTTTTTCAAATTATATCCATTACCCGATTTCTGTCATTGAGTTTAACTCTATGACCTAGTTCCAATTGAGAAATCATTCGAGTTTCTCACTTTTTCTGAAGAAAATTTTCAAACCCAAAAATTCATAAAGTGTCCTTTTGAACCCAAAGCCTTATGTGACTGAGAATATAATTGTGACGGGTCTGGCCAGCCCATATGACCAAAGAAATCTCAGTAGTCGTCATTCTGGTCTTCGGACCCTAGAGCCCCATTATTCAGTCTAAGAAAACATATCAATTTAGATCATTAAAAAGATGTTATCTTGATGGATGAGACAATACCTTTTGTAGGTAGTCATGATAAATTCTTCTCGACTCTTGAAACCATCAAGTAAGATGAAAGTTGACTTACCTTGTCACCTAAGTACGAATTAGTAAAGCGATAGATGTCGGGCATGAAATAGGTTGACTTATCTCAGTCACCTAAAAGTTTCAGACCAGTAAAGTGATAGGCATCAAGAAATTATGATGTAAAGAAAATCTCGATGAGATGAGATATTTTTCCTATGGCACACATGAATGTGATGACCCTTGATGGGCTTTATAAAGATTGATGACAGTGAAGTTATGCCTTCATATGACTGTTATGATAACAAAGTTATGAATAAGATACTCTCTAGCATTGAATGCAAAGAGCAAAAGTAAAGAAAAGTATATGATACCTGTAGGATATGAATTTTCCTTATTATGTCATGACGAGAGCGATTACAACTTATCTTTAAGATAGTTGGATGTCCTTGAAACCTCATTAGTAGGTTGGACATGTTTAAAAAGAATGAAGATGCATGCAAGATATTCTTTTCAAAGAATATATATAAGGAAATGATAGCATCCCGTAAAATAGATCTCTCGATTTATAATTAATCAATGAGATTATGCTTGAGCATAATCGATTCCAAGTAATTGAAACTTGGTTGGACAAATGATAATAAGATTTAAAGATCATAATCATTGAGATGTGTGAATAGCTAGGATATCCCTAGTATGTGAACTAAGTATGGAGGAAATAACTCCAAAGCCAAGACATGGAAATAAGATGCTTAGAATTTAAGTTATGGAGTACGAATGTACTACCCTACCAAGCCATATGACAATGATAACGATTCTAGTCCTGAAAGTGGGAACCGAAGCATAACGAAAGTAAGATTAATTTCAGATACCATGCTCAAGAAAATGAACAAAAGTCAAAAATAGCAGAAGAAATTATGAGCTATACAATTAGATGGTCCATGATATGACATAAGTTTCAGAAATGTTATGACTTCGATGAGTAAGGTAATTCCTTTGAAGTAAAGAAATAGATTCATTATTTTGAAATAAATCTTAATACCCTAAAGTTATGATCACCCAAAACGCTTGTCTTGTGTAACTTAATAGTTAACAAGCAAGATAGCTTCTATAGATCTTGCAAATGAAATACATCCAAGAGAACACAGAAGGAGATTCACGTTGAGGGACTTTAAGGTAAATCCAATTGGAAAGATTACCCCCCCATATTTTTGTGACGATCAATAAAGTGAGGTATTAAGTATCTCTGACATGGAAATGAAGAAATCATTGAATGTCGAGAAAATGGTAAAAATATTTGACGTCAAGGCAAAAGTATAATACATCCCTAGTGGACAAAGGATTTTATCTTATGCGAAATTGCATGATAAATCGATAAAAGATTAAGAAGAAATGACTATATCCACAAAAGGATATTACAAATGATGGCACTAAATGCCAGTACAAGGATTTTCTCTGGAAAAGAGTTTAAAGTAAGGACATATGAGAAATATATTCCTAAGATCGATAACGTGAAAAGGGAAATTAAATCATTCATACTGGATTAGGAATGAATGATAGTGATAGAAACATGACGATCTCTAAGATGAGACTTAGTTATGGAAATATATCAATATCAAAGGATAAGTTGATGTAAACCTAACCACGAATGCTATTAGTAAAAGCATAACGATAATAATACCGAGAAGTATAAAGTGAATGAGGCAACAGAAGGTCATTGCAAGGGAACATGATATCCCAATGGAAAGGACAAAGACATATGAAATAGATGTTTACTTGAATAAACGGAAAGACCGTAGACCAAAGCATATACCTCACATCGAAAACAGAACAAACAGAACTAAAAGGCAGAATAGGTATGAGGAAAAATTTCTCAGAATACCTGTAAGATCTTGTTCGATATAGGTGCTTCGCTTTTTGACATCGCACAAGTATGCGTAGAAGCAATGGAACCCAACTCAGGGTAAGCGAATCAAGAAATGAAAATCTCCTTATCTATACGAGAATTTTGACCATCGCAAGTGTCGCTCAAGCTCAGAATTGAACCTAGAATCGCCTAAAGTGCTATCCAATGATTTGGATCATTATATCTATGTGGAACGTAGACATAATTTTAGAAACAAGAAGTTACGGAAATGGCGGTCATTCATGTGATTAGTGACCTGGGCCTAGCCTTTTCGTTAGAGGTTTTACACGACAGAATATCAGTACTCACTGTTCGCCTATGCGAATATCTTTAAGGTAACATACGACTGAAGATGTAAAATGTAAAATGAGTATTAAGATGAGTGTCATGAGTCGTGTCACAAGTAGTCTACAGGTTATATACGTCTTAAAGTGTATAATTCATTAATAGATCCTTCTTATTAAAAATTCCCTCCATTGCTTAAATTAAGTTGGATTTATCTAGAAATATCCGTTTACAGATGATGAGAAAAGAGAGTTTAACGGGTAAGAGTTAACCCCAAGGCCTAGAAGTTTATAACTCACACGAGCGTATCGGCTCTTTTGATATGAACTAGGAATGAATTCAGAACAATTTTGAAGAAATTTTTGCACCTCTGGATGGATACTCGTAACTATAGAGTGTTAAATGAGGATGGTACCCAATGACATATCTGTCATTTGCCAACAGATTGGCAGAATTTTTGCAAAAGAAGTATCAAGAGAATATTTTCTCCATGATAAAATTTCCAAAGCCTGGACAGACTTACCAGGATTTATCAACAAGTTTAAGCATACATATAATGCGTAGGGAACGACACCTACGAGTACTTGTCCTGGACCTCGGCAAGTTACACCGCACGGTATAAAGGAATGGTTGTACCCTGATGTTCCGAACGCCGTCCCACGTCCTGTGCCGTCAATTGTACCAGAAAGAGGCGAGAATGGAAAAAGGACAGGATCTTATCGCCCTCGAAGATTAGGAGAATTACCACTACCAACTCGACCTTACTTTCTGATAAAAGTAACACACACTTCTGGTACCAAAGGAAAAATAGGGAATAGTGTGACCCCTAGCTCTTTGAAAGAGAATAATCATCGATATATGAAACAAAAACGTACTTGGAGAAAGACAAGTTTCCAAGGGAGGAGTACGACTCCGACAAAGGTCACTCAAATACATAGAATCTTAGGATCATATAAGACTTATATGTAGATAATGGTTGATGTTGAAAATGATGTAATTACAATATGTAAAATAAACGTAGTTTGGAAGAATTTATGAATATGGTGAAGAAGTGCCAAAGTTTTGAGTATAAAAAGAGCTAGACGCCTTGTAATCAGTCAGCTCAGTAGACCGACTCTCGTATGTAATGTACGAAATGTCCTCACTGAGGCATTATGATGAAATATTATATGGTCTTGAAGAATGGTATCCGAAATACGGAAATGAATTGTTCCGTATAAGATATGATTACTATGAGATAATAGTTACGCCATTCGGACTAACCAATGCACCAGCCCTGTTCATGAACCTCAAAAATCGAGTGTTTCACACATACCTCGAAAATTTTTATCTCAATCCTCATGGATGATGTTCTTATTTATTCAAAGGACGAGAAAGAACATAAAGAAAATCGAAGGGCTGTCTTACGACTTTTCAGAGCCGGGCAAAATTTTGCCAAGTACAGTTTTGTAAATTTCAGCTTAAAAGAGAAATATTCTTCAGGCACATAGTGTCTTTAAAATAGAACAATGTAGATCTCACAAAGGACAAAACAATTACAGATGATGAAAGACGTCAATGACCTAAAATAAGATCATGAATTTTATAGATTAATTGACTTCTGTTAGAGATCCATTAAGAACTCTCTAAGGTAACAAGACCAATAAGATAGTTACCCCAAAATAGAGTCACAATTCTCACGGATTAATAAAAGTAAGGCTATGTATTAATATGAGATAAATAATAACTTATGTGTCACGATGACTTAGGCCACATGAATGAATTTCCTAACTCATGACTTGAAATAGTGATAGAATCGATTTAAGAAAAAGGATCGCGAGAGACAAAGGATGGAGGAAAAGTTAGAAAGGATCCGAGAAAGGGTAAGGTCAAGGATTTAAGAACTTCCGGGAGGCGCTTGACAACGCCTTATTGTCTCGAAGGAAGAATATGCGTTCCGCACGACGCAAAACTTCAAAATGAAATAATGAGTGAGGCTCACGATACACCTTACACCGCCCATCCGATAGTACTAAGATGTACCAGACCGAAAGAAAAGTTTTGGTGGGAAGGCATTAAACGAGACATAGCTTCTTCGTAGAACACCGCCTTGTTTGCCAACCAGATGAAAGCATTACACCAACGTCCATACGGAAAGTTACACCGTTGGAAATACCCGAGTGGAAATGGGATGAAATAACGATGGACTTCATACGAACTTACCCAAATCAAAAAGAGGAACACCGCCATATGGGTAATTGTTGATAGACTCACCAAGAGTGCTCACTTCCTACCAATCCAAAGTACTTAGGATCCGACAAGTTAGCCCAAATTGTATGTAAAGGAGATTATACGACTTCACGGAGTGCCAAAATCTATTACCTCTGATAGTAACGAGTATAAATACCAAAGTCGCGAGGACATCACTCCTATAACAATAAGTTAAGAACCCTTCACAATTCACAAAGTTGAAGTTACTCGTCGAGCAAAGAAACTGGATACGTGATAGAAAAGATGGCTCGAATCAGTAAAAGATTATAATTATGATAAATGATCACCTATGAACAGTTAATGTAGAATCTAATGCCTAAGTTATAAAATTCAGTCTAAATTATGGTATGTCCTTATAGAAAAGGAAAACTCATTGGAAAGATTAAGAAAACGAAATTGAATAGTCGGGCAATCACGGACAAATGTAAGTAGTATTGCCACAACCAAGGTGAAATATGACTAAAAAGATAGAATGAATATGGGAATAGAATACGAATTAAGATAAGAAATGAAGAGCTGAAGGATTTTAAGGAGCGTTGGACAATGTTATATTGTCTAAGAGAAAGATATACATATATTTCCAAGCAATAATAAGCTTAGAAATGAAACCAAGAATGAATTTCATGATCCTTCTCATACCGCCCAACCAGACATTATTAAGTGACATTGTGAATTATGAGAAAGGTTAGATAGGAAGGAATGAGATAAGATATAATCATATTGTCGAGCAGTGTCTCGGTTATCAATAAGTAAAGGCATTGTATCAAAAGCCTTATAAGAAAGTATAATCTCTAGAACTACACGAATGAAAATAGAATGATATAGAAATAGATCTTATGACAGATTTTACCAAAGTCATAAAGAAGTCGCACTACTATATGGCTAGTAGTGGATTGACTCGCCAATTATGTTTTGTCTCTGTCTATTCAGATGACTCATAGATCCGATAAGTTAGCTCACCGTACATAAAGGAAATCGATATTTACAAGGAGTACCAAAACCTATCGCCGTATAGAGACTTCAAGAGTACCCTAGATTTGGAACTAACTCACAAAAGGAGTTAGATACGAGGTTAAGCCTTAACATAGATGTCCACTCACGCATGGATAGACAATCAGAAAGGACAGTATGAACGTTTAAGGATACGATAGAACATAAGTGTTAAACCAAGATGCAAGTGAGAACGTATTGTACCACTTGGTAAGTTTACGTACGACCATAGCTACCAAATAACGATCAATGTAGCCTTATGAGGCGTATTATGAAAAGAGTTATCGATCACCACTTTATTGTAATAAAGTAGGTGAGAGAAAAGGTATAAAGTCCTGACGGCATAAGCGAAACGACTGAGATACCTAATAAGGCAAAGAATAAGAAAAGCCCGGGACAGACAAAAGTCTTACGTTGATACGCGTAAATTTGAACTGCATTTTTAAATGCGAAATCAAAATCTCTTAAGATTTCCCCGTCTAGAGAGATTATAAGTTTAGATACAAGAATGTTGAGACCACATTTTATAGGACCTTACGAGCTCCTAGCAATGATAGGCCTAGTAGCCTATAGCTGATACTTCCACCACATTTGGGAGGAAAGTACAAAATGTTTTCCTCGTGCCGCAGTTAAGGAAATACGAAAATGACCCAATTCACGTAAACCAACATGATGATGTGACCTTTGACTCAGATGGGTTATGATGAAAATCTACGACTAATTTGATCGTACAATTCAACGATTAAAGAAGCAAGTTTGGGTCATATAATAAAAGTCCAATGGAAGAACCATGGACGAAAGAAAAGCACATAGAAAGTTATGATGTTATGATGTTAAGATACCCATACCTTATGAGGTATGCAAATTTCGGGACGAAATTTCTTTTAAGGGGGGTAGGATGTAATACCCCGCAGTATTAAATGCCTAATTACGGTATTTAAAAACCCGTAAATTAGAAATTCGCTGAGATGATTCAATCCATAAGATATCGAATAATAATTTCGATTATTTACGAAGGAATGAATTCCTATTTTATATTCATGGGGAATTGTGAATTAAGAAATAAAAGTATTTGAAGTATATCGGCGTAGATATTTTAACGTCGATCGCAGACGATAGTTAAAATTATGATATTTTCTAAGCAATTGCTTAGAATTAAATTCCATTATTAATGGAATAATGTAATAAAGTGATGACGACCACTTCAAGATGAGTCGATAATGAACGCTTTGCAACGCTTTCAAACGTTAACGCTTTGAGATGAAACGAAAAGCGCTTTTAATCGATCAAGAAATTATAGGAATTAATTTCCTATGATTAGTATATGTAATTACAGTATGATTTAGCATTAAATCAATGCTAGATCATCAAGATTCGATAGTTACCAATTTTTTCAAACGCTCGAAACCCTAATTTTCGAACTCGATTTTTATCGCATAAAATGAGGCCATTAATTTATCCTATGAAATGATTTGTCATCTAAACTATATGTTATGACATATATGTCTATTAATGACATGAGAAATAAAATTGGACCTATTAAATGTGTAATAGCCGAAAACCCTTGAAGGTGTAACAAAATGTATGTTAATCTTCCCACTTTTGCATATATCTACTATATGGCAATGTGATTAATTAAATGGTCTAATTAAATGATTAAAACCTGATTTATATACATATATATGTGTACAAGGTCGTGCATGTGTGTGTGTGTAGAGGAGAGTGTGTGATGTTGTGCAAGTGTAGTGGTGCATGGTGAAATAGGAACACTTGTCACCTCTCCACCCCATACCTCTCCCACCACCTAACACCACCCTCACACCCTCATTTCAGACGTCCCCTTCACTCTCTCATCTCCTCCCTCTCTCAAAAATCTGCAAGGGAGTTGAGAGCTCTCCCCACTCCTCCACTTCTCACGGCAGCAAGGCTCCTCAAAGTGGACAGCCCCAATCCACTCTTCATCCTCTCGATTCTCTGCCAATTTCGTGGCTAAGGTAGATACCACCTCCTTAGATCCTAGGGATGATCAAGATATACACATGCATGTTCATCAATATGCTTGAATGTGTTGGGTCTATGCTTGAAAGTGATTGCATGTTGGTTTTATAGGTAGATTCAAGACTTTTGATCATTGCATGTTGATTACCTGGACGAACAGTAACTTCAAGAATTTATTTGACTAAGTTTCAGTGGTCCGATGATTGTGAATTTTGATATGTTGAAATTATATGTGTCTAGTATGCTCTGTAAAATTTCAAGTCAATCCAACTTGATTTACTATTTTAATTGTATTTTCAAAACACTGCACAAATCTGGGAAATTTCCGTGTTCATCACCCATAGTGCGTGGCTTTCGTTTTAAGTTTGGATAATGATAAAACTCTGAAATTTGGCAGAAACATAATTCATAATGTCTAGAAGATTCCTGTAAATTTTAAGAATTTTCTAAAAATCTTTACTATTTATTCCAGATTTTACAAGCTAACTGCACAAAATTGTCACGGGAGTGATAGCTTGTGGTAAAATATTTTATCTCCCAATCTATTGTGAATCATTGGGTGAGGCTTTTCTGGATAAAACTAGACTTAAGTGGCTTTTCAATATGATTGGTTTCATTTCCAGATTCATTATAATGAACTCACGGTGAATTTTAAAGTTGATGCATTTCAGTAAGCCTTTTGAACAAACTGCCTTAGAAAATTTTTCATATAATAGGCTGTTCGAGTATGACTTTTACGTGAGGTGTTCAAGCCATTTTAGTCCGATTTGGACTTGGGTTTCTTCATAAGAAATGTTCCTCACCATGTCTAGTTATGATCTGGAAAGTTTGATCCCAAACCAAGTTTTATAGGTATACCTTTCATCGACCCAAAGTCACCTACTGGAAACTGTCCATGTCCAACTAGTCAACTTTGGACTTATGTATTTCTCAATGCGTCAGATATTTTCCAGTATGGTCTTCATGAAATATGTAGTACTTGTTACAAGGTTTCTAAATTGGTAGCCTGCAGCCATTTTGGCATTTTGAGTCAAAAGTTACGAGCCTCATAAAACCCTCGTCGTTAAGCTAAAACTGAAACTTGAAAATTTTTCTAAGTATAGAAGTCAGTTTGAGTTGCCCACTTTGAGACCCTATATCTTCAGAACCACGACTCTTTTGGATTTAATTCCTTCTTAGAACTTGTAGTACATGTTTAGAGGTTTCCAGAATGTATCTTTGTGCGACCATACGTATTCTGAATCGAGAGTTATGGGTCGTCAAAGTACGTCACTTGGGTTGTTTCAAGCTGTTTTTGCTGAAATTAAAACACTTGAAATTTGACTAAGTGTTGGAAACCCCTATGTGAAGTATGCCTTATGTGACTAACATGCTATTAATCGATGCATTCATTATGTTATGTCGCAAGGTACGATAGAGCATTATAAGATGTACGAATTATGATAAAACATCATGATACGATATTTTCACGAAAGCATACCTTAACGTGAAATATTTGACTAGGTGCTACCACATGGTCAATTGAGTGTATATCATACCATGATATACACTAAAATAGAAATATGGGTTCTAAGACCCAATGGATTTTTCCAGCTCCAAAACTTCAAGGCCAGGAATAGATAGGCTAAGCCTGGGACTTACAGTCCAAGAAATCGATTTAGACAATCGACAGTCCAGGTGGGCTTTACTCTACTCAAAAATAAAATGCTTCTGAAATATTTTACGATGCTTATTTCAACTGTTGATAAAATGTTTACATGATTACCTGCCAAAAATGTTTATGTTTTGTGTATGTATCCTATCCATGAGATATTATGAGATGTTATGAAATGTTATGAATGTTGTTGGGTCGCTCCCAACTTATGAATGAAAATCGATATCGGATCCTGTGCCGGAAGGACAATACCTGGCTAGATTAATGTGTACACCTAAGGTGATTGTGTCTTTGTAAGGACAATTCACGGCCGGTCACGGCGTCGTAGAGGGAGGCCTCCTTCACGACGTTCGACTATGATGTTATGATGAATGATGATAAGGGATATGGATCATACACACCAAGAAAATGCCCGCCAAAGCGACGATTTTATGAATCGATAAATGCTTTAGTAAGCACAAGGCATTTCAACTAAAACCCTTGTGTCTTACCATGATGTGGCGATGTAATCTAAAATGATAAAATGTTTTGGCATGAGTCCACCGAGTGCATTCTTGTACTCACCGCATGTTTGTTTTAAATGTGCAAAGTTGAGCGATGATGGATGGAGCAAAGGTTGAGCAATAGGAATGTTGTCATTGAAACGTTTATACCTTGATAGTACATCGTCATATGTACATATCACATGCTTTCACCGCTAGAACTTAAATTATGTACTAAAGTCCAACAACATACTTGTCGTATGTACTACGCTTTTATTAAAGAGAGTCTCCATGTTGGTTCATCCATGTTTGCGCTATAGTCCCCGCTAATCTGTACTTAGGATTGTGGGTCGCGACATTTTTTTTTTTCGGCAATATCATATTTATTCCATATGAATTCCAAAAATTTCCAAATAATCACTATAAGCTCCTTGGCTATCATATATCATTAATCCATCATAAAAATTAACTTATGAATTTTTTTGATCATCATAGAAAAATCATAACATGCTTAGGCCTTTGATTTAATACAATACATATGCTTATAATTACATACTAAGCATATTTAAAGAACAACAAACATGCTAGTATAATTTATTCTATTTTTCACCTTAAAACATATGCATATATAATAAAATCTAACGGTTAGAATTCGAAATTCTTAACGTATACTTAAAGAACGTTAGATTCCTAACCTTTTTACCGTTGTCAATTAATTGTGCAAGGCTTTAGTATCAAGGGTTTGGTTATTGAAAAGGAAGAACACTCTATCTTTTTTTTTTTTCCTCTCTATGCTCACGGTAATGGGAGAATGAGAGATATTTGGTTGATGAAGTTATGTCTATTGTTAAACTAAAGGAATAAAACAAACAATACACTAACTTCTTACCTATTCTTCTCGGTCAAAGCACACAAATACAAAGCATGACATTATGACTCATTTCACTTTAATATGTCATAACTTACAACACTTTAATTACACATTGAAAGAAACAATTAAAATCCTCATCCTTTGATACAGAGTAGACGTCGGCAATTACATGCACCCAAGGAAGAGTTTTTTTATTTATTTATTTCTTCTCACTTCACATAGCCTAAGTACACGGCTACCCACAACAATTGCAATACAAATATTCTACTTTATGACTCATCAACTTAATACATCACTCTTACACACATTTAAAAAGCCTTACACAAGCATTGAATGAAACAAAATGAATCCTCACATTTAGTATACAAGTGACGTCGGTTATTGCTTTGCACAAAGGGAGAAATCCTTATTTTCTTTGCCTTATGTCACCTAATTAAATGCTACACAATTACATATGTAATACATCATCACTAATAGTCACCACCTAGCATAGTAAAAGCACCTACACCATTTTGAAATAAACAAAATGATTCTACACTTTTTCTTTGTATATGCCGTCGGTTTCTCTCTCAATTAACAAAGGAGAGCCTTTTAAAATATCTCATATCATGTATCAAAAGTCTTGTACATTCCCATATGTACAAAGAGTTGTGTGAATTCATCTTTCCTCAATTGGAAGCAATAATACACGGCTCCTATCAATCCTCAACGCATCTACTTGATTTTACTTGGTTAATGTGCAAGAACTTGGTCAACACAATTTGGAAGCTAAAGAAAATCATTCATATTAACTTATACATATATATGTTCACGGCAATATGGAATTAATAGGGCCAAAATTTGATTTTCATGCTATAAGTAATTATATATCATAATATATTTCTTAGATGATAAATTATATCATAGGAAAAATTATTAGAATTATTTCATATGTGAAAACCCTAATTTTCGAAACTAGGGTTTTCGAAAATTAATACTTTGCTCAATAATCAATCCGTAATGCTCTAGCATTATTTTAATGCTAAATAATACTCTAATTACATACTATAATTCCTAGCATTATAGTATAATACTATAATTACATACTATAATACTCTAATTACATACTCTAAAATAATGCTCTAGCATTATTTTAATACTCTAAATAATACTATAATAATCATAGGAATTTAAATACTATAATTCCTTGATCATTAAACTCATTTTTCTATTCATCTCTAAACGTTAACGTTTGAAACGTCTCAAAACGTTAATTATCGACTCATCTCAAAATGGTCGTAATAAAGTCGTAATCACTTTATTAAATTATTCCATTAATAATGGAATTTAATTCTCAGCTTCGTCACTTAGGAAATTTTACGAAATTTTAACTATCGATACTCAATCGACGTTAAAATTATACTGCCGAAACACTTAATAAAATTCTATTCCTTAATTCACAATTCTTAGTGAATATAAAATAGGAATTCCTTACTTCGTAATTAATCGAAATCATTTTTTTCGATATATTACTAATTCATTTATTTCGGCGAAACCCTAATTTACGAGTTTAAATATCGTAATTAGGCATTTAATTCTTCGGGATATTACACGAAGAACGAGAACGTTCAATTGAAATACGTAATTGAAAAGCGTATTGAATTGCTATGAATTCAGTTTATATCGATATAGAATATCAAGTTTATTCTAGACTTTGAGAGTTTAGAAATGAGAACGACGTACTAAAACATCGCTTTTACGTAAAGGTGTGGACGCCGACGCAACGACAATAAGGCGTTGACGAAATCAAACTTAAGAACTCAAGTTAGACGAACCATAGTCCGGTGGGCCCTTTTCACCTCACTATTGTGGGCTTACTTTTCAAACAAGGTGTGACTTTCTTGTTCTTTCAAATGAATTCTTTACAATGCTTATTCTACAACCTGTTGACAAATGTTTATCGCATTACACGCCAAAATATTCATTTTGTGTATGGATCCTATCTGTTATGCCCGGTAGGCTGTATGGCGATAGTTGGAACTATATTATGATAGGTTATGTCATTTGTTGGGTCGCGCCCAACCTTTATTAATGTCGGGTCCTGTGCGGATGATAAATGCCCGCTAGGATTGGCGTGAAGGTTGGAACTATATGCTATGTTAACATATGCTTGTGAGAGTATCGTGTCTTTACGGGATTACGGCCGGTCACAGCGTCGTAGAAGGAGGCCTCCTCTCGACGCTTGATTTTGATCTTGTCATGAATTGTGACTATGAGATACGGACCATACACACCAAGAAAATGCTTGGCGAGCAACTTTTACGAACGAAAATGCTTTAGTAAGCCAAGGCATTTCAACTAAAACCCTTGTGTCTTACCATGATATTGGCGATGTAATTCAAAATGATAAAAATGTTTTGGCATGAGTCCATTGAGTGCATTCTTGTACTCAAGACCGCATGTTTGTTTTTAAATGTGCGGAGTTGAGCGGATGATGGATGGGCGGTGTTGAGCAATAGGAATTGTCATTGAAAGATTTATACCTGATAGTACATCGTCATATGTACATATCACATGTTTTCCGCTGCAAGAACTTAAGTTATGTACTAAAGTCCAAGAACATGCTTGTCATATGAATTACGACTTTTGTTAAGGAGAATTCCCCTGTCTAATTATACCTGTTTAGAGTTACAATCCCTTCTAAATCCTACTTCGGATTGAGGGGATGTGACATTATTTGATCATTTTGACTTCATATTTGGACTCTATGATATGAATAAAGCCTAAAATGATTTATTCGATTTTCCACGATTTATTCAAAAACGGTAAAATTTTAGTTTGTCGGCGAAAATTAGTTTTCAAAGCCAAAGCTTTGATCTCTATGTTTTATTGATAAAATGATGATATTTAATGATAGTTGAGCATGTATATAGGTTCGTTGGTGTTAGATGGCGTCTCACGTGAATTTTCGACGTTAGACCCTAAGTGATGACGCCTTAAGGGATTTTGGTTATTGGCTAAAATGAGATGATTGAGGCTTGTTGTTGAGTTTCCTATGCATATTGAGATATATGGTGATGAATTGGTGGAGTTTGGGCTATGTTTGGTTGATCTGGTGTTGATTTGGCGATGCGTTTTATAAACGTTACGCTGCCGAATTTTCGATAGAATTTGTGTGTTAATAAGATGCGAGAGGATGCAATGACCCAAGTTTTGATAACCATAGTGTCTTATATTTGATATCGAGAAGATATGGTTGTGTCGACGACTAAGATGAATAATGTTCTTGTTTGGCTCTTGATAGGCTTTTATGCCGTTCTATAAGGAACATCCAGGTGGGTATAAGTATTTTCTATAAAGTATGCTTATGCTTTTAAATGTTTTCAAATGATATGATATGATTATGCATGAAAGATGACATGAGATTTTATGATATGCATTTAATTGCATTGATTTGAAAGTTGATTGACTTGCTAAAGTTTTGAGCATGAGCATAAGCATAATGCACTACCTATCCACGGGAAAGAAAGAAAAGAAAGAAAGAAAAAAAAAAAGAATTTACCGACGTCGGGTATGACCGTAGTTGAGAACCTTCGGGTCCAACTCGGGTATGTGATATTAAGGTGTTTGAGAAGGAGGCCTACTTCTCAACACGCATAAAGAATCCGTGGATATGGGAAGGAGAGAAGAAAGTTGCATGCAAACATGATATATACATATGCATATGATATTATGATGATATGAAAGCAAGTAAGTATTTATCTATGAAAGTACACGTTATGGTAAGTCAAGTTTATAGCCCTAAGGGAAAAGTTTATCTTATTGTTTTGGCGATACCCACCGAGTGCATTTTACTCGCGCACCGCATATATTTCGAATATGCAGTTGAGTTGGAGAATCTTTGGAATCGAATGTTTGCAAGGAGCTTCCCTAAATGTTGCTTCATATTAAGGCTGTTCTATTGTTATTGATATGTTTGTTTGCCTAGAGAGTTATGTCTTCATACATAATTCTCAGCCATGTTTTCGTTGCCGAGCTTTGACCTTACTTGTTTATGTGTTCTGATATGATAAATTGATAATGTCCAATGTTCGGTGAACAAGGATTTCTCGAATGCTCATAATGGTTTTCGTTGGATTCAATATTATTCGATTGAATCATTGTCAATCTATGTTTTAAATTGTTGATAAATCCTTCTTGTTGACAAAATATCCTTGGAAACCTACTTTATATTTTACCTTCTTGAACCATAAAAGTTAGATTCATTCATGAAGAAAGTTGTTGTCATCCTTTCTCTTGACATATGTTTGAGCCCGTTGTCGTTAAATTTCTTCTTAACCCCAAGTCACGGCCTAATTACCTGATTATTAGGTAGTCGGGTCGTGACAATAGTGGAAGTGAAAACTTAGTGTTTTGTAATGACATGTAAGCTTGTATGTATGTAACTTCCTTTTGATAACTGCTTGTACAGAACAACCTTTCTTATGGCAGAATTTTCTGATATATATATATGACCCTAAATGGGCTTTTGCGGCAAAAAGGTGTATGACAAAGATGAAATGTTTTTATTAAAGCTGTTTTACAATAAGATTGTATGATGATATTATGTATGTTTAAATTGTGAAAATAATGGGTTTTTAATTGAATGTCTTATATAACAGAATGCCTCCTAGAAGAGATCCAGAACAAGGGATTAGAGGTAGAGGAAGAGGAAGAGGTAGAATCCCAGTACAAGAACCAGAAATTATACCTCAACCACCCCCACCTCCACCTGATCGTAGGATAGAGGAATTCTTCCTAAGGCAGAAGAACCCCTGTCTTTAATCGGAAAGGAAATCCGGATGAGGTAGAACAATGGATAAGGGCAATGGAACGAATTTTTGACTTTCTACGATGCACAGCGCAGGAGCGACTGTCGTGCATTACTTTTCAGCTTTCTAGACCTGCCGACTTCTGGTGGGAAGCCAGAAGAAAGATTTTCACACCAGAGCAAATGGGCGAATTTACTTGGGAAGACTTCAAGAGGGAGATGTATGACAAATACATCCCGAAAAGTTATAGAAAAAGGAAAGAGAACGAATTCTTCGTTTTAAAGCAAGAGAAGATGTCAGTAACCGACTATGATCGCTCGCACCTTTGCGACATGTCGAGGTATGCACCGATCACCGAACACGCACACGAAGATGTCGGAGAAGTTTAGGTCGGGTCTAAGCCGAGATCGTGATGTCTCTCGCTAGCCATGGAGACTGACCTATACCGGTGCTCTTGGGCGAGCCTTAGATATTGAGGTAGCGATGCGGATGATAAGTCAACATCGCCTCGCACCCGAATCAAGAGATAGAGGTAAAGGAAGTGGGAACCAAACTTTGGTGGCAATAACCGGGGAAATGCTGATAATGTGAACAAACGGCAATGGCAAGGGAATGTGGCGCCTCGGATGAGGATGGAAAAGGCCGCCTTTTCCTCCCGTGAGGTCCACAAGAGCGAGTTAGGGCTCTACCTTGTCCAAAGTGCCAGAAAATGCACAAGGGAGCGTGCATGGCGGGCGGGAATTGTTTTAAGTGCGGTGTGAAAGGGCATTACGCTAACAATCGCCACAGGACACGCCCAAAACAAAGTGGTAAAGCCGAATCAGCCCGGCAATGCCCACCACTCAGTGGCTATTCGGTTCCACCCCAACCTCGCAGTTAGTAAAGAACAAAGAAGTGGCAAGAACCCCAACAACAGAGGCGGCAACCACAATGACGTCGGCGGAAGACAACGTCGCCAAGAACAGCGTAGCAACAACAACAATGAATCAACAAGGACAAGTGCCCGTCACCCTCGGCCAGCCAAAGCTAGAGCGTATGCTCTACATCGGAGGCGATCTAATGTAACTGTGGAAACTCGGCGGTATGGGAATTCTTCTCAACACGCTGTTATATTGTTGTTCGACACGGTGCTTCACATTCCTTTATATCAAGAACATGTGTTGATATGTTTGAACTTAGATCGAGAAGGCCAATCGGGACATGAGAATCTCTTCACCTATAGGTGGGATTATGATCATTACGCATATTTGCTCGAACCTAGAGTTGAACTTAGGATCACTTAAGGTTACGCGAACAATTTGAACATAATACCCATGGGTGGCGTAGATATAATTTTAGGAATGGATTGGTTAGCTACAAACCATTCCACGATTCTTTGCAAAGAGAGAAAATTTCATTTCATTTTCTCGACAAGAAGCTACGATTTCCACGGAATCAAGATGGGAAGAAAGTCCCGATTATATCAAGACCGGAGGCGGGAAGGATGATAACCGTGAAAGGATGCCACGCATATCTTGTTTACATGAGCGGGAAGATAAAGCGAAAATGAAGGTGAAGATGTAGAAATTGTTTGCGAATTCCCGGATGTTTTTCACGAAAATCTACGAGATTACCTCACGATAGACAATTGGAATTCACCATCGACTTGGAACCCGGATCGGCTCCAGTGTCGAAGGCCCCTTATAGGATGGCTCCGAAAGAACTAGAAGAATTGAAGATCCAAATCCAAGAGCTTTTGGACCTAGGTTTTATCGCACTAGCGTTTACGCCGGGAGCGCTCGTTCTATTTGTCAAAAGAAAGACGGTTCCTTGAGGATGTGTATAGATTATCGGAACCGAATAAGATGATTTGAAGAATAAATATCCTTTGCTAAGGATAGATGACTTGTTTGATCAATTACGAGGAGCGAGTGTATTCTCGAAGATTGACCTCAAGTCAGGTTATCACCAACTCAAGGTACGGTCGGAAGACGTATCCAAGCGCATTCGGACGGTATGGCCATTATGAATTCATAGTTGTGCCGTTCGGATTGACAAATGCACCACCGTATTTGTGGATCTTATGAACAGTGTTTCATCCATACTTAGATAAATTCGTTTTGGTCTTTATAGATGATATTCTCATCTATTCAAAGAATGAAGAAGACCATAAGAATCATCTAAGAACGGTGTTGCAATCCTTGAGAGATGAGCGACTTTTGCTAAGTTTAGCAAATGCGAGTTTTGGTGAAGGAAGTAATGTTCCTTGGACACATTGTGTCTCATGAAGGAATTAAAGTAGATCCACCAAAGTAGAAGTCGTGCATGAATGGAAATCGCCAGGACCCGAGCGAGATCGAAGTTTCACGGACTAGTTGGTTATTATAGGAGATTTATCGAGGATTCTCCAAAATTGCAAGGCCAATAACTCACCATCTCAAAGGAAATCAAGTTCAAATGGATCAAGAATGTGAGGCGAATTTTCGAAACTTAAGGAAAAAGCGACAAGTCTTGATGCTAGCGCCCGAAGCAGATAAAGAATATGTAGTTTATACGATGCTTCTAAGAACGGATTGGGTTGTGTCTTGATGCGAGAAGGAAAAGTGATAGCTTATGCATCCCGACAACTCGAACCACATGAACCGAACTACCCAACTCATGACTGAACTAGTCTGCAGTGGTTCATGCACCGAAAATTTGGAGACACCATCTCTATGGAGTGAGATGTGAGATCTTCTGCACTATAAGAGTTTGAAGTACTTTTTCGAGCGAGAGATCTAAACATGAGGCGAGAAGATGGCTCGAATCGGTGAAGGATTACGACTGTGGTATTAACTATCACCCGGGTAAAGCGAATGTAGTAGTTGATGCCCTAAGTCGTAAAAATCAAACAAAATTGGGATGTCTCCTTACAAAGGAAAAGAAACTCGTTGAAGAGTTTGAGAAAATGAAGATAGAAATGGTTGAAAGTCCAGAGACGATCATGAGCTGTATTGCTACACTCACCTTGACGTCTGACTTAAGAAAAAGAATCATAGAAGGACAAAGGATGGAGGAAAAGTTAGAAAGAGCAAGAGCCAAAGTAAGGACGGAAGGACTAAAGAATTTTCAAGAAGCACCAGATAATGCTTTATTATTTGAAGGAAGATTATGTGTTCCAGACAACAACGATCTTCGGAATGAAATCATGAGTGAAGCTCATGACACACCTTATACAGCCCACCCAGGCAGCACGAAAATGTATCAAGACTTAAGAAAAAGGTTCTGGTGGGAAGGTATGAAACGAGACGTAGCCTCTTTTGTAGAGCGTTGTCTTGTTTGCCAACAGTGAAAGCAATTGCTCCAACGCCCTACGGAAAGTTACAACCTTTGGGAATACCCGAATGGAAGTGGGATGAGATAGCGATGGACTTCGTTCATGTGTCTACCAAAATCGAAAAGGAAACACGCCATCCGGTAGTTATTGATAGGCTCACAAAATGTGCGCATTTTCTGCCAATTCAGATTTCTCATGGATCTGATAAGCTAGCCCAGCTGTACGTAAAGGAAATTATATGACTTCATGGAGTGCCAAAATCTATCACGTCTGATAGAGACTCCAAGTTCACTTCAAGATTCTGGGTTAGCTTGCAAAAGAATTAGGCACGGTTGAATTTCAAGACAACATTTCACCCACAAACTGATGGGCAATCAGAAAGGACGATTCAGACACTAGAAGATATGCTAAGAACGTGAGTGTTGGATCGAGGTGCAAAGTGGGAAGATATTTTACCCTTATTGAATTTGCCTACAATAATAGTTACCAAGCGACGATTAATATGGCCCCACACGGCCTCAGTATGGAAAGAAATATAGATCACCGCTTTATTGGGATGAAGTGGTGAAAGAAGAATCGTAGGGCTCAAGCAATAAGTGAAATGATTGAAATCGTCGACAAATTAGGCAAAGAATAAAAGAAGCTCAAGATAGATGAAGTCGTGCGACGCTGTGGATCGAGCTATATTTTGAGAGCGGAGATAAAGTCTTTCTCAAAGTCTCTCCATCAAAGGGATTATAAGATTTGGAGTAAAGGA
Organism: Salvia rosmarinus; assembly: GCA_036937905.1. Taxonomy (NCBI): domain Eukaryota; kingdom Viridiplantae; phylum Streptophyta; class Magnoliopsida; order Lamiales; family Lamiaceae; genus Salvia; species Salvia rosmarinus. The sequence goes on from JAODLM010000096.1 coordinate 156,782, forward strand.
AAACTAAGACCCGCTTTATAGGACCTTATGAGATCCTAGAAAGGATAGGCCCGAGAGCTATAGGTTGGCTCTTCCGCCAAGTCCGGGAATGTACACAACGTGTTTCACGTGTCACAATTAAGAAAATACGTACACGATTCAAAACACGTGATCCATCAAGACGACGTGATCCTCAATCCAGATATGAGCTATGAAGAAGAACCTACGGCGATTCTAGACCGTAAAGTTCGAAGAATTACGAAACAAGTCCATTCCGCTAGTCAAAGTGTTGTGGAGACATCATGGTCGAAGAGGCCACGTGGGAGCTTGAGGATGCTATGAAAGAACGATACCCAATTTTCTAAGGTATGCAAATTTCGGACGAAATTTCTTTTAAGGGGTAGAATGTAATATTCAAGATTTAAATACCTAATTACGATATTAAAAGATCGTAAATTAGGGTTTCGCCGAAATAATAGAATTAGTAATATATCGAAATAATGATTTCGATTATTTACGAGGTAATGAATTCCTATTTTATATTCACAAAGAATTATGAATTAAGGAATAAAACTTTATAAAGTGTTTCGGCAGTATAATTTTAACGTCGATTGAGTATCGATAGTTAAAATTTCGTGAAATTTTCTAAGCAACAAAGCTTAGAATTAAATTCCATTATTAAGAGAATAATTTAATAAAGTGATTACGACTTTATTACGACCATTTTGAGATGAGTCGATAATTAACGTTTTGAGACGTTTCAAACGTTAACGTTTAGAGATGAATAGAAAAATGAGTTTAATGATCAAGGAATTATAGTATTTAAATTCCTATGATTATTATATGTAATTAAAGTATTATTAAGCATTAAAACAATGCTAGATCATTAAGGATTAATTATTAAACAAAGTTAGAATTTTCGAAAACCTTAATTCGAAAATTAGGGTTTTCTCACATGAAATGATACTAATAATTTTTCCTATGATATAATTTATCATCTAAAATATATATTATGATATATATATTTATAATTAACATGAAATAAAATATATACCACTTGTGAAGTGAAAATGCCGTGTCCTTACATGGTGAAACAAAGTTTACGTGTGTTTTTGAATTTGCAATGCTATGTTGTGATTAAATCATGCAAGTGAGATATAATTTGTACACATTAACCAAGTAAACATAGTGTTCAAGCAAGTGGATACATGATAGGTGATAGTAGCCGATTTCTTTGACCATACAACACTTTGATGATGTATAATACTGTAATATCCCGCAGTTTTAAAGCTAAATTGCGATAATAAAAATCGCTAATTAGGGTTTTATTCCGGTAATCGAAATACTGAATTATCGAAGCTTAGTTTCGACTATCCATAATACGAGGATCATTATATCATATTCACTAATAATTAGTGAATTAAGGAATATAGTTTATATTATTCCTTTGAAAGTATTATTCTAACGTCGATCAATTTCGACAGTTAGTCTTACGTTATTTTCTAAGTGCAAAGCTTAGAATTAAATTCCTTATTAATGAAAGAAATTAATAAAGTGAGTAAGATTTTATTATGAACATTTTGGGAGACAATACGATTAGTATCGGTTTAAGACGTTTTGAACGTCAACGTTTAGAGACGATTTGAAAACTTAGTATAATGATCAAGGAATTATATTATTTAAATTCCTATGATTATTTTATGTAATAAGAGCATTATTTAGCATTAAAAATAATGTTAAAGAATTAAGGAACAATTCTCGGATAATTGTTCCTATTTTCAAAAAGTGATTCAAAATATTAAGTTTGTGACATGGGATTAATTTAATAATTTTTCCTATGATTTAACTTATCACCTAGGACATATATTATGTCACATAGCAATTAATTGGAGAAAAATAAAATGTATGACATTTATTTAATAAAAGAGCGAAAATTTCATCTCATGGATAAGATGAATTAAATCCCATGCTTTGATAAATGCTACGTAATAATGATAGGGATATATTAATAGGTGTAAGATAAGGTTTATCACATTTTATACAAGTGGGATGCTTATAATTATGAAGGAGCTGAAACAATTGAATAAATTGAGGAAAGAAAGAAAATTGAAACTCTATGATAGTGATATGCCATGCTATGATAAGGATGGATAAATTCTTGTATTATAGTGTAAGAAAATAAAAATTATCATCCCTTAATAAATGAGGTAGCCGATTTTGTTGAATAAAATTAAGGAAAGAAGAAAACTTTAAACTCTTTGATAATGACACATATCATAGTGTAATTATTTGACTTTTCAAATATGATATTATCCTATAGTAATATTATAGTATATGATAGTATAAAAATAAAATTTATCCCTCTACATATAGTAATGGCCGAAAACAATATAAATATAGTATAAAGTGTTGAATTTCCTTATTTTGTGATAAGTGATAAGAATGAAAATGATATGTATTAATTGTGAGATAATACAATGTACTAAGATGGGATAAGATATAATTTTTGTCTCATGCATATCCTAGTGGCCGAACACATTGAATGAATTAGGATAAGAACTTTACAAATTTTCGAAAATGATGTTTAGAAAGGTGGTGCATATTGATTATTGAAATAAAATATGATTATACTAAATTTTGAAAGGATAAAAATATTTTAAAAAATTTATCCTTATCTAAAACACATGGATCGAAAATTTGTAAGAAATTATATTAGTGTTGTGTTTTGATTTCATAAGCCACCGTAAGCATTGTGTAAATAGAATGAATTTTTTTTCTAAATTCAATTATTTCAAGTTCCGTGAACAATTAGGATAAGGAATAGATATTTTAAGTTGATAAGGATCTATATTAAATCATGGCATGATAATGATTTAAAAATTTGTTCTTAGTTAATATCAAGTTGGACGAAAGGTTGTAAATTATTGTGCAAGGTATTATGATTTTTAATTCTTAAGATATTTAGATTACAAGTGGGCATTATCCTAAAATGTCTATAAAATCAAAAGCCCCTCTCATTTTACTACTTTAGAACCGTGAGCTTTTGAGAAATATAGAAGAGAGTTTCTCAATTTTTCTTCCCAAATCTTAGATAGAAAAACGTTGCCGCCGATAATTGACTCCGATTAAAAGGTTAGAAATCTTACGAGCTTTGTATACATGCTAAAATTTTCGAATTTCATCCATTAGAATTCATGTTATAAGCTTAGTTCATTTATGTAATTTTCGAAAATTATGGTTATGTACTAAAATTGTTTAGATATCATGTTTATATTATATTATTAAGCTTATATTACAAAGTTAAGCATGTTATTAAAATTCATGTAAGGACCGAAAACATGTAAGTGTGATATGTTGATGATTATGATTTTTAATTGATGATTTGAGCATGAAATAATGATCTATGGTATTAAAAAGGCTTATATGATTTTATGTGAAATTTTTGGAAAACTATAGCTTATATTTTGATAATACCGAAAGTTTATGATAAAAATAAAATAATGAGATATAATTCATGTTTAAGTGTTATTATATCATATTAAGGGTGTAGATTCATAATATATGGTTGTATGAATTTATTGGAATTTAAAAAAATTAGTTTGACCTAAGTCAAAATTTCGAAAACATGACTTTAGTAAATTTTAATGAATAGTTCATAATTGATAAAAATTATGTTATAGTAAGGTTATATGGTAGTGATTATGTGTTATGTGATTTAATTGGAATTTTTGAAAAATGTTTGATTAGGTTTTGAAATTACGAAAATAATTAAATGAAATTAAGTGATGTACAAATTTTATATGATCAATATAATGACATATTGCTGATCCTATGTTAAAATAGAGTGTTATGTGAATTTTTACATAAGTCTAAGGTCATTAATTCATAATGACCGAAAACCATAGACTGAAGGATAATAATGTTATAAATTTATTTTATCATGTATAATTACATAATATGTTCTAAAATAATGTTTTAAGTATATTATGATTTTATGTGAATTTTGGAACAAGAATTGTACATAAAATAACAAAATTACATATATAGTATTAAAAGTCAAATGTTGACTTTAGTCAAAATTGTTGACTAAAATGTTGACAAAAGTCAAATTGTTGACTAAAAGTCAAAATGTTGACTAAAAACGTTAACCAAGGTCAAAGGACACAAAATATGATAATACGTAATCAATGTGACGTAGTACGTTTTGTAAGAATGTAACTTACGTTGAGTAAGAACATTAAAACGTACATTATGTACTAAAGAGATAGAATATCTCTTATATGATGAGTAATTTCATAATCAACATCGTGTAATATTCCAAAGAAACGAATATACGATTACGGTTTTCTAAACCCGTAATTAGGGTTTTTGCCGTATATTATCTTTTTACGACATCGAATCCTGTGATTTCGATACGATATCGTTATGGCGAATTCCTTTCATAATTCACTAAGGATTGTGAATTAAAGGATTGAAATATTACGAAATGAATCGTCAATATATTTTAACGTCAAACGCGATCGAACGCCGCCTTTTCATGAAATTTTCGAGCGTTGAAGCTTGGAATTAATTTCATCTTAATTCCTTTATTAAAAGGAATATATTTATTTAGTAAGTATGAACTTACTGCGACCATTTTGAGATGAGTCGATTTTGAACGTTTTGAGACGTTTTGAACGTCAACGTCTAGAGACGTTTTGAAAAATGAGTTTAATGCTCAGGAAATTATAATAATTAATTTCCTATTAATATTTTATATAATTTCAGTACTATTAATTATTAAAAGTCGAATTTTCAGTTATTGAATTCGATAATTTGAGATTGAAAGTTTTAAAAACCCTAAGTTTATAAACTTTGGTTTTTCACATGAAATGACACTATTAAATTATCATATGGTATCTAAACTTCATAATATGATATATATGAGTGTTATTAAGCTATGAAATCAGTTTTTAGATTATTAAAAATCGAAAACAGATTTTTATAAATTTCGAAATCTAATTTTCGAAATTAGGGTTTCTTATGCATTGATTAATGCTATAATTTTTCCCTATGATATTATTTAATATCTAAATCATATATTATGATGTATATATGTATATTTGGACCGAAAATGGCATGAGTATCAATAATAGGTGTAAATTGTATTTTATCCCTATTTTACCATTTTATTGTCGGTATTTTCGAAAATGTGTATAGGTTGTGATTTAATTATTTTTATGACATGTATTATATATCTATGACCTATACTATGATTAATACATGTATTGTGTGTAATAAAAAAAATAAAATCCCACCCTTAAATGCCCAAATCTCGCCGGCCATCATGAGAGAACAAAGGCTTGCACTCCACCTTAATTCTTGACCAATACATGCACACATAGCCCATGATTACTACCCTCTAATCATTTCTACTGCATTAATCCCATTGGTGAGTTGTGTGTGCAGCCGTGTATGTTGAGAGAAAGGAGTATAGGGGAGCCTCTCCCCATTCCCCTCATTATGCAAACACTACAAGCAATAGAAACTCACAAAATACTCCACACTCTCCCAAACTCAGCAAGAAAACCGAGAGCAGCCCCTCTCCCCCATTTTCGAAAGCTTCAACCTTTTCTTCTCCTTCATTTCTTCTCCTCAACCCTCCATACCATACTTGTTCCTTGATCCTATACCATACCAAGGTAAATGAGACACAAAAGCTTCGATTTTTATCATCTTTGGTTCAAGAAAAATCGAGCATGCTCTTATATATATTTTTTTTGTATGTTCGAATGATATATGTATGTATATATATGTTTTAAATGTTCTTGAGCATGAGAATGTTGTTCTTGATGATTTATTTTAAAAATATATGAAATGTATGCTTAGATAATCATATGGTATTGTTCATTTGATTTTGGAATGGATCTAGCATGGATATGAAATTTTCGAACCATATGATATGTTTAAAATTATTTTCAAAACTGTATAAAATAAAATGTGAATGACCGATTATTTCTTGAACATTTTGATGATGAAATATTGATGTATGTTATGATTTAAACCTATGGTATGTTAATTAAAATTTTTGGAAAACCTTAGCCATTTATTTTAAAAATACCGAGAGCTATTTGAATAAATACATTGGTGTACAAATTTTATTTTAAGCATATAATGACATATTAATGCTTCAATGTATTGTTCATAGGTTATATGATTTAATTAGAATTTTTGAAAACCATATGCTTAATTTTTAATTAGGGCCGAGAGCATATTGAAAATATATGTTGATGTATGATGTTATTTTTAACATGTAATGATGTTTTAATGCTTTAGTATATTATTTATACATTGTGTAAATTAATTAGAATTTTTGGAAATCAATTAACTATTCAAATCAAATAAACCGAAAGGCTTGCAAGCTTATATGGTGATGATTTAATTAGTTCTTGATGATTATATGATGTTATATTAATATACTATAGTGTATAGACATAGTATATAATTGTTGAATTTTTGAAAACAAAATACCAAATTTAATCGAAAAAGCCGAGAGCTTGCAAAGCTCATATGGTGACGATTTAAATTATTTTGGTTGATGTTATAATGTTACAATGTTATAATATAATGTTTATTGATGTTGGAATTTATTTAGAATTTTTAGAAATTGTTTGCTATTTATTGGGTAATTATCTTATTATTACCGTGAACATTGTTACATATTGTGAAATAAATAGTTATGAGTAACTATGGGTTATATAAATATTATATACTGATGTTGGGATGTTATTATAAGTATATATCAATTTTGGGAATTTTGGATGATTATTCCTATTAATTGTGAATTACCGTGAATATATATATGTATATATATAAATAATTAGCAAACAGATTATATGAATTTCATAAATTATATTCTGGACCATAGTGTATAATAATACACTATATTAATTTAGAAAAATTTTCAAAGGTCATTTGGTATTTTTAAACTAATTATCGAAAATATCGATAATTAATAAGGATTTTAAAATCCTTTTTAAAACAGTTTATTAATGAAAATTTACTAAAATAATATTCTGGACAGTTTTTAAATTTTACAAAATTTTATAAACATAGATTACTATGTTTGAGACGAACGTTCATTTTATAACGTTTTAAAATACCAAAATACGCTTTTATTTATAAAAGGGTTATTAAAAATGCGAAAATAATTACAAGTCCTTGATTTACAAGATAAATCGAACAATAGGACTTTACGTATTCAAATCGATCGAATTCGATTTATAAGACAAAATTTTAAGAAATTACTATTATTCAATGGTCAAAATCGTTGACTTTGTTGATCAATGTTGACTTCGTTGACTTTCAAGTCAAACGTACGATTATACATTTATAAATACGTCAGTACGCGTAAGATATGCTAATTGAGTATGATAATTATTATAAGAAAGGATTTCACAAATGAAATCCATATATCGAAAAACGTACTTATACATTGAAAGCGTCTCGAAGAACGAGAACAAGTCAATCGTATACGTGTTAGAGACGTATTGAATTCACTAAGGAATTCGGTCTACATCGATATGAAATATCGAAGTTTATCTTAGTTTTCGAAAGTCTCGAAGACTTGAGCGACGTATTAAAACCTCGCTTTTCGTAAAGGTGTGGACGCAAAACGCAATGACGGATTTTGACGAACGAACGAACTCAGACTTTTACAACGAACCATAGTCCGTGGGCTTTTCCCTTTCTTATCTCAAAAGTGGGCTTTATCTTCAAAATGTGGGCCTTTTCACCCCACTAAAAGTTGCTTTCTCGTTATTTCCAAATGAGTTTATTTACCGCACTTATTCTACAACCTATCAAATGTTTTTTGCATTACACCGCCAAAATATTTCGCTTTGTGTATGGATCCTATCTGTTATGCCCGGTAGGGCTGTGGAGATGGTTGGAACTATTATATCAATTGTTGTGGTAGCGCCCAACCTTTTAATGTCGGGTCCCGTCGGATGATAAATGCCCGCTAGGATTGGCGTGAAGGTTGGAACTATACCGTGTTAACATATGCTTGCAGAGAGGACCGTGTCTCGACGGGATTACGGCCGGTCACGGCGTCGTAGATGGGAGGCCTCCTCTCGACGCTTATTTTATATTATTTATTATTATGTATTCGACTATGACTATGAGAAAATGCTCGGCGAGCTATGTTTACTGAACCGAATGATTTGGTAAGCACAAGGCATTTTAACTAAAACCCTCGTGACTTACCCAATATTGGCGTAGAATCCAACTTTATCAAATGTTTTCGCACGAGTCCACTAAGTGCAATTTCTTGTACTTAGCCCCGCATGTTTGTTTTAAATGTGCGGGTTGAGCTCGATGGTGATGATGGGGAAAGTGTTGAGGAGTCCAAGTGTCCTCGACCGGTTTAATTGAATTTGTGGTTTATACCTTGAATGCATATCGTCATATATGTATTCACACACTTTCCGCCGCTACACTCAAACTCCTTTATTTACGCTTTATGTTTTAAACTATTAAGGCCCATCGGATCGTGCCAAGTTTTGGGGTCCGATGGCTAAACCTTTTCAAAACAATATAACATCATCTCGTATTCTGCTCAAGCATGTTAGCTTATTGTTACGCTTCTCCATTTTATTCATGTAACCCCTAAAGTACTACTCCTAGTACTAGTCGCCCTCCAATCCGGGTTGGTCCGGAATGGGTCGTGATGTATGGTATCGAGCTCTTTTGCTCTTTGAAAACCCAAATTTTTTTATTCTAAGTCTAGATCGAGTCACTGGACTTCTAGAAACCAACTGACTCCTCTCAACACTCCATCACATCGAGCTCAACCGGGAAAAAGGTAACTGCATTCCTTTCTCAAACTCATGAAATGAAAATTTTTACATGATTGAACAATTTGATAGACTTTTGAAGGATTTGATTATTATGAAAATTTTTATGATGAAAATGAAAGTTGAGCAAGAAAATTTTCTCCAAAATACTTTTAGTTGAACTAATGCAATACTCAAGTATCGATATGAAAGTACATGGTGGTACTAGTTGAATAATCAACATGGGATGAATGAATCCATTTTTGATATGCATATAAGTTGATTATGATTGCTATGTTGAAATCGTATTTCCAAAAATTTTCAAATTGAGACATCTTTCCAACTTTCAAAATTTTATTTATGATGAACGATATGTTATCATAAGACGAACTTAGACTCTAAGGAGCATGTTCACGTATCGTGAAAGAACATAGAAGTACGAACTTCTTTTCCTTATGCGAACGAAAGAACAATAGGAAGAGTGAAAGAAACGATACCCTTGAGCAACGGACGACGGAAGACAAGCGAGAAGGATGGACGAGGACAACCTCAACCTTTAAGCTGAATGACGTCGGCACTCCATCACTACTTCGACACGAGTGACCAGCAACACGAATCACGACATGGACGTCACTACGGCTTCAGGATGTTCAGCCTCGGCTTGAGAACCCGAAGATGATAGACGACACGTCGACATACGCCTCGTTTTGCAATATGGCACGATCGCGCAAATTTCCTGCACTGCGCAGTAGATTTGTTTTAGCTAGATCTCTCTCGTTAGGACTCCGATTTACGCATGGTCTTCACCTGCGTACTCCTAACACACTGATCTTCATTTGTTATGAAGAACAGAATCTTAATTCTGCCTCCAGAATACGATAGAGTCCGTTGAACTCTAGTTCGAGTGTTCGGTATAGAATAAGGATCTCATAGCTCATATTAAGATGTTGTTGGCTTATGTATACGTTTGGGTAAGACTAAGAAGGTAAGTTGTGGTGAGTTTTGTGCAGTATGATGTTGCCTACCTTATAGACTTGCTTGACCTTGTCTAGTTGCTTCACGTTACGTTTAAGATATCCTTGCCTGCTTATTCGATGACGATAGTTGACTTATGTTAGTGTTATTCGTGATGATGGAGGAATGAGATATCTCATGAGGAGGAGGATTGGACCACACCCCACCCCGGAGGAGGAGGTGAGTATATATCGCTCTAGTTGGATGTGCGCTGGGGAAGACTTGGGTGAGTTCTTGGCATATTATCTCCGTCTTTGGAGAGACGCCCGAGCTCACGGAGTGACTGATTATGACGGCATCCAGCGCCTTCTAGCGATACTCCCCGCACTGGATGGATATGCTCGAGAGATATCGGGGGATTACATCTACCGGGCGATGGGCAGCTACGACTTGGTGGGAGATCTGCCCAGGTTCGTGAGTCACCTGACTTACGTATATAGCATTTATGGGGCAGCACCGAGAGGACCCTACCTCCCTCCCCGAGAGTATACCTGGCGGGATGAGTCGCCAGAGTGGCTTTACACAGAGGTCCCGAGGCAGATCGACCCAGTGGTACCTCCGTATCGATTCGACGAGGGCGGACCTGCTCGCTTAGAGAGGGCAGCACGCCCCAGAGCCTTAGGAGAGCCGGTATTTCCACCCTTACCTGTCGGACACCCCGTACGTCCACCAGTACCACCTCTACCACCTATGGTCCCAGCCATACCACCAGTCGAGCACTTTCATCGGACAGCGCGGATGAGAGTATCGATGCCTTCCTGTGCTATGACCCGACTCGAGTATGTTACAGTCCGATTCGCCCGACCACGAGCCTCGGCGAACGCGACCACCGCTTTTAACCCCATGCGAGATATACCGATGGTGGAAAGCAATGGAGCCGGACCATCCAGGGGACTACCCCGTATGGACATTTCGGACAGCGAAGATGATTCGGAGGAGGAGGAAGACCCTGAGGAAGACACGGAATAGGGAAAGACCTCGTGAAGGCACTAGGCGACGTTTTAATTAGAATTTGTTTTGTTATGTCTAGCGTGTGCGCTAGCTTTTCTCTTTTTCTTTTGTTGCACCTTAGTTCTAAAACTCGAAATCTCTTTTAGGCCGTGTGGGCCGGGATTTATGTTTTCTGTTTACCCGCTGTTTTTGAACCTCCTGCCTATGGCAGAAATTTTGATATATATATATATATACACCTGACCCTAATAGGGCTTTTGCGGCAAGTTATGATTGTTAAGAATGTTATACTCTGTTTGGGATCGCTTTATGACAAGGCCAAAACAGTGTGAGTGGATGTGGGCTGTGAAAAGAATAAATGCCTAACGCTTACTTGTTTTCATAGCAAGATGCCTCCGAGAAGGAATCCGAGCAGAACCCGTAGGTCGAGGACGGGAAGGCCGAGAGGAGGGTAGAGTCCCCAACAAGAGCCGGAAGATAATCCCCAACCACCACCTCCACCTCAACCCGATCGCAGATCGAAGAAATGTTTTAAGACGTAACCTCCTGCCTTTAACGGAAAGGCAACCCGGAAGAAGTTCGAACAATGGGTCGTGGCTATTGAACGGATCTTTACCTTCTTAAGATGCACGGCACAAGAAAGGTCATCGTGTGTTACTTTCCACCGGTTGACCACCGACTTCAGTGGGAGGCCGAAAGAAGACTTTACAAAGCAATACCGGAGGAATTCTCGTGGGAGGATTTCAAAAGAGAGTCAGATGAAAAGTATATCCCAAAAGTTATAGGGGAAAGAGGCGTGAATTTTTCCGCTAAAACAAGAAAAATTATCCGTGAATCGACTACGATCGCACTTCTGCGAGACGCCAAGATATGCGCCGGATCTAGTAGACACCGACTTGAAGATGTCGGAAAAGTTCGTATGTGGCTAAGAATGGAGATACGCATGTCTCTCGCCACCATGGAGACTGTCCTACATCAAGCTCTCGCACGAGCTTTAGATATAGAGGCGCCATGACCGAAAATAAGTCGGTGGCGTCTCGTGCACACGGTAGTTCGGATAAGGAAAAGGAATCAGAGCCCAACCGTGAAATAACAACCGCGAAACTACGGAGAAGCAAGTCACAAGCGCCTGTGGCAAGGAAACCCAAGAAGAGGACAAAGTCGGAAGAGAGCGGTTATGCTCCACCGCAAGGGGACCACATGAACAATGAGGACACCTCAATGCCCTCGATGCCATAGGACACACAAGGGTGTGCACGGCAAATGTGGTAAGTCGTTATAAATGCGGGCAAACGGGCATTACGCCAACAATTGCCCGATGTCACGCTCGGATGGAAGGCCGAACCAACCAGAAATGCTCACCATTGAGGGCTATACAACCACCCACCCACCGCAGCAGCCCAGCCCAACCCCAAAGAACTCCAAAGTGGCAAACACCCCACCTCAACAACAACAACTCCAAGAATAGCAATAAAAGGCCGCCACAACAACAAATCCCGAATAGCGGTGGCGCAGCCCACCGCCACAACAACAAAGAGAGGCGACGCCACCACGTCAACGCCAACAACAAGCAAGAATAAAGCCAGCAACAACCGCCAATCAGCCAGACCAGCCCGTCACCCTCGGCCGGCTCAGCCGAGCCTCGCCGCATAGAGGCGAATCGAACAAAACCAGGGAAACTTGGTGTATGGGAGTTCTACTCAACCCACCGTTATAGTATTGTTCGACACGGTGCTTCAGATTCTTTATTGCAAAATCATGCGAGAAATGCTGGGCCTTAGGTCTCGAAAGATCGCCAGATATGAGAATCTCATCGCCTATAGGAGGATTATGACCGTTACACACTTTTGCTCGAACCTAGAGTCGACATTAGGATCACTTAAGGTTCGCTATCGATTTAAACATAATACCCATGGACGATGTAGACATAATCCTAGGAATGGATCGGTTAGCTAAGAATCATTCCACGATTCTCTCGTAAGGAAAGGAAAATTTCGCTTCACTTTCCGGACAAGAAGCTACGATTTCCATGGGATCAAGATGGGAAGAAGAGTGCCAATAGTGTCAAGACTACAAGCTAGGAGGATGATGAACCGTAAAGGATGTCTTGCATACCTCGCTTATTTGAACGAAGGGATAAACCCAAGCACGGGTAGAAGACATTGAAGTTGTCCAAGAGTTTTCGGACGATTTCCGAGAATCTACCAGACTACCTCCCGATGACAACTAGAGTTTACCATCGACTTGGAGCCGTGATCAGCCCCAAAGGTCGAAGGCACCCTATAGGATGGCCCCAAAGGAGCTCAAGAGCTGAAAATTCAAACCAAGAGCTTTTGGATCTAGGATTTATTAGGCCGAGTGTTTCACCTTGGGAGCGCCTCGCTCGCTTTGTTAAGAAAAGGATGGTTCTTTGAGGATGTGCATCGATTATAGAGAACTAAATAAGATGACACTAAAGAACAAATACCCTTTACCCGTAATTGATGACTGCTTGATCAATTGCGAGGAGCGGGTGTATTCTCTAAAATTGATCTTAAGTCGATACCATCACCGAAAATACGGTTCGAGGATGTACCTAAGATCGCATTCGAACCGTGTATGGCCACTATGAATTCATAGTTATGCCATTCGGATTAACCAATGCACCACCGTATTCATGGACCTCATGAATGTAGTATTTCATCCATTTTGGATAAATTGCTTTGGTCTTCATAGATGATATCCTTATTTACTCGAAAAACGAAGAGGATCATGAGGAACATTTACGAACGGTTTTGCAAACCTTGAGAATGAAAGACTCTTTGCTAAGTTTAGCAAATGTGAGTTTTGGCTGAAGGAAGTTATGTTCCTTGACACATCGTGTCTCGGCCAAGGCATAAAAGTAGATCCACCAAAGTAGAGGCCGCAGAATGGAAATCACCTAAACGCAGACGAATTAGAAGTTTCCTAGGATTAGCTGGCTACTATAGGAGATTCATCGAAGGATTCTCCAAGATTGCAAGGCCAATAACCCAGCTACTCCGGAAAGGAATCAAGTTCGTTTGGACTGATGAGTGCGAGACGAGTTTCCAAATACTCAAAGAAAAATTGACCAGTGCACCAGTTCTAGCAGTCCCAGAAGCGGACAAGGGGTACGTAGTCTATACCGACGCATCTAAGACTGGACTGGGTTGTGTTTTGATGCAAGAAGGAAAAGTGATAGCTTACGCATCTCGACAACTCAGACCCCACGAGCTGAACTACCCAACCCACGATTTGGAACTAGCAGCTGTAGTTCATGCACTGAAAATATGGAGACACCATCTCTATGGTGTAAGATGTGAGATCTTCACGGATCATAAAAGTTTGAAGTATTTCTTCGAACAAAGAGATCTGAATATGAGACAAAGAAGATGGCTTGAATTGGTAAAAGATTACGACTGTGGTATTAACTATCACCCGCAAGGCGAATGTAGTAGCCGACGCTGAGTCGTAAGAGCCATACCAAGTTAGGATGTCTCTTTGTACAAGAGGAAAACTCGTTGAAGAGTTTGGCGGGACGAAGATTGAACTAGTTGAACCACCCGAACAATCGTGAGTCAGATCGCTACACTCACACCGACCTCCGATCTAAGAAAGAGAATTGTCGAGAGACAAAGGATTGAGGAAAAGTTGGAAAAGATCCGAAAAGACTAAGGTCCGAAGGATTCAAAATTTCAAGAGGCGCCGGATAACGCCTTATTGTTTGAAGGTAGGATATGCGTTCGACGACGCAGAGCTTCGTAATGAAATCATGAGTGAGGCTCACGACACGCCCTACACCGCCCACCCAGCAAGACTAAGACGTACCAGACCGAAAGAAAATTTTGGTGGGAAGGCATGAAACGAGACATAGCTTCTTCAGAGAACGCCTTGTTTGTCAACAAGTGAAAGCACTACACCAACGTCCCTATGGGAAATTACAACCGTTGAAATCCCGAATGGAAGTGGGACGATATAACGATGGACTTCACTACAAGCTTACCCAAATCGAGAAGAGGAAACACAGCCATATGGGTAATTGTGGATAGACTTACCAAAAGTGCTCACTTTCTACCTATTCAAAGCACTTATGGCTCTGATAAGTTGGCCCAACTGTACGTTAAGGAAATTGTACGACTACATGGAGTGCCAAAATCTATTACCTCTGATCGAGACTCCAAGTTCACATCCAGATTCTGGATTAGCTTACAAAGAGAACTAGGTACGAGATTAAACTTCAGTACAGCATTCCACCCACAAACCGATGGACAGTCGGAGAGAACGATCCAAACCCTAGAAGATATGCTTAGAACTGTAATTTTGGATCGAGGTGCAAAATGGGAAGATATTTTACCTCTGATTGAATTTGCTTACAACAACAGCTATCAAGCGACGATAGGCATGGCCCCATACGAAGCCTTGTATGGCAAGAAGTGTAGATCACCGCTTTATTGGGATGAAGTCGGTGAGAGAAAAGTCATAGGGCCTGATGCGGTGAGCGAGATGATCGAAATCGTTCGACAAATTAGGATGAGGATAAAAGAGGCTCAGGACAGACAGAAATCTTACGCTGATACGCGTAGATCCGAGCTACAGTTTGAGGATGGAGACAAAGTATTTCTTAAGGTCTCTCCATCAAAAGGGATTGTCAGGTTTGGCCTGAAAGGAAAGCTTAGACCCCGTTTCATAGGACCTTATGAGATCCTAGAAAGGATAGGTCCAAGAGTTTATAGGTTGGCTCTCCGCCAAACCTAGGGAATGTCCATAATGTTTTTCACGCCTCGCAATTACGAAAATACGCTCACGACCCAAAGCACGTGATTCGCCAAGACGACGTGACCTCGAGTCGACATGAGCTACAAGGAAGAACCCGCAGCCATACTTGACCACAAAGTTCAAAGAACTACGAGCAAGTCGATTCCGTTAGTTAAAGTGTTGTGGAGACACCACTACGAAAGAAGCCACGTGGGAGCTTGAAGAAGCAATGAGAGAAATACCCGATCTATTTTTCTAAAGGTATACAAATTTCGGACTAAATTTTTCGTAGGGGTGGAATGTAATATTCCAAAGAACGAATATACGACACGGTTTTCTAAACCCGTAATTAGGGTTTTCGCCAGATATTATCTTTTACGACATCGAATCTCGTGATTTCGATACGATATCGTTATGGCGAATTCCTTTCATAATTCACTAAGGATTGTGAATTAAAGGATTGAAATATTACGAAATGAATCGTCAATATATTTTAACGCCAAACGCGATCGAACGCCGCCTTTTCATGAAATTTTCTGAGCAAAGTGAAGCTTGGAATTAATTTCATCTTAATTCCTTTATTAAAAGGAATATATTTATTTAGTAAGTATGAACTTATCATGACCATTTTGAGATGAGTCGATTTTGAACGCTTTGAGACGTTAACGCCAACGCCTGTAGACGTTTTGAAAATGAGTTTAATGCTCAGAAATTATAATAATTAATTTCCTATTAATATTTTATATAATTTCAGTACTATTAATTATTAAAAGTCGAATTTTCAGTTATTGAATTCGATAATTTGAGATTGAAAGTTTTAAAACCCTAAGTTTATAAACTTTGGTTTTCACATGAAATGACACTATTAAATTATCATATGGTATCTAAACTTCATAATATGATATATATGAGTGTTATTAAGCTATGAAATCAGTTTTAGATTATTAAAAATCGAAAACAGATTTTTATAAATTTCAAATCTAATTTTCAAATTAGGTTTCTTATGCATCGATTAATGCTATAATTTTTCCCTATGATATTATTTAATATCTAAATCATATATTATGATGTATATATGTATATTTGGACCGAAATGGCATGAGTATCAATAATAGGTGTAAATTGTATTTTATCCCTATTTTACCATTTTATTGCTCAGATTAAAAATGTGTATAGGTTGTGATTTAATTATTTTTATGACATGTATTATATATCTATGACCTATACTATGATTAATACATGTATTGTGTGTAATAAAAAATAAAATCCCACCCTTAAATGCCCAAATCTCACGGCCATCATGAGAGAACAAAGGCTCAGACTCCACCTTAATTCTCGACCAATACATGCACACATAGCCCATGATTACTACCTCTAATCATTTCTACTGCATTAATCCCATTGGTGAGTTGTGTGCAGCCGTGTATGTTGAGAGAAGGAGTATAGGGAGCCTCCCATTCCCTCATTATGCAAACACTACAAGCAATAGAAACTCACAAAATACTCCACACTCTCCCAAACTCAAGAAGAAAACCGAGAGCAGCCCTCTCCCCATTTTCAAAGCTTCAACCTTTTCTTCTCCTTCATTTCTTCTCCTCAACCCTCCATACCATACTTGTTCCTTGATCCTATACCATACCAAGGTAACGAGACACAAAAGCTTCGATTTTTATCATCTTTGGTTCAAGAAAAATCGAGCATGCTCTTATATATATTTTTTTTGTATGTTCGAATGATATATGTATGTATATATATGTTTTAAATGTTCTTGAGCATGAGAATGTTGTTCTTGATGATTTATTTAAAAATATATGAAATGTATGCTTAGATAATCATATGGTATTGTTCATTTGATTTTGGAATGGATCTAGCATGGATATGAAATTTTCGAACCATATGATATGTTTAAAATTATTTTCGAAAACTGTATAAAATAAAATGTGAATGACCGATTATTTCTTGAACATTTTGATGATGAAATATTGATGTATGTTATGATTTAAACCTATGGTATGTTAATTAAAATTTTTGGAAAACCTTAGCCATTTATTTTAAAAATACCGAGAGCTATTTGAATAAATACATTGGTGTACAAATTTTATTTTAAGCATATAATGACATATTAATGCTTCAATGTATTGTTCATAGGTTATATGATTTAATTAGAATTTTTGAAAACCATATGCTTAATTTTTAATTAGGGCCGAGAGCATATTGAAAATATATGTTGATGTATGATGTTATTTTTAACATGTAATGATGTTTTAATGCTTTAGTATATTATTTATACATTGTGTAAATTAATTAGAATTTTTGGAAATCAATTAACTATTCAAATCAAATAAACCGAAAGGCTTGCAAGCTTATATGGTGATGATTTAATTAGTTCTTGATGATTATATGATGTTATATTAATATACTATAGTGTATAGACATAGTATATAATTGTTGGAATTTTTGAAAACAAAATACCAAATTTAATCGAAAAAGCCGAGAGCTTGCAAAGCTCATATGGTGACGATTTAAATTATTTTGGTTGATGTTATAATGTTACAATGTTATAATATAATGTTTATTGATGTTGGAATTTATTTAGAATTTTTAGAAATTGTTTGCTATTTATTGGGTAATTATCTTATTATTACCGTGAACATTGTTACATATTGTGAAATAAATAGTTATGAGTAACTATGGGTTATATAAATATTATATACTGATGTTGGGATGTTATTATAAGTATATATCAATTTTGGGAATTTTTGGATGATTATTCCTATTAATTGTGAATTACCGTGAATATATATATGTATATATATAAATAATTAGCAAACAGTATTATATGAATTTCATAAATTCATATTCTGGACCATAGTGTATAATAATACACTATATTAATTTAGAAAAATTTTCAAAGGTCATTTGGTATTTTTAAACTAATTATCGAAAATATCGATAATTAATAAGGATTTTAAAATCCTTTTAAAACAGTTTATTAATGAAAATTTACTAAAATAATATTCTGGACAGTTTTAAATTTTACAAAATTTTATAAACATAGATTACTATGTTTGAGACTTAACGCTCATTTTATAACGCTTTTAAAATACCAAAATACGCTTTTATTTATAAAAGGGTTATTAAAATGCGAAAATAATTACAAGTCCTTGATTTACAAGATAAATCGAACAATAGGACTTTACGATTCAAATCGATCGAATTCGATTTATAAGACAAAATTTTAAGAAATTACTATTATTCAATGGTCAAAATCGTTGACTTTGTTGATCAATGTCGACTTCGTTGACTTTCAAGTCAAACGATTATACATTTATAAATACGTCAAGACGCTGTGAAGATATGCTAATTGAGTATGATAATTATTAGTAAGAAAGGATTTCACAAATGAAATCCATATATCGAAAAACGATTTATACATTGAAAGCGTGCTCAAGAACGAGAACAAGTCAATCGTATACGTGTTAGAGACGTATCAATTCACTATGAATTCACCACATCGATATGAAATATCGAAGTTTATCTTAGTTTTCGAAAGTCTCGAAGACTTGAGCGACGCACTAAAACCTCGCCAGAAAGGTGTGGACGCAAACGCAATGACGGATTTTGATGAACGAACGAACCTGGACTTTTACAACGAACCATAGTCCAGGTGGGCTTTCCCTTCTTATCTCAAAAGTGGGCTTCTTATCTTCAAAATGTGGGCCTTTTCTTACCCCACTAAAAGTTGCTTTACTGCTATTTCCAAATGAGTTTATTTACCGCACTTATTCTACAACTGTTATCAACTGTTTTACTGCATTACCGCCAAAATATTTCGCTTGTGTATGGATCCTATCTGTTATGCCCGGTAGGGTGTGGAGATGGTTGGAACTATTATATCAATTGTTGTGGTAGCGCCCAACCTTTTAATGTCGGGTCCCGTGTCGGGATGATAAATGCCCGCTAGGATTGGCGTGAAGGTTGGAACTATACCGTGTTAACATATGCTTGCAGAGAGCGACTTGTGTCAGACGGATTACGGCCGGTCACGGCGTCGTCAGATGGGAGGCCTCCTCTCGACGCTTATTTTATATTATTATTATGTATTGTGACTATGAGATACGGACCATACACACCAAGAAAATGCTCGGCCGAGCTATGTTTACTTAACCGAATGATTTGGTAAGCACAAGGCATTTTAACTAAAACCCTTGTGACTTACCCAATATTGGCAACAGAATCCAACTTTATCAAATGTTTTCGCACGAGTCCACTAAGTGCAATTTCTTGTACTTAGCCCCGCATGTTTGTTTTAAATGTGCAGTTGAGCTCGATGGTGATGATGGGAAAGTGTTGAGGAGTCCAAAGTCCTCGACCGGTTTAATTGAATTTGTGGTTTATACCAATGCATATCGTCATATATGTATTCACACACTTTCCGCCGCTACACTCGAACTCCTTTATTTACGCTTTATGTTTTAAACTATTAAGGCCCATCGGATCGTGCCAAGTTTTGGGGTCCGATGGCCTAAACCTTTCAAAACAATATAACATCATCTCGTATTCTTCAAGCATGTTAGCTTATTGTTACGCTTCTCCATTTTATTCATGTAACCCCAAAGTACTACTCCTAGTACTAGTCGCCTCCAGGTCGGGTTGGTCCGGAATGGGGTCGTGATACATCGATTGATTAGGAAACGTCAAAATAAGTTCGACGTTAGGCTTATTTGAATCATAGGACGTTATAGACGATGTTCGTCTCTATCAAAACGTGACCAATGTACTAAAATAGTTCTTACGTTAAGGTGGGACGTGGACTTGAGCTTTCGACTTAGAAAGGAACTTTATTGAAAAGCTACGTACCAGGTGGGCTTTATTCGAAAACTCTTTTATTTACTTTGCTTTCTGCAAATTGAAAAGCATTTATTTACAGTGTTTCTGTTGAGAAATGATGATGAGATGATTACCTGCCCAAAGTGTTTATGTTTTTATGTATGGATCCTATCAAGTTGTTGGGCAAGCCAACTATGAAAGTTATTCAGTTGTTGGGTCGCTCCCAACTTATCAGTTCAGTGAATTCGTATCCTTGTTAGAACTCGCAAGGATGATTGAGAATTCGAATCCTGTGCCGGAGTGGCAAGGATCAGATGTGCACTATAGGTGACTGTGTGCTGAAAGAGTTCTCGGCCGGTCACGGATCCTAGTCGATCTGAAATTCACGGCTATGTGACCCGAGCCGTTAGCAACATCTCCGGCCGGTCACGGCGTCTGTAGAATGAGGCCTACTTCTACGGCGTGAGATCAATTATGAAAAGTTATGAGAAAGTGATATGGATCATACACACAAAGAGAAAATACTTGCATGGCGATGTTTTGAGAAATGAGAAAATGTTGTAGTAGGCGCAAGGCCTTTTTAATAAAACCTCAAGCGTCTTACCCGTAAGGCGATGTAATTTAAAGTTGATAAAATATTTTTGGCAATGAGCCCACTGAGTGCATTATTTGTACTCAGCCCTGCATGTTTGTTTTTAAATGTGCGAGTTGAGTCGCTCGATGGGATGGAGCAGTGTTGAGCAATCAGGTCATTTGTTGCTGATAGTAGAACCTTGAATACACATCGTCACATGTGTACTTCACATGTTTTCCGCTGCTAGATTATGAAGTCTTATGTATGTTATGTTTTGTCAGACCTCAAACACTTGAAGCTCTAGAAACATTCGCAATATATGTCACACCATTCAGTGTTCCATGTCATTATTCATTACTTAATCTCGTTTATCAGTAACAGTCCCTGCTAATCCGTACTTTGGGTTGTCGGGCTGTTACAAAGTGGTATCAGAGCAGTTCGTTCCTTGAACCCAAATTCCCTTCAAAGTTAAGTCTAGATTGAGTCACTAGACTTCTAGAGATCAGCTGACTGTGCTCAACACTCCATCACATCAAGCTCAACCGGGAAAAGAGGTAAATAACTTTCTCAAAGTTTTGAGAATGAGAAGTTTGAAAGTAAGAGTTATTAAAGTGAAATAATTTTTCAAGAAAATGAAAGTTTTGAAATGAAAGGGATTCCAAGAATATGCAGGTATGGGACTGCATATACAAGGAAAGCTCAAAGGATTCCAAGAATATGCAGGTATGGGACTGCATATTCATGGAAAACTTAAAAGATTTGATATGCAATAGAAAAATGATTTTCTCAGTTTAGAAAATGAAAGAGTTTGAAAGTAAATGCCCCTTTCTAAAAGTTTTGAAATGAAAAGTTTGAAAGTGGAAAACTATGTTTCTAAAGAGATGAAAGTTATGAGAATTGTTGAAAGTGAAAGTAATTGCAAATGTTGCAATGAAGTTTTATCTGAAAAGAGAAATTGATATTGGATCCTATGCCGGAAGGATTATACCTGGCTAGGATTAACCTGATATGATGATCATGTTATATGTGGAGAAGGATGGTATAATGATCTTGTTGTATTGTAATATTCCAAAGAAACGAATATACGATTACGGTTTTCTAAACCCGTAATTAGGGTTTTTGCCGTATATTATCTTTTTACGACATCGAATCTTGTGATTTCGATACGATATCGTTATGACAAATTCCTTTCATAATTCACTAAGGATTGTGAATTAAAGGATGAATTATTACGAAATGATTCGTCGATATATTTTAACGTCAACCGCGATCGAACGCCGGCTTTTCATGAAATTTTCTGAGCAGTAAAGCTTGGAATTAATTTCCATCGTAATTCCTTTATAAAAAGGAATATATTTATTTAGTAAGTGTGAACTTACTGCGACCATTTTGAGATGAGTCGATTTTGAACGTTTTGAGACGTTTTGAACGTCAACGTCTAGAGACGTTTTGAAAAATGAATTTGATGCTCAGGAAATTATAATAATTAATTTCCTATTATTATTTTATATAATTTCAGTATTATTAATTACTAAAATCGAATTTTCAGTTATTGAATTCGATATTTTGATATTGAAATTATCAAAAACCCTAAGTTTATAAACTTTGGTTTTTCACATGAAATGACACTATTAAATTATCATATGGTATCTAAACTTTATAATATGATATATATGAGTGTTATTAAGCTATGAAATCAGTTTGTTAGATCATTAAAAATCGATATGATTTTATAAATTTGAAACCTAATTTTCGAAATTAGGGTTTCTTATGCATTAATTAATGCTATAATTATATCCTATGATATTATTTAATATCTAAATCATATATTATGATATATATGTGTATAATTGGGACGAAAATTACATGAGTGTCAATAATAGGTGTGATTTATATTTTTACCCTATTTTTTTTCTAAATTGCTATCGGTAAAATCGATTATATGCTATATGCTTGATTTAATTATTTTTATGACATGTATTATATATCTATGAACTATACTATGATTAATACATGTATTAAGAGTATTTTAAAAATTAAAACAGCCCCTAAAACCTCCCCCCATGCGCCGGCCACCTATGAACAAGAAATACACTCCACCTATTTTCTACCCAATGCATGGCTTAGCTTTTAAACCTAGCCTAATCATCACATAATCCTCATCATTGCTACAGATTTTTCTCCCCATTTTTGGGCTGAAAATCGGTGAGAGTGAGAGAGATAGTATAGGGGGAGACTCTTCCCATTCACCCCATTTCCCATATACACATTTTCAAACAACTAACACTCCAAACACTCTCCATTTTCCTCTCCCATTCAGCAGAAAAATCGAGCTCCTCTCTCCCATTATTTTCAGATTTTCTTCCCTTCTCTTCTCTATTCCTTCTTCCAAACATTTATACTATATTGCTTCTTGTTAATCCTACACCATTTCAAGGTAAAACAAGACCATAGCTTCGATTATTCTACCTTCTCTATTCTGAAAATTTCGAGCATGCTTATATATGTGTGTGTGAGTACCGAATGCTATATATATATATTTATGCATGTTTTAAATGTTCTTGAGCATGAGAATGTTGTTCTTGATGATTTATTTGAAAAATATATGAAATGTATGCTTAGATAATCATATGTTGTTGTATATTTAATCTTTGAAATGGATCTAGCATGCTTATATTATTTTCGAACCATATAGTATGTTTGAAATTATTTTCGAAAACTGTATAAAATAAAATGTGATGACCGATTACTTCTTAAGCATTCTAGAGATGGATTATTGTTTGTTATCATGATTATAATCCATGGTATTAATTTGAAATTTTTTTTTGAAAACCCTAGGTATATTTTTAAATATTACCGTGAGTTTTTTTTAAAAAAATATACCATGGTGTATAATTTTTGTTTTAATCATATAATGACATATTAATGTTTTAATGTGTTGTTCATATGTTATATGTTTTAATTAAAATTTTTGAAAATCATTTGCTAATTATTTCAAGAGGGCCGAGAGCATATGGTATGTATAGGTTAATGTATGATTTTATTTTTGAACATGTAATAGTGTTTTAATGCTTTAGTATATTATTTATGCATTGTGTAAATTAATTAGAATTTTTGGAAATCAATTACCTATTTAAATCAAATAAACCGAAAGCTTACAAGCTTATATGGTGATGATTTAATTAGTTCTTGATGATTATATGATGTTATATTAATATACTATAGTGTATAAACATAGTATATAATTATTGGAATTTTTGAAAATCAAATGCTAAAATAAATCGAAAAAGCCGAGAGCTTGCAAAGCTCATATGGTGACGATTTAAATTATTTTAGTTGATGTTATAATGTTACAATGTTATAATATAATGTTTATTGATGTAGGAATTTATTTAGAATTTTAGAAATGGTTTGCTATTTATTTGGTAATTATCATAGTATTACCGTAAATATTGTTACATTTTGTGAAATAAATAGTTGTGAGTAACTATGGGTTATATAAATATTATATACTGATGTTGGGATGTTGTTATAAGTATATATCAATTTTGGGAATTTTGGATGATTATTCCTATTATTTGAATTACCTGAAAATATATATATATGTATATATATATAAATAATTAGCAAACAGTATTGTATGAATTTCATAAATTCATATTCTGGACCATAGTGTATAATAATACACTATATGAATTTAGAAAAATTTTCAAAGGTCATTTAGTATTTTTAATCTAATTATCGAAATTTTCGATAATTAATAAGGATTTTAAAATCCTTTTTAAAAACAGTTTATTAATGGAAATTAACTAAAATAATATTCTGGACAGTTTTTAAATTTTACAAAATTTTATAAACATAGATTGCCTATGTTTGAAACAAACGTTCATTTTATAACGTTTTAAAATACCAAAATACGCTTTTATTTATAAAAAGGGTTATTAAAAATGCGAAAATAATTATAAGTCCTTGATTTACAAGATAAATCGAGCAATAGGACTTTACGTTTTCAAATCGATCGAATTCGATTTATAAAACAAAATTTGTAAGAAATTACTTTTCAAAAGTCAAAATCGTTGACTTTGTTGATCAATGTTGACTTCGTTGACTTTCAAGTCAAACGTACGATTATACGTTTATAAATACGTCAGTACGCGTAAGATATACTAATTGAGTATGATACCTCATTAGTAAGAAAAGATTTCACAAATGAAATCCATATATCGAAAAACGTACCTATACGTTGAACGTATCTCGAAGAACGAGAAAAGTCAATCGTATACGTATTAGAGACGCATTGAATCCACTAAGGAATTACCTCGTCGATATGAAATATCGAAGTTTATCTTAGTTTTCGAAAGTCTCGAAGACTTGAGCGACGTACTAAAACCTCGCTTTTCCGTAAAGGTGTGGACGCAAACGCAGCGACGGGATTTTGACGAACAAACGAACCTAGGACTTTTACAACGAACCATAGTCCAGGTGGGCTTCCTTTCTTATCTTCAAAATGTGGGCCTTTTCTTACCCCACTAAGAATTACTTTACTGTTATTCCAAATGAGTTTATTTACAGCACTTATTTTACAACTGTTATCAAATGTTTTACTGCATTACCTGCCAAAAATATTTCGTTTTGTGTATGGATCCTATCTGTTATGCCCGGGTAGGGCTGTGGAGATGGTTGGAACTATTATATCAATTGTTGTGGTAGCTCCCAACCTTTTTAATGTCGGGTCCTGTGCCGGATGATAAATGCCTGGCTAGGATTGGCGTGAAGGTTGGAACTATACGCTGTGTTATAACATACGCTTGCGGAGAGTGTCTTGTCGACGGATTACGGCGGTCACGGCGTCGTAGATGGGAGGCCTCCTCTCGACGCTTATTTATTTATTATTATGTATTGTGACTATGAGATACGGACCATACACACCAAGAAAATGCTCGGCGAGCTATGATTCTGAATCGAAAATGATTTGGTAAGCACAAGGCATTTTAACTAAAACCCTTGTGACTTACCCAATATTGGCAGCGTAATCCAACTCTATCAAATGTTTTCGCACGAGTCCACTAAGTGCAATTTCTTGTACTTAGCCCCGCATGTTTGTTTTAAATGTGCGGTTGAGCTCGATGGTGATGATGGGAAATTGTTGAGAGTCCGTGTCCTTGACCGGTTTAATTGAATTTGTGGTTTATACCTCAATGCATATCGTCATATATGTATTCACACACTTTCCGCTGCTATACTCTAAACTCCTTTATTTATGTTTTATATTACAAGCTATTGAGGTCCATCGGATCGGGCCAAGTTTTGGGGTCCGATGGCCTAAACCTTTTCAAAAACAATATAACATCATCTCGTATTCTGTTCAAGCATGTTAGCTTATCTCCACGCATCTCTATTTTATCCATGTAACCCCTAAAGTACTACTCCTAGTACTAGTCACCCTCCAGTCCGGGTTGGTTCGGAATGGGGTCGTGACATGTATGTGGAGAAGGATGGTATGACGATAGTGAAAGTTGTTGGTTCGCTACCAACGTATGATAATGTTATGATGAAATTGATAGTTGTTGGTTCATTACCAACATATTTTGATGTTATGATGATATTGAAAGTTGTTGGTTCGCTACCAACATATGATTATGTTATGATGATGTTATATGAGAAAGTGTTGACATTAAAATGTCAAAAGTGAAATCTTTGAATTCATGAAATTCAATGAGTATGATTATTATGAAAGAATTATGTTATGGATGTTCACAGTTATGAAATTTCTAGTTATTTTGATGATGGGTATGTTATCCCAAAAGAACATAGACTGTTTAAGTCGCATGATCCCTTTTGCGAAAGAACATAGAAAGAGAACTATGAGAATTTTAGTCTGTCATGAGACAGAAACGAGATCGAAATGAAAATCTCGAGCTGAATGACGAGAACAAAGAGCAGAAAGTCAAGGAGCAAAGACGAGGATGATAATCTAGAGATGATGAATGTCACTATACTCCAGTAACATGAGTATAGTCTTTTGTTTGGATGTTCACGTATGACGGAAATCCAAATTGACTATGACTTTCTCGTTAGAAACGAAATAAGAATGTGATCAAAGAAACAGTTGATACTGATCTTGCGACATATATAGAAAGAGAACTCTACAGTGTGACAGAAATCTTAGAATGCTACTAGAAAGCAAGATTCCCAATAGTTCAAGAAGAACTATAACATATGTGTACATGAGAACCTTTGATGACAACTAACATGAGTTGTATAAGGTTTCAAATCTTATTCATAGCCCAAACTTCTGTTATTGAGTTTAACTCTATGATCTAGTTTCGATTGAAATATCAATTGAATTCTCACTTCCTCTGGAAGAAGTTTACTGTTAGAAAATTTCATAAAGTGTTCTTTTGAAACCAAACCTTCATATTACTGAGAAAGTATTTGTGACGGGCCTGGCCACCCCATATGACCAAAGAAATCTCAGTACTCATTATTATGGTCTTCGGACCCTACATCCCAATTATTCAGTTCAAAGAACATGTTGCTTCAAATCTTCAGAGTTGTCATCTTGAATCGTGAAATCCATACCTCTTGAAAGTTGTTATAATGAAATTTTCTTCAATCCATGAAACCAATAAGTATGACGTAGATTGATGTATCTTGTCACCTAAAGGGTTCAGATCAGTAAAGTGATAGACATCAAGATATGATGTAAAGAAGTTCTCGATGAGA
The DNA here is from genome assembly GCA_036937905.1 of Salvia rosmarinus. NCBI lineage: Eukaryota > Viridiplantae > Streptophyta > Magnoliopsida > Lamiales > Lamiaceae > Salvia > Salvia rosmarinus. Next base: position 184,427 of record JAODLM010000096.1, read on the forward strand.
CGAGATATATTTTATGATACCCATAGGTGGATCAACCCTTGATGGGCTTTCCCAATACTGATAACAGTAAAGTCATACCTCCACGTGAGGGTATGATGACTAAGTTATGAACGAGATACTCTTTAGCATTGAGTGCTAGAGTAGAAGTAAAGAAAAGTATATGATATCCTTGGGATATCACCTCCTCTTATTATGTTATAATGAGGGACAATACAACTCATCTTTAAGGATAGTTGTTCGTCCTTATAACCTCATTAGTAGGTTGGACATATCTAAAGTATAGAAGTGAATGAGAATCATTAATGGATATGTGAGGAATAATAATACCCCAGTATCAAGTTCTCCGCTTTATCCATAAATCGATAAAGATTATGTTTAAGTAGAATCGTTCCCAAGTATTTGAAACTTTGGTTAAACCAAAGGTAGTATGATCGAAAGATCAAATAATGAGATATGTGAACAGCTAGGCTATTCCTGGTATTTAAAACAAGAATGGGTGAGATACCCGAAGTTGAGACTTGGTAATAGAAAATTGGTACTTGGAATGTAAGTTATGGTGTACAAACGTACTACCTTACCCGTATAGATTAGAATGATGACGGTTTTAATCTTAAGAGTGAGAATCAAAGTATAACGAAAGTAATATAACTTTCGAACATCATGCTCAAGAAAAGAAGCAAGAGTTAAGAAAAGCTGAGGAAATTACCAGCTATACAATTACGAGATAGAGGAAGATATTACGAGTTATTCGTAAGATAGTTGATTGTCTTAAAAAAAAAAAAAACCTCGTTAGTAGGTTGGACGATGCTAAAGTTGGAAGAACATGAGATTCTTCTAAATGAATATGAAAGAGATAATAGCATCCTCGTTAACAAGCTACTCGTTATACCTCCACCCATACGATTATACTTAGACAAAGTTGTTTTCTAGTAATTGAAATTTTCGTGAAACCACGGATAGTAAATATGAAAGGGTGAATGGTTTTACTAAAACCATTTTATGATGGGATTGCATGAAGATGTTATGTATAGATTATGATAAGCATTATACGAACACTAATTACATCTTGCAATACCAGAATGCCGTCTAGACGCGAGCCTGAGCAAGAGATTAGAGGAAGAGGTGGAAGAAAGGGCAGAGTCCCACAGCCCGAAAGAGAGATACCACAACCACCCCCACCTCCACCTGATCGTAGGATTGAGGAACTTTTTCTAAGGCAAAATCCTCCTACCTTTAATGGAAAAGGAAGTCCAGGGATCTTTGAGCAATGGGTAAGAACAATAGAAAGGATATTTGATTTCCTTCGTTTATACTGACAAGAGAGACACTATCTTGTGTGACTTTCCAACTCACTGGACCAGCTGATTTCTGGTGGGAAGCCCGAAGAAAAACCCTAACACCAGAACAAATAGATAAATTCACTTGGGAAGACTTTAAGACGGAAATATATGAGAAATACATTCCTAAGAGCTATAGAAAGAAGAAGGAAATTGAGTTCTTCAATCTAAAGCAAGAACGCAAGTCCGTGACAGAATATGATCGCCTCTTTTGTGACATGTCAAGGTATGCTCCGGACCAAGTAAATACTGACATGAAAATGTCAGAGAAATTTAGATCTGGTCTAAGGCATGAGATAAAAATGTCTCTTGCTAGTCACGGTAACTTAACATATACTGAAGCTCTTAGTCGGGCTTTAGATATTGAAGCGGCAATGCCGGAAGATAAACTGGTACAAACTCAGTCACATAACACTAGTGATAAGGGAAAGAAAAAGTGGAAAGGAAACTATAACAACCACAGCCAAGGAAATATTGGAAATACAAGTAACAAGAGGGCATGGCAAGGAAACATAGTGCCACGAGTGCAAGGGTGGAAGCGACCGATGTTTTCCACGCCAAAGAAAGACCAAGCGCAAAGAGGACTCTTCCTCGCCTAAGATGTCATAAACCGCACAAAGGTGTGTGCTAGCGGTGCGCTGCTTTAAATGCGGTTCAAGGACCACTATGCAAATCATTGCCACGAAATACGCTCGGGGAAGGCGGAAGGCAAAATCGTGACCATCAACAACAAAACAAACAAAACATGGAAATCTGGCAGGTATGGAAACCGATCACCGTACCTATAATACCGTTGATCAAAGCAGATGTTTTACATTCTTTCAGCACAAGAGCATGCGTAGTTATGTTAGAACTCAAGGTATGAATAAGCAAATCAGGAGATGAGAATTTCTTTACTTTAAAGAAAGGATCATGGTCGCCACACGTATTTACTCGAACTTAGAATTGAATCTAGGATCACTTAAGACTTTAGTTAAGAACTTGAACATAGTACTTATATGAGACGTGAAGATAATCCTAAGAATGGATTGGTTAGTCAAAAACCATTCCACGATCTTGTGCAAGGAAAAGGAAATTTCGTTCCACTTCTCCGGACAAGAAGTTATGAGTTTCTATGGAATCCACATGGGAAGGAAATTCCAACCATACCCACACTACAAATAAGGAGATTATAAACAAGAAGGGGTGTCGAGCATTCCCTGTTTGAAAAGCAGAAATAAAGATAGAGGATGTGGAAAATTGTTCGAGAATTTCTAGACATTTCTGACAATTTAGCAAGATTATCCCTGATAAGCAGCTAGAGTTCCACTATCAAGTTAGAACCATTACTAAACCATGTCAAAAGTACCTTTAACAAATGGATTCAAGGAAAGTGAAAGGATAAGGATTCAAATTTAAAGGCTATAAAATCTAAGTTTCATCAGACCTAGAGTATCACCTTAAGAAGCACCCAGTTTGCTTGTCAAAGGAGAAAGATAGCCCATTAAAAAGTGTATAGATTATCGAGAGTGAATAATCCATTACCAAGGATAAATGAGTATTCGGTTAGTGGGAAAAGAGCAAGAGAAGTCCTGAGAACCGATCTCAATCAGACTATAATCAACCTAAGATACAAGCTAAAATGTACCCAAAATGGTTTTCCGAACAAGATGTGTCCACTATGAGTTTATAGTCGTGCCGTTCGGACTAACAAATGCACCAACCATATGTATGGATCTCGAAGAAATCGAGTGTTCCATCCTTACTTAGACGAATTGTCTTAGTCTCCATAAATAATATTCTCAACGATTCAAAGAGGAAGAAAGGAGATAAGAAACACTTGAGGACTGTGTTACAAACTTTAAGAGCCGAATAACTTCTTGCCAAGTCTAGTAAATGGGGCGTTTGGTCTAAAGAAGTAATATTCCTTGGACATATCGTGTTTTCAGAAGGAATTAAAATGGATCCGGTGAAGGTTGAAACAGTGCAAGGATAGAGAAACTCGCCGAAGAGTTTAAAGGAATGGAAATAGAGATGGTTAAACAACCAGAGACGATCAGGAGTTGCATTCACTCTGACGTCTGATTTAAGAAAAGGATAAAAGAGGAACAAAGGAAAGATGTCAAAGTCGAAAGAGGTAACACTACTATACGGGTAGTAGTGGATCGACTTACTAAAGAGCTTGTTCTCTACCTATACGAATTACTCATGAATCTGATGAGTTAGTTCAAAAAAAAAAAAAAAAAAAAAATACGTTTATATGGGTACCAAAACCTATCATATCTGATAGAGGTTTTAAGGTTGTTCCTAGATTATGGATTAGATTACAAAAGAGAGACATGAGATTGAACTTTAGCATAACTTTCACTCACAGACAGATGGACAGTTAGAAAAAGAATTATATGAACGCTTTAAGATATGTTAAGAATATTAGTGTCGAGATAAAGTACAAATTGGAAACGCATTTTCCATTTATTAAGATCACCTGCGACAATAGCTGTCGAGTGACGAGTGATATGACCCATATGAGGTATAGTATGGAAGAAAGTGTCGATCACCTCGTTATGGTGATAATAAAAGCAAGAAGAAAGTTTTTAAAGCTGATATTGTGAGTGAAATGATTAAGGATGTTTGCCAAGATAGGCAAAGAATAAAAGAAGCTTATGATAGACAAAATGTCTTACGCTAATATGCGTAGAGATGAACTGCATCTAGAATACAGAGATAAAGTTTTTCTTAAAGTTTCTCCCTTGAAAGGAATTATAATATTTATAGAGAAAGGAATGTTGAGATCACGTTTATAGGACCTTATTACTAGATCCTAGAGAAATAGACCCAGTAAACTACAGATTGGTACTTCCACCAAGTTTGGGGAATGGGCAGAATATTTCCACGTGGCATAGTTGAGAAAGTGCGTGTATGATTCAAAACACGAGATTCATCATGAGGATGTTATTCATGAACCAAGATATGAGTTATGAGAAATAACCTACGACTATTTTGATCGTAAGATTCAACAGTTAAAAAAATCAAGTTATACTTTGGATAGATATCCAAAGGAGAAACCATGGATAAAAGAAGGCCACGTAGGAAACTTGAGAGTGTTACGATGGAAAGATACCCTATACCTTTTTAAGGTAAGCAAATTTCGAGGACGAAATTTATTTTAAGGGGGGTAGAATGTAATATCCCGCAGTTTTAAAGCTAAATTGCGATAATAAAAATCGCTAATTAGGGTTTTATTCCTAATCGAAATATGAATTATCGAAGCTTAGTTTCACTATCCATATCTGAGGATCATTATATCATATTCACTAATAATTAGTGAATTAAGGAATATAGTTTATATTATTCCTTTGAAAGTATTATTCTAACGTCGATCAATTTCGACAGTTAGTCTTACGTTATTTTCTAAGTGCAAAGCTTAGAATTAATGTAATACCGCATGAATTAGATGCCCAATTACGGTATTTAAAACCCGTAAATTAGAAATGCGCTGAGATGATTCAATCCATCAGATATCGAATAATGATTTCGATTATTTACGAAGGAATGAATTCCTATTTTATGTTCACGGAGGATTGTGAATTAAGAAATAAAAGTATATGAAGTATATCGACAGTATTATTTTAACGTCGATCACGTATCGATAGTTAAAATTCATGATATTTTCTAAGCAATTAAGCTTAGAATTAAATTCCAGTATTAATGGAATAATGTAATAAAGTGATGACGACCCTTTCGAGATGAGTCGATAATGAACGTTTTGCAACGTTTTCAAACGTTAACGTTTTGAGATGAAACGAAAAGCGTTTTAATCGATCAAGAAATTATAGGAATTAATTTCCTATGATTAGTATATGTAATTACAGTATTATTAAGCATTAAATCAATGCTAGATCAACAAGAATCGATAGTTACCAAATTTTCAAACGTTCGAAAACCCTAATTTTCGAACTCGATTTTTATCGCATAAAATGATGCCATTAATTTATCTTATGATATTATTTATCATCTAAACTATATGTGATAACATATATCAATGTTGGGCATGGAAAATAAAAATTTGACCTATGGTTTATGTGGAATAGCCGAAAACCCATGAAGGTGTAACAAAGTGTGTTGTTGATTTTTCCTATTGCATGTATCTACTATATGACAATTGGATTAATTATATCCTAATTACACTATTAAAATCTGAAACTTATACATATACATAAGTGTGTGTGCCGTGTAGCTATATGTGTGTGTGTGGTGTTGTTGCATGAGAAATTGGTGACAATTGTCACTCATGTAATACCTCTCTACCTCCACACACCCCCCAACTTCAGCCTCTCCCACACGACACTCTCCCCTCCCCCAATTTCAGATTTTGCAGCCATCTCCTCTCCTCCCTCTCTCTAAGGTTTGCAAGGAGGCCAAGAGCTCCTCCCCCACTTTCATCTCAACCGGAGCATGAGCTCCGTCGCACCTCCATCTCTCACTCAACCTTGTTAAAAATCTGATCCAAGGTAAAATCCCTACACCCATAAGTTACTTTGATCGAAATATACACATGCATGTTCATCAATAAGCTTGATGGTGTTGGTTCTATACTTGAAAGTGGTTGCATGTTGTTAATCTGGACGATCAGTAACTTCACGAATTTATTTGACTAAGTTATGGTGGTCCGATGATTGTGAATTTTTGATATGTTGAAATTATATGTGTCTAGTATGCCTCTGTAAAATTTCAAGTCAATCCAACTTGATTTACTATTTTAATTGTATTTTTCAAAAACACTGCACAAATCTGGGAAATTTCCGTGTTCATCACCCATAGTGCGTGGCTTTCGTTTTAAGTTTGGCTAATGATAAAACTCTGAAATTTGTCAGAAACATAATTCATAATGTCTAGAAGATTTCTGTAAATTTTCAGAATTTTCTAAAAATGTTTACTATTTATTCCAGATTTTACAAGTTAACTGCACAAAACTGTCACGGGAGTGATAGCTTGTGGTAAAACATTTTTATCTCCCAATCTATTGTGAATCATTGAGTGAGGCTTTTTCTGGATTAAACTAGACTTAAATGGCTTTTCAATATGATTGGTTTCATTATCAGATTCCTTATAATTAACTCACGGTGAATTTTTAAAGTTGATACATTACAGTAGGTTGTTTTGGACAAACTGCCTTAGTAAATTTTTCATATAATAGGCTGTTCGAGTATGACTTTTACGTGAGGTGTTCAAGCCATTTGTAGTCCGATTTGGACTTGGGTTTCTTCATAAGAAATGTTCCCCACCATGTCTAGTTATGATCTGGAAAGTTTGATCCCAAACCAAGTTTTATAGATATACTTTTCATCGACCCAAAGTCACCTACTGGAAACTGTCCATTTCCAACTAGTCAACTTTGGACTTATGTATTTCTCAATGCGTCGGATATTTTCCAGTATGGTCTTCATGAAATATGTAGTACTTGTTACAAGGTTTCTAAATTGGTAGCCTGCAGCCATTTTGGCATTTTGAGTCAAAAGTTACGAGCCTCGCAAAACCCCTCGTCGTTAAGCTAAAACTGAAACTTCTGAAAATTTTTCTAAGTATAGAAGTCAGTTTGAGTTGCCCACTTTGAGACCCTATATCTTCAGAACCACGACTCTTTTGGATTTAATTCCTTCTTAGAACTTGTAGTACATGTTTAGAGGTTTCCAGAATGTATCTTTGTGCGACCATCGTTTTCTGAATCGAGAGTTATGGGTCGTCAAAGTACGTCACTCGGTTGTTTCAAACTGTTTTGCTGAAATTAAAACACTTGAAATTTGACTAAGTGTTGGAAACCCCTATGTGAAGTATGCCTTATGTGACTAACATGCTATTAATCGACGCATTCATTATGTTATGTCGCAAGGTACGATAGAGCATTATAAGATGTACGAATTATGATAAAACATCATGATACGATATTTTCACGAAAGCATACCTTAACGTGAAATATTTGACTAGGTGCTACCACATGGTCAATTGAGTGTATATCATACCATGATATACACTAAAATAGAAATATGGGTTCTAAGACCCAATGGATTTTTCCAGCTCCAAAACCTCAAGGCCAAGAATAGATAGGCTAAAGCTAGGACTTACAGTCCAAGAAATGGGATTTAAGGCAATCTACAGTCCAGGTGGGCTTTACTCTACTCAAAAATGAAATGCTATTGAAATATTTTATTTATGATGCTTTCTTACAAGAAATGCTTATAAAATGTTTACATGATTACCTGCCAAAAATATTTATGTTTTGTGTATGTATCCTATCCATGAGATGTTATGAAATGTTATGAATGTTGTTGGGTTGCTCCCAACTTATGAATGAAATCGATATCGGATCCTATGCTGGAAGGACAATACCTGGCTAGGATTAACGTGTACACTAAGGTGACTGTGTGCTGTAAGGACAATTCACGGCCGGTCACGACGTCGTGAGGAGGCCTCCTTCACGACGCTCAACTATGATGTTATGATGAATGATGATAAGGGATATGGATCATACACACCAAAAAATGCCCGCCAAAGCGATGATTTTGAGAAATGACAAAATGATTTTAGTAAGCACAAGGCATTTTAACTAAAACCCTCGTGTGTCTTACCATGATGTGTGATGTAATCTTCAAATGATAAAATATTTTGGCATGAGTCCACCGAGTGCATTCTTGTACTCACCGCATGTTTGTTTTAAATGTGCAGTTGAGCGATGATGGATGGAGCGGTGTTGAGCAATAGGATTATTGTCGAAAAGTTTATACCTTGATAGTACATCGTCATATGTACTTATCACATGTTTTCCGCCGAACCTAAATTTATGTACTAAAGTCAAAGAATATACTGACATATGTTTTACGATTTATTGTTAAAAAGAATCTCCTTTATAATTATCCCGTTTAGAGTTATAGTCCTGTTAATCCGTTTAGGATTGTGGGTCGTGACAGATGGTATCGTAGCGGTTCGCTCTTGAACCCAAAATATCCTTTAGGGATAAGTCTAGATTGAGTCATTAGACTTCTAGAGATCAGCTGACAATGCTCAACACTCCATCACATCAAGCTCAACCGAAATGAGGTAAATGACTCTTTTCCCAAAGTTTTGAAAATTAGCCTGGCCGGAAGAATGTTTATGAAATGATAATTTTTAAATAAAATGAAAATTTTAAAGTGAAGGATGATTGAAATGATCTTTGAAAAGAAATGAAAGCTATGAGAACGGTTGAAAATGAATGATATGACAAATGACTTGTCAAGAAAGTTATGAAAAGAAGGAAAATATAAGAAAGATGATGACAATGATATGAGGAAGTTTTGGCACGATATGCCAAAGATGAAATGTTTGAATTCCTGGAATGTAATAAGGGTTCATTATTATGAACAAAGTTATGATTATTCATGTTTTAAAATGATTGAGATTGGACATTGAATTGTCAAATATGATATGTTGAATTCTTTAAATTCAACGAAATACGTCTTGCACAAATGAGCTACGTAGGAATATTCGAAGTTTTACTTCAATTTCAAAGTTGATTATGATGATGAGCATGCTAGTTCAACGTAACGTAGACTTTTAAGAAGCATGATCACTTTTACGAAAGAACATAGAAGTAAAATTTCCTTCAATTACAAGAACAAGATTAGTGATGGATTTGAGAACTTCATTCCATCTTGAGTGAAGAAAAGTGAAAGATTTATACGAAATTGTTCGACCTCGCTCGACATCGACATGTGCGATCGTCGACTTCGAATCGCATTTATAACATCGCTTTGACATGTCGATGGGGTAGTTGTGTGACCTCGGTGTCGTAAACAATCTGTACTACCTCCGCATTGGTAACGGCATGCACGACCTTGGTGTCGGCATCGCTTATGACCTCAACGCGAACGCGTGTAAATTTTCCTGCACCGCGTAGTGATTCTGTTTTGACTCGTTCTCGGTCGTGTGAACTCCGATTCGTCACGGTTTTCGCTCACGTGCTCCTAATGCACTATACTTCAATTCTTATGAAGGACCAAATTTCGGATTCCTACCCAGAATTCACGAGAAACAGTTGAAGTTAGATCTATGATCCGTATAGAGTAAAACGTTATAGTATGATCTGGACCTTAAAATTTTATAAAGAAAGTAAGATTTCCGATAATACTAGTGGAGCCTTGACACACATGACAACCTTTATTGATGACCTATTATGGGTATATGAGTTTTCAAAATTCTATTTGTTACCCAATTTACGTCGTTGAGTTTAACTCATGACCTAGTTCCAATTGAGAATTCATTCGAGTTTCTCACTTCTTCCAAGAAAACTTCCAACTCAAAAATTTACAAAGTGTCCTTTTGAACCCAAAGCCTTGTGTGATGAGAATATGATTGTGACGGGTCCGCCACCATATGACCAAAGAAATCTCGATGAGTCGTCATTCGGTCTTCGGACCCTAGAGCCCCATTTATTCACCCCAGGAACATATCGATTCAATAATTGAAAAGATGTTATCTTGATGGATTAGACAAGACCTCGTAAGTAGTCGTGATAATCTCTTCTCGACTCTTGAAACCATCAAGTAAGATGAAAGTTGACTTACCTTGTCACCTAAGTACGAATTAGTAAAGCGATAAATGTCGGGCATGAAATAGGTTGACTTATCACAGTAAAGAGATAGACATCGAGAAATTATGATGTAAAGAAAATCTCGATGAGATGAAATATTTTCCTACGATACACATGGATGTGATGACCTTGATGGGCTTTACCAAGATTGATGACGGTGAAGTTATGCCTTCATATGATCGTATGATAACGAAGTTAAGAATAAGATACTCTTTAGCATTAAATGCAAAGAGTAAAAGTAAAGAAAAGTATATGATATCTGTGGGATATGAATTTCCCTTATTATGTCATGACGAGAGCGATTACAACTTATCTTTAAGATAGTTGGATATCCTTGAAACCTCGCTAGTAGGTTAGACACGTTTAAAAGAATAAAGATGCATACAAGATATTCTTTTCAAAGAATATATATATGAAGAAATGATAGCATCTCAGGAAATAAATCTCTCGCCTTATACCTAAGTTAATGAGATTATGCTTGAGCATAATCGATTCCAAGTAATTGAAACTTGGTTAAACAGATGATAATGAGATTGAGAAATCATAATCTTTGAGATGTGTGAATAGCTAGGATATCCCTAGTATGTGAACTAAGTATGGAGGAAATAACTCCGAAGCCAAGACATGGTAATGAGATGCTTAGAATTAAGTTATGGTGTACGAATGTACTACCCTACCAAGCCATATGACAATGATAACGATTTTAGTCCTGAAAGTGGGAACCGAAGTATAAAGAAAGTAAGATTACTTTCAGATACCATGCCCAAGAAAAAGGACAAAAGTCAAAAATAGCAGAAGGAATTATGAGCTATACAATTAGATAGTCCATGATATGATATAAGCTTCAGAGATGTTATGACTCCGATAAGTAAGGCAATTCCCTTGAAGTAAAGAAACGGATTAAGAAACAGATTCATTATTTTGAAATGAATCTTAATACCCTAAGTTATAATGACACAAAACGCTTGTCTCGTGTAATTTAATCGTTAACAAGCAAGATAGTTTCTATAGATTTGGCAAAGGAAATACGTCCAAGAGAAAACAGAAAGAGATTCTCATTGAGGTACTTTAAGATAAATCCAATTGGAAAGATTATCCCTCACACATTAGTGACGATCAGTAAAATGGGATATTAAGTATCTCTGACATGGAAATGAAGAAATCATTGAATGTCGAAAAAAATGGTAAAGATATTTGACGTCAAGGTAAAAGTACAATACATCCCCAGTGGACAAAGGATTTTATCTTATGCAAAATTTCATAATGAATCAATAAAAGATTAAGAAGAAATGATGTATATCCAAAAGGGGATATTACAAACGATGGCACTAAATGTCAGTACAAGGATTTCTCTGGAAAAGAGTTTAAAGTAAGGATATATGAGAAATATACTCCTAAGATCGATAAAGTGAAAAAAAAGAAGAAGAATTTAATCATTCATAGTGGATTAGGAATGAATGATAGTGATAGAGACATGACGATCTCTACGATAAGATTTCATTATTGAAATATATCAATATCAAAGGATAGATTGATGTAGACCTAACCACGAATGCTATTGGTAAAAGCATAACGATACGGATACCCGAGAAGTATAAAGTGAATGAGGCAACAGAAGACCATAGCAAGAGAACATAATGTCCCAAGAGAGAGAACAATAATATATGAAAAAGATGTTTACTTGAATAGACGGGAACACCGTAGACCAAAGCCTATACTTCGCACCGAAAATAGAACAAACAAAACCCAAAAGGCATGATAGGTATGAGGAAAATTCCTCGGAATACCTATAAGATTTTGTTCAATGTAAATGCTTAAGCTTTTGACATCGCACAAGTATACGTGAAGCGATAGAACCCAACTCGTGGTAGCGAATCAAGAAATGAAAATCTCCTTACCTATACGAGAATTTTGACCATCGCAAATGTTGCTCAAGCTCAGAATTGAACCTAGAATCGCCTAAAGTGCTATCCAATGATTTGGATCATTATATCTATGTGGAACGTAGATATAATTTTAGAGACAAGAAGTTTCGAAAATGGCTGTCATTCATGTGATTAGTGACCGGGGCCTAGCCTTTTCGTTAGAGGTTTTACACGACAGAATATCAGTATCCACTGTTCGCTTATGCGAATATCTTTAAGGCAACATACGACTGAAAATGTAAAATGTAAAATGAGTATTAAGATGAGTGTCATGAGTCGTGTCATAAGTATTCTACAGGTTATACACGTCTTAAGGTGTATAATTCATTAAGAGATCCTTCTTGTTTAGAAATTCCCTCCATTGCTTAATTTAAGTCGGACTCATCTAGAACTATATGTTTACAGATGGCAAGAAAAGGAGTCTGACGAGTTAAAAGTTAACCCTAAGCCCTACAAGGTTATAACTCACACGAGCATATCGGCTTTTAATATGAACTAGAAATGAATTTAGAACAGTTTGAAGAAATTTTGCACCTCTCGGATGGATACTCGTAACTATAGAGTGTCAAATGAGGATGGTACCCAACGACGATATCATCGTTTGCCAACAGTTAGCGAAATTTTGCAAAAGAAGTATCAAGAGAGAATATTTTCTCCATGATAAAACTCAAAGCACGACGGACTTACGAGATTTGTCAACAGGCTCAAGTATACATATAATGCGTAGGAAACAACACCTACGAGTACTTGTCCTGAACCTCGGCAAATTACACAGCACGGCATAAAGGAATGGTTGTACCATCATGTTCCAAACGCCGTCCCACGTCCTGTGCCATCAATGGTACCAGAAAGAGACGAGAAGGGCAAAAGGACAAAATCTTATCGCCCTCGCGGATTAAGAGAATTACCGCTACTAACCCAACCATACTTTCTGATAAAGGTAACACCAACTTCTAGTATTGAAGAAGAAACGGGAAACAGCTTGACCTGGCTCTCTGAAAGAGAATGATCATCAAAAGTATGAAAACAAAAACGTACTTGGAGAAAGGCAAATTTCCAAGGGAGGAGTACGACTCTGACAAAGGTCATTCAAAGACATAGACTCTTAAGAACATATAAGACTTATATGTAGATAATGGTTTATGATGAAAATGATATGATTATAATATGTAAAATAAACGTAGTTTGGAAGAGTTTATGAATATGGTGAAAGAATTGTCAAAGTTTTGAGTGTAAAAAGAGCTAGACGCCTTGTAATCAATCAGCTCGGTGGACCGACCCTCGTAAGTAATGTATGAAAAGTCCTCACTGAGGCATTTTGATGTAATATTATATGATCTTAAAGAATGATATCCAAAATACGGAAATGAATTGTTCTGAATAAAATATGGTTACTATGAGATAATAGTTATGCCCTTCAGGCTAACCAATGCACCAGCCCTGTTTATGAACCTCAAAAATCGAGTGTTTCACACATACCTAGATAATTTTTATCTCAATCCTCATAGATGATGTTCTTATCTATTCAAAGGACGAGAAAGAACATAAAGAAAATCGAAGGCTGTCTTACACCTTTTAAGAGCCGGGCAAAATTTTGCCAAGTACAGTTTTGTAAACCTTAGCTTAAAGGAGAAATATTCCTCAGGCACATAGTGTCTTTAAAAGAGAACAATGTAGATCTGACAAAGGACAAAACAATTAAAGATGAAAGACGTCAATGACCTAAAATAAGATCATGAATTTTATAGATTAATTGACTTCTGTTAGAGATCCATTAAGAACTCTCTAAGGTAACAAGACCAATAAGATAGTTACCCCAAAATAGAGTCACAATTCTCACGGATTAATAAAAGTAAGGCTATGTATTAAAATGAGATAAATAATAACTTATGTGTCACGATGACTTAGGCCACATGAACAGAACTTCCTAACTCATGACTTGAAATAGTGATAGAATCTGATTTAAGAAAAAGGATCGTCGAGAGACAAAGGATGGAGGAAAAGTTAGAAAAGATCCAAGAAAGAGTAAGGGCTGGAGGATTTAAGAACTTCCAGGAGGCGTCGGACAACGCCTTATCGTCTGAAGGAAGAATATGCGTTCCAGACGATGCAAAACTTCAAAATGAAATAATGAGTGAGGCTCACGATACACCCTACACCGCCACCCGAGATAGTACTAAGGTGTACAAGACCGAAAGAAAAGTTTTGGTGGGAAGGCATTAAACGAGACATAGCTTCTTTAGTAGAACACCGCCTTGTTTGCCGCCAGATGAAAGCATTACACCAACGTCCATACGGAAAGTTACACCGTTGGAAATACCCGAGTGGAAATGGGATGAAATAACGATGGACTTAGTTTAATTTACCCAAATCAAAAGAGGAACACCGCTATATTGGTAATTGTTGATAGACTCACCAAGAGTGCTCACTTCCACCAATCCAAAGTACTTATGGATCCGACAAGTAAGCCCAAATTGTATGTAAAGAGATTATACGACTTCACGAGTGCCAAAATCTATTACCTCGATAGTGACGATGGTATAAATACCAAAGTCGCGAGAACATCACTCCTATAACAATAAGTTAAGAACCCTTCACAATTCACAAAAGTTGAAGTTATTCGTCGAACAAAGAAACTTGGATACGTGATAGAAAAGATGGCTCAAATCAAGAAAAGATTATAATTGTGATAAATAATCACCTAAGGAAGGTTAATGTAGAACCTAATGCCTACGTTATAAAATTCAGTCTAAATTATGGTATGTCCTTATAGAAAAGGAAAACTCATTGGAAAGATTAAGAAAACGAGAATAGTAATAGTCGGGCAATCAGGGACGAATATAAGTGGTACCTCACAACCAAGGTGAAATATGACTAAAAGAGAGAATGAAGATGGGAATAGAATACTAATTAAGATAAGAAATGAAGAGCGTATGATTTTACGGAGCGTTGGACAATGTTATTGTCTAAAAGAGATATATATATATATATACATATATTTCAAGCAATAATAAGCTTAGAAATAAAACCAAGAATGAATTTCATGATCCTTCTCATACCGCCAACCGCATTATTAAGATGTATTGTGAATTATGAGAAAAGTTAGATAGCAAGGAATGAAATGAGATATAACCATATTGTCGAGCGAAGGTCTCGGTTACCAACAAGTAAAGGCATTGTATCAAAGGCCTTATAAGAGGTTATAATCTCTGAGATACACAAATGAGAATGGAATGATATAGCAAAGGATCTTATGATAGATTTTACCAAAGTCATAAAGAAGTTGCACTACTATATGGCTAGTAGTGGATTGACTCACCAATTATGTTTTGTCTCGCTATTCGGATGACTCATAGATCCGATAAGTTAGCTCGACCGTACATACAGAAATCGTATATTTACAAGGAGTACCAAAACCTATCGATTCGGATAGAGACTTCAAGAGTACCCTGGTTTTGGAACTAACTCACAAAATGAGTTAGACACGAGATTGAGCCTTAACATAGATGTCCACTCACGGCGGAAGGACAATCAAAAGGACGATATGAATGTTTAAGGATACGATAGAACAAGTGATAAACCAAGGTATCGGTGGGAACTTATTGTACCACTTGGTAAGTTTATGTGCGACCGTAGCTGCCAAACAACGATCAATGTAGCCTTATGAAATGTATTACGAAAAGAAATATTGACCACCCCTTTATTGTAACAAAGTGGGTGAGCAAAGATATAAAGTCCTGACGTCGTAAATGAAACGATTAAGATATCTACCAACGAGGCAAGGAATAAGAAAAGTTTAGGACGTATAAAAGTCTTACTGTGGTACGCCAAACCCGAACTGCATTCTTGAATGCGGAATTAAAGTTTCTTAAGATTTCTCCATCTAGAGGAATTATAAGTTTAGATACAAGAATGTTGAGATCACGTTTTATAGGACCTTACGAGCTCCTAGCAATGATAGGCCTAGTAGCCTATAGCTTGGTACTTCCACCACATTTGGGGGAAAGTACGAAATGTTTTTCCACGTGTCACAGTTAAGAAATACGAAAATTTCCCAATTCACGTAAACCAACATGATGACGTGACCTTTGACTCAGATGGGTTATGATGAAAATCTACGACTAATTTGATCGTACGACTCAACGATTAAAGAAGCAAGTTTGGGTCTTATAATGAAAGTCCAATGGAAGAACCATGGACGAAAGAAAAGCACGTGGAAAGTTATGATGTTATGACGTTAAGATACCCATACTTTATGAGGTATGCAAATTTCGGACGAAATTTCTTTTAAGGGGTAGGATGTAATACCCGCATTAGATGCCCAATTACGGTATTTAAAACCCGTAAATTAGAAATGCGTTGAGATGATTCAATCCATCGATATCGAATAATGATTTCGATTATTTACTGAAGGAATGAATTCCTATTTTATGTTCACGAGGATTGTGAATTAAGAAATAAAAGTATATGAAGTATATCGACAAGATTATTTTAACGTCGATCACGTATCGATAGTTAAAATTCATGATATTTTCTAAGCAATTAAGCTTAGAAGTAAATTCCATATTAATGGAATAATGTAATAAAGTGATGACGACCCTTCGAGATGAGTCGATAATGAACGCGTTTTGCAACGCTTTTCAAACGTTAACGTTTTGAGATGAAACAGCGTTTTAATCGATCAAGAAATTATAGGAATTAATTTCCTATGATTAGTATATGTAATTACAGTATTATTAAGCATTAAATCAATGCTAGATCAACAAGAATCGATAGTTACCAAATTTTCAAACGCTCGAAAACCCTAATTTTCGAACTCGATTTTTATCGCATAAAATGATGCCATTAATTTATCTTATGATATTATTTATCATCTAAACTATATGTGATAACATATATCAATGTTGGGCATGGAAAATAAAATTTGACCTATGGTTTATGTGGAATAGCGAAAACCCATGAAGGTGTAACAAAGTGTGTTGTTGATTTTCCTATTGCATGTATCTACTATATGACAATTGGATTAATTATATCCTAATTACACTATTAAAATCTGAAACTTATACATATACATAAGTGTGTGTGCCGTAGCTATATGTGTGTGTGTGGTGTTGTTGCATGAGAAATTGGTGACAATTGTCACTCATGTAATACCTCTCTACCTCCACACACCCCCCAACTTCAGCCTCTCCCACACGACACTCTCCCTCCCCAATTTCAGATTTTGCAGCCATCTCCTCTCCTCCTCTCTCTAAGGTTTGCAAGGAGGCCAAGAGCTCCTCCCCCACTTTCATCTCAACCGAGCATGAGCTCCGTCGCACCTCCATCTCTCACTCAACCTTGTTAAAAATCTGATCCAAGGTAAAATCCTTCACCCATAAGTTACTTTGATCGAAATATACACATGCATGTTCATCAATAAGCTTGATGGTGTTGGTTCTATACTTGAAAGTGGTTGCATGTTGTTAATCTGGACGATCAGTAACTTCACGAATTTATTTGACTAAGTTATGGTGGTCCGATGATTGTGAATTTTTGATATGTTGAAATTATATGTGTCTAGTATGCCTCTGTAAAATTTCAAGTCAATCCAACTTGATTTACTATTTTAATTGTATTTTTCAAAAACACTGCACAAATCTGGGAAATTTCCGTGTTCATCACCCATAGTGCGTGGCTTTCGTTTTAAGTTTGGCTAATGATAAAACTCTGAAATTTGTCAGAAACATAATTCATAATTTCTAGAAGATTTCTGTAAATTTTCAGAATTTTCTAAAATGTTTACTATTTATTCCAGATTTTACAAGTTAACTGCACAAAACTGTCACGGGAGTGATAGCTTGTGGTAAAACATTTTATCTCCCAATCTATTGTGAATCATTGAGTGAGGCTTTTTCTGGATTAAACTAGACTTAAATGGCTTTTCAATATGATTGGTTTCATTATCAGATTCCTTATAATTAACTCACGGTGAATTTTTAAAGTTGATACATTACAGTAGGTTGTTTTGGACAAACTGCCTTAGTAAATTTTTCATATAATAGGCTGTTCGAGTATGACTTTTACGTGAGGTGTTCAAGCCATTTGTAGTCCGATTTGGACTTGGGTTTCTTCATAAGAAATGTTCCCCACCATGTCTAGTTATGATCTGGAAAGTTTGATCCCAAACCAAGTTTTATAGATATACTTTTCATCGACCCAAAGTCACCTACTGGAAACTGTCCATTTCCAACTAGTCAACTTTGGACTTATGTATTTCTCAATGCGTCGGATATTTTCCAGTATGGTCTTCATGAAATATGTAGTACTTGTTACAAGGTTTCTAAATTGGTAGCCTGCAGCCATTTTGGCATTTTGAGTCAAAAGTTACGAGCCTCGCAAAACCCCTCGTCGTTAAGCTAAAACTGAAACTTCTGAAAATTGTTCTAAGTATAGAAGTCAGTTTGAGTTGCCCACTTTGAGACCCTATATCTTCAGAACCACGACTCTTTTGGATTTAATTCCTTCTTAGAACTTGTAGTACATGTTTAGAGGTTTCCAGAATGTATCTTTGTGCGACCATACGTTTTCTGAATCGAGAGTTATGGGTCGTCAAAGTACGTCACTTGGGTTGTTTCAAACTGTTTTTGCTGAAATTAAAACACTTGAAATTTGACTAAGTGTTGGAAACCCCTATGTGAAGTATGCCTTATGTGACTAACATGCTATTAATCGACGCATTCATTATGTTATGTCGCAAGGTACGATAGAGCATTATAAGATGTACAATTATGATAAAACATCATGATACGATATTTTCACGGCATACCTTAACGTGAAATATTTGACTAGGTGCTACCACATGGTCAATTGAGTGTATATCATACCATGATATACACTAAAATAGAAATATGGGTTCTAAGACCCAATGGATTTTCCACTCCAAAACCTCAAGGCCAAGAATAGATAGGCTAAAAGCTAGACTTACGGTCCAAGAAATGGGATTTAAGGCAATCTACAGTCCAGGTGGGCTTTACTCTACTCAAAAATGAAATGCTATTGAAATATTTTATTTATGATGCTTTCTTACAAGAAATGCTTATAAAATGTTTACATGATTACCTGCCAAAAATATTTATGTTTTGTGTATGTATCCTATCCATGAGATGTTATGAAATGTTATGAATGTTGTTGGGTTGCTCCCAACTTATGAATGAAATCGATATCGGATCCTATCTTTGGAAGGACAATACCGCTAGGATTAACGTGTACACTAAGGTGATTTGTGTCTTTGTAAGGACAATTCACGGCCGGTCACGACGCCGTAGAGGAGGCCTCTTCACGACGTTCAACTATGATGTTATGATGAATGATGATAAGGGATATGGATCATACACACCAAAAAATGCACGCCGAGCGATGATTTTGAGAAATGACAAAATGATTTTAGTAAGCACAGGCATTTTAACTAAAACCCTTGTGTCTTACCATGATGTGTGATGTAATCTTCAAATGATAAAATATTTTTGGCATGAGTCCACTGAGTGCATTCTTGTACTCAGCCCTGCATGTTTGTTTTTAAATGTGCAGGTTGAGCAGATGATGGATGGAGCAGTGTTGAGCAATAGGATTATTGTCGCTGAAAAGTTTATACCTTGATAGTACATCGTCATATGTACTTATCACATGTTTTCCGCTGCAAGAACCTAAATTTATGTACTAAAGTCAAAGAATATACTTGACATATGTTTTACAGTTTATTGTTAAAAAGAATCTCCCTTTATAATTATCCCCGTTTAGAGTTATAGTCCCTGTTAATCCGTACTTAGGATTGTGGGGCTGTGACAATTAAATTCCTTATTAATGAAAGAAATTAATAAAGTGAGTAAGATTTTATTATGAACATTTTGGGAGACAATACGATTAGTATCGGTTTAAGACGTTTTGAACGTCAACGTTTAGAGACGATTTGAAAACTTAGTATAATGATCAAGGAATTATATTATTTAAATTCCTATGATTATTTTATGTAATAAGAGCATTATTTAGCATTAAAAATAATGCTAAAGAATTAAGGAACAATTACTGGATAAATTGTTCCTATTTTCGAAAAAGTGATTCGAAAATATTAAGTTTGTGACATGGGATTAATTTAATAATTTTTCCTATGATTTAACTTATCACCTAGGACATATATTATGTCACATAGCAATTAATTGGAGAAAAATAAAATGTATGACATTTATTTAATAAAAGAGCCGAAAATTTCATCTCTATGGATAAGATGAATTAAATCCCATGCTTTGATAAATGCTACGTAATAATGATAGGGATATATTAATAGGTGTAAGATAAGGTTTATCACATTTTATACAAGTGGGATGCTTATAATTATGAAGGAGCCGAAACAATTGAATAAATTGAGGAAAGAAAGAAAATTGAAACTCTATGATAGTGATATGCCATGCTATGATAAGGATGGATAAATTCTTGTATTATAGTGTAAGAAAATAAAAATTATCACCCCTTAATAAATGAGGTAGCCGATTTTGTTGAATAAAATTAAGGAAAGAAGAAAACTTTAAACTCTTTGATAATGACACATATCATAGTGTAATTATTTGACTTTTCAAATATGATATTATCCTATAGTAATATTATAGTATATGATAGTATAAAAATAAAATTTATCCCTCTACATATAGTAATGGCCGAAAACAATATAAATATAGTATAAAGTGTTGAATTTCCTTATTTTGTGATAAGTGATAAGAATGAAAATGATATGTATTAATTGTGAGATAATACAATGTACTAAGATGGGATAAGATATAATTTTTGTCTCATGCATATCCTAGTGGCCGAACACATTGAATGAATTAGGATAAGAACTTTACAAATTTTCGAAAATGATGTTTAGAAAGGTGGTGCATATTGATTATTGAAATAAAATATGATTATACTAAATTTTGAAAGGATAAAAATATTTTAAAAAATTTATCCTTATCTAAAACACATGGATCGAAAATTTGTAAGAAATTATATTAGTGTTGTGTTTTGATTTCATAAGCCACCGTAAGCATTGTGTAAATAGAATGAATTTTTTTTCTAAATTCAATTATTTCAAGTTGCCGTGAACAATTAGGATAAGGAATAGATATTTTAAGTTGATAAGGATCTATATTAAATCATGGCATGATAATGATTTAAAAATTTGTTCTTAGTTAATATCAAGTTGGACGAAAGGTTGTAAATTATTGTGCAAGGTATTATGATTTTTAATTCTTAAGATATTTAGATTACAAGTGGGCATTATCCTAAAATGTCTATAAAATCAAAAGCCCCTCTCATTTTACTACTTTAGAACCGTGAGCTTTTGAGAAATATAGAAGAGTTTCTCAATTTTCTTCCCAAATCTTAGATAGAAAAACGTTGTACGATAATCGACTTCGATTAAAAGGTTAGAAATCTTACGAGCTTTGTATACATGCTAAAATTTTGAATTTCATCCATTAGAATTCATGTATAAGCTTAGTTCATTTATGTAATTTTCAAAATTATGGTTATGTACTAAAATTGTTTAGATATCATGTTTATATTATATTATTAAACTTATATTACAAAGTTAAGCATGTTATTAAAATTCATGTAAGGACCGAAACATGTAAGTGTGATATGTTGATGATTATGATTTTTAATTGATGATTTGAGCATGAAATAATGACCTATGGTATTAAAAAGGCTTATATGATTTTATGTGAAATTTTTGGAAAACTATAGCTTATATTTTGATAATACCGAAAGTTTATGATAAAAATAAAATAATGAGATATAATTCATGTTTAAGTGTTATTATATCATATTAAGGGTGTAGATTCATAATATATGGTTGTATGAATTTATTGGAATTTAAAAAAATTAGTTTGACCAAAGTCAAAATTTCGAAAACATGACTTTAGTAAATTTTAATGAATAGTTCATAATTGATAAAAATTATGTTATAGTAAGGTTATATGGTAGTGATTATGTGTTATGTGATTTAATTGGAATTTTTGAAAAATGTTTGATTAGGTTTTTGAAATTACTGAAAATAATTAAATGAAATTAAGTGATGTACAAATTTTATATGATCAATATAATGACATATTGCTGATCCTATGTTAAAATAGAGTGTTATGTGAATTTTTACATAAGTCTAAGGTCATTAATTCATAATGACCGAAAACCATAGACTGAAGGATAATAATGTTATAAATTTATTTTATCATGTATAATTACATAATATGTTCTAAAATAATGTTTTAAGTATATTATGATTTTATGTGAATTTTTGGAACAAGAATTGTACATAAAATAACAAAATTACATATATAGTATTAAAAAGTCAAAATGTTGACTTTAGTCAAAATTGTTGACTAAAATGTTGACCAAAGTCAAATTGTTGACTAAAAGTCAAAATGTTGACTAAAAACGTTAACCAAGGTCAAAGGACACAAAATATGATAATACGTTTTGTAAGAATGTAACTTACGTTGAGTAAGAACATTAAAACGTACATTATGTACTAAAGAGATAGAATATCTCTTATATGATGAGTAATTTCATAATCAACATCGATTGATTAGGAAACGTCAAAATAAGTTCGACGTTAGGCTTATTTGATTCATAGGACGTTATAGACGATGTTCGTCTCTATCAAAACGTGACCAATGTACTAAAATAGTTCTTACGTTAAGGTGGGACGTGGACTTGAGCTTTCGACTTAGAAAGGAACTTTATTGAAAAGCTACGCACTGTGGGCTTTATTCGAAAACTCTTTATTTACTTTGCTTTACAAATTGAAAAGCATTTATTTACTGATGTTTACGCTGAGAAATGATGATGAGATGATTACCGCCCAAAGTGTTTATGTTTTATGTATGGATCCTATCAGTTGTTGGGCAAGCCACTATGAAAGTTATTCAGTTGTTGGGTCGCTCCCAACTTATCAGTTCAGTGAATTCGTATCCTTGTTAGAACTCGCAAGGATGATTGAGAATTCGAATCCTGTGCCGGAGTGGCAAGGATCAGATGTGCACTATAGGTGACTGTGTGCTGAAAGAGTTCTCGGCAGGTCACGGATCCTAGTCAGATACAGAATTCCTGGCTATGTGACTGTGAGCCGTTAGCAACATCTCCGGCCGGTCACGGCGTCTGTAGAAGGAGGCCTACTTCTACGGCGTGAGATCAATTATGAAAAGTTATGAGAAAGTGATATGGATCATACACACAAAGAGAAAATGCTTGCGCAAGCGATGTTTTGAGAAATGAGAAAATGTTTTAGTAGGCGCAAGGCCTTTTTAATAAAACCCTTGCGTCTTACCCAGAAGGGGCAGTGTAATTTAAAGTTGATAAAATATTTTTGGCAATGAGCCCACTGAGTGCATTATTTGTACTCAGCCCTGCATGTTTGTTTTTAAATGTGCAGGTTGAGCTGTTCGATGGGATGGAGCAGTGTTGAGCAGTCAGGTCATTTGTTGCTGATAGTAGAACCTTGAATACACATCGTCACATGTGTACTTCACATGTTTTCCGCTGCTAGATTATGAAGTCTTATGTATGTTATGTTTTGTCAGACCTCAAACACTTGAAGCTCTAGAAACATTCGCAATATATGTCACACCATTCAGTGTTCCATGTCATTATTCATTACTTAATCTCGTTTATCAGTAACTGTCCCTGCTAATCCGTACTTTGGGTTGTCGGGCTGTTACAAATACATATGGGAATGTGTACATTGATTAAATGCATGAATCAAGACAAAACAATTTAATTGTTCCTCTTGAACACCATAGAGCCGACGGCTCTTAGTCCCCAAAGCAAAAGATATTTCTTTGATTTGTTCAAAATGTGTAAGGGATAGTAACTTATGGTGATGTAATATTTGATGAGTCATAAAGCATGATTTTAATTGTCTTGCTTGTGTTGTGAGTGTAGTGGCCGAGAGTGAGAGAGAGTGATAGGAATTATAGTGTTCCAATTCATTTACTTAAGTATTTGTGCTTCATAAAAACAAACACATCACTTATCCTCTCAAAACAAGAAAAATACCGTGAGCTTCCTCTTTGAAAAGCTTGAGAGTTCTTGTGTTTCAATCACCAAAAGCTTGACCTAAAGCTTGTTCATATAAAATCAATACCGGTAAAAAGGTTAGAAATCGAACGAGCTTCGTACACTAAGTTTTTAATTTTTCAATGGTTAGATTAAAATGTTAAGCATGTGTTCTTAAGTATGAATTTATGCTAGCAATGATAGTTGTTCATAAATAGTGCATATTTTGATGAGTTATAAGCATGTGTCATGTTTAAAATTAAATTAATCATGTTATGAAATTATACGAACATGGTCGAAAATTTTCTTGAAGGAATTAGGGTTGTATTATTGATACATGATGTTATAGGAGCTTGTAGTGATTTATTGGAAATTTTTTTAATCCTATGCTATTATTTTTAAAAACTGCCGAAAATCTTGAAAAATGCTTAGTTAATGTACAATTTTTATTTAAGTAATGTAATAGCATATTGTTGATCTAGGGTATTGATTATGTGAGATGTGAATTTACTAGAATTTTTAAAGATTTAATGCTCAAATCTTTGTAAGAACTGTGAGCTTCTAAGCATGAATACATGATGATTTAATTAATTTTAGTTAATATAATGATGTAATATTGCTATACTATAGTGTATAAGCATAGTGTGATTTAAATAGAATTTTATAAAATGTTTAGTATATAGTTGAGGGAAGAACCGAAACCATGGAGTATATATACCTTGGTGTAGAAATTTCATATGTTGGACTATAGGTTATAAATATGTTATAAATTAATGTTGGAACCTTGTATAATTTAACTAGAATTTTAGAAAATTTATTGGACAAGGTTTGGAGAAAAACCGTGACTTATGAGGATGAATAAGTAATACCCAAATTTTTCTATAGTTAATGTTAATACATATTAGTGATACTATGATAAAATAGTACACTATATGAATTTAGAGGAATTTTTGGAAGAAGAATGAAAAAGAAAAGAAAAGAAGGAGCTCAAAAACCGTGAGCTTGTAAATATATATTAAGGATTTTAAATCCTTAATATCAAGAAAAATAATACATTATATGTCTAGAAATTAATTTAGACATATTAAGAATTTATGAAATTTTATAAACATAGAATACTATGTTTATGACGAAACGTTATATTAAATAACGTTAGAAATGAAAAATAATGTTTAAAGAATAAGTTAATTAATATTTAAGAAAAATATTAATGAAGTTTATCGATTGCATGAAAATCGAGAATTAAGACTTTATGAAAAGAAATCGATTGAAAATCGATTTATTTTGAATTTAGATATTAAAATAGGAATTATTAAAGAATTTAATAAAGAAAAGTCAAAATGTTGACTTTTGAAATCAACGTGAAATACGTTCGAAAATACGCTAATACGTGTAAACGTATTATTTATATAAGAAATCTCATTAGTGAGAAAAGATTTCATAATTGAAATCATTGCGGCGTGTAAATACGTTAAGCGCTTAACCCAAAGGGTTAAAATAAAATAGTTGAACATATCTCAAGTTCGAGAAATGTTTAGTTCAAAATCTGTGATTGAGCAGTATTGAATTAGATTAAGGAATTCAAATTATATTAGAATAAGTTATCGAAGTTTATTCTAAACTTTGAAAATCTCGAAAAACATGACCAACGTATCGTTTTTACGTAAAGGTGTGGACGCTGACGCGACGACTTGACATTGAAGATAAATCGAGTTTAAGACGATCAAGAGTCCAGGTGGGCTTTACTATACTTTTAAATGATAAAATGCTGAACAAATGATTTTATTTACGATGCTTATATCAAGAGATGATGATAAAATGTTTATGAAATTACCTGCAAAAAATGTTTATGTTTTATGTATGTATCCTATCTTGAATGAAATGATATGAATGTGTTGGTTCGCTACCAACTTATGAATGAAATAGAATTCGGATCCTATGCCGGAAGGCATATACCTGGCTAGGATTAACGTGTACACAAGAAAATAGTGACTGTGGGAGCAGCTGTAAGGACAATGCACGGCCGGTCACAGCGACGTAGAGGGAGGCCTCCTTCTACGGCGTTAAATGATAAGGTTATGATGAAAGGATAAGGATATGGATCATACATACAAGGAAAAATGCTTGGCCAAGCGATGATGTTTATGAACTGATGAAAATGATTTAGTAAGCATAAGGCATTTCAAGTAAAACCCTTATGTCTTACCATGATGTGGCAATGTAATTTAAATACGATAAAATGTTTTGGTATGAGTCCACTGAGTGCATTCTTGTACTCAGCCCTGCATGTTTGTTTTTAAATGTGCAGGTTGAGCTGTTGATGGTGATGATGGAGGGTGTTGAGAAGTCTGAACGCTTTTTGAATGTTAAGTTAGAAACCTTGGGTACACGTCGTCATACGTGTATTCACATGTCTTCCGCTGTGTTTTGAACAATGTCTGCTTTTGAATATCATGCCTAAGTTTGAATGTTTATAGCTTAAGTCCTTCAGATCGTTAGTTCTTTTGGATCTGCTGGTTTAGCCTTCCTGGTACATTATAGTATTAATGTATATTATGTCAAATCGTCTTATTTCAAGTGTTTAATGACTTTGATTTTATCATTTATGAACCCTAATTATTGTTCCTAGTATCAGTCCTCCTTAGTCCGTCCTTAAGGATTATGGGGCTGTTACACGGGAGCTACCCAACACATTCATAACATTTTATTCAAGGATAGGATACATACATAAAATATAAACATTTTTGACAGGTAATTTCATAAACATTTTATCATCATTTCTTGATATAAGCATCGTAAATAAAATCATTTGTTCAGCATTTTATCATTTAAGAGTATAGTAAAGCCCACCTGGATTCTTGATCGTCTTAATTCTATTTTCCTTCTACGTCAATTCGTCGCGTCCGCGTCCACACCTTTACGTAAAAACGATTCCAGTACGTCGGTCATGTTTTTCGAGATTTTCAAAGTTTAAAATAAACTTTGATAACTTATACTAATATAATTTGAATTCCTTAACGAATTCAATACGCCGTTCAATCGCGTATCTTAAACTAAATATTTCTCGTACTTCGATAGAGACGAGATATGTTCAACTATTTCATTTCAACCCTTTAGGTTAAACGTTCGACGTATTCTAACGTTTTTCGATATAAAGATTTCAATTATGAAATCTTTTCTCACCAAAGAGATTTTCTTATATAATTAATACGTTTTACACGTATTAGTGTATTTATCGAACGTATTTCATACGTTAATTTCAAAAGTCAACAATTTTGACTTTTCTTAATAAATTCTTTAATAAATCACATATTTAATATCTAATTTCAATATAAATCGATTTTCAATCGTTTTCTTTTCATAAAGCCCCAATTCTCGATTTTTCACGCAAATCGATAAACTCTATTAATATTTTTCTTTATTATTAATTAACTTATTCATTAAACATTATTTTTCATTCCTAACGTTATTTAATATAACGTTTCACCATAAACATAGTATACTATGTTTATAAAATTCATAAATTCTTAATATGTCTAAAAAAATTTCTAGACATATAATGTATTATTTTTCTTGATATTAAGGAATTAAAATCCTTAATATATTTATTCAAAGCTTACGGTTTTAAGCTTAGATGTAATATTCCGAAGAAACGAACGCCTATTTACGATATTTTAAACCCGTGAATTAGGGTTTTGGCGTATATTATTTTTGAAAGACATCGAATATTGATTCGATTCAGTAACAAAGTAACGAATTCCTTTTTATATTCACTAAGAATTGTGAATTAAGGAATAGAATGTCATGAAGTAGTTCGGCAGTATAATTTTAACGTCGATTGTGTATCGAACGTCAGAATTTTATGAAATTTTCTAAGCAGCGAAGCTTGGAATTAATTTCCTTATTAATGGAATATTATTTATAAAGTAAGTACGAACTTACTACGACCCTTTTGAGATGAGTCGATTATTAACGTTTTGAGACGTTTTGAACGTCAACGTCTAGAGACGTTTTGAAAAATGGGATTAATGATCAGGAAATTATAGTAATTAATTTCCTATGATTATTTTATATAATTAGAGTATTATTAAGTATTAAAATCAATACCAAAGCTTTGAGAACTCGTTAATTACAACTTATTATTTTCGAAACCCTAATTTTACAAACTAGGGTTTTCTCACATGAAATGATACCATTAATTTATCCTATGCTATAATTTATTATCTAAACTATATGTTATGTCATATATATATATATATATATATGGCACGAAAATGACTTGAGAAATGAAAAGTGGCGTGACCTATATTTTAGACCTAATTCACGCCATTTTGTATTGTTTTGCTATGTGTTGTTTTGATTATTTAATTGGCATGTATTTTTATCTATGATTTATATTTTTGATTAATACATAGTATTAGTGTACAATGAAAATAAATCCCACCCTTTTGAAACCTATTAGGCGCCGGCTACCCTTCTCCCCATATACATGATTTTTCCTTTCTATTGCCCAATCCATGAGAGGCCTTTTTGCACTAGCTAATTATCACCACTCCACTACACATTTGGCTGCCATTATTTTAATCTAATTGTGTGTGTGTGCCGTGTAATGGGAGAGAGATATAGGGAAGGGACTCATCCCCTTCACCCCATGTCACGCCCCCGCATCGGATAACCCGGACTGGAGGGTGACTAATACTAGGAATAGTATTTTAGGGATTACAAGGGCTAATATAAAGATGCATTTCAAAAGTAAACTAGCATGATCATAACATAAGGTGATCTCAAAACAATTCAGGTGTTTTAGGCCATCAGACCCAAAGATCAGCAATGGTCTGACGGACCTCAACAGTACTTAACATCAAACATAAGGTAAATAAGTTCAGAGTTTGCAGCGGAAAGTGTGTGAATACATATATGACGATATGCATTCAAGGTAACACCAAATCTTAACAAAACAGTCAAGGACACTGGACTCCTCAACACTCCTCCATCACCATCATCAGAGCTCAACCTGCACATTTAAAAACAAACATGCAGGGCTGAGTACAAGAATGCACTCAGTGGACTCATGCCGAAAATATTTTCATAATTAAATTACACTGCCAATATCATGGTAAGTCACAAGGGTTTTAGTTGAAATGCCTTGTGCTTACTAAAACATTTTCAGTTCGTAAAAGTCGCTCGGCCGAGCATTTTTCTTGGTGTGTATGATCCGTATCCCATAGTCTCATCTCATCATAATATCAAAGTTCAAACGTCGAGAAGGAGGCCTCCCTCAACGACGCCGTGACCGGCCGTGAATTGTCCCTACAGCACACAGTCACTCACAGGTGTACACGTTAGCCCTAGCCAGGCATCATCCTCCGGCATAGGACCCGATATCGATTTCATAAAAAGGTTGGGCGCGACCCAACAAAATTCATAACATTTCATATCAACATGTTATTCCATCCTTCACACCATTCATTTCGGATAGGATCCATACACAAAACAGAACAATTTTGGCAGGTAATCTTGTAAACAGTTATCAACAGTTGAAAATAAGCATTGTAATTAAATTCATTTTGAAAGAATAGCAAAGTCACGTTTTGTTTGGAAAGAAAGCCCACCTGGACTATGGTTCGTCTTAATTCGAGTCCTAGGTTTGATTCCACGTCAATGTCCGATCGTCTCGTTCGCGTCCACACCTTTACGTAAAAATGAGGGTTTAGTACGTCGTTCACGTTTCTCGAGACTCTCAAAGTCTAAGATAAACTTCGATATTTAATATCGATGTAAACTGAATTCCTTAGCGAATTCAATACGCTTTTCAATTACGTACTTCAATTGAATTGTTCTCGTTCTTCGAGATACGTTCAACTATTTCGTCTTAACCTTTCCGGTTTAAACGTTCAACGTAATTAAGTACGTTTCTCGATGTAAGGATTTCATTTATGATATCTTTCCTTACTAATGAGGTATCTTACCTAATTAGTACGTCTTACGCGTATTAGCGTATTTATCGAACGTATTTTCGTACGTTTGACTTTAAAAGTCAACGAAGTCAATACAGGTCAACAAAGTCAACAATTTTGACTTTTAAATAGTAATTTCTTACTATTTCATTTTTAAATCGATTTTCGATCGATTTCATTTCGTCAAGTCCTAATTCTCGATTTGTCACGTAAATCGATGGACTTATTAATTTTTCACAAATATTAATCCATTTAATCATTAAACCATATATTTTCATGTATAACGTTATTAAATATAACGTTTCGTCTCAAACATAGTAATCTTTGTTTATAAAATTTTATAAAATCCAAGTATGTCTAAAATAATATTTAGACATATAATATATATTATTAAACTTGATTAGAAAGGATTTAAAAATCCTTATAAATGTTTAAAAACTTACGGTAATTATAGAAAATTACCAAATGGTTTTCGAAATTTTTTCTAAATTAATATAGTGTATTATTATACACTATGGTCATTAATATGAATTAATATCATCCAAATGATATTCGATTATCACCTTATTAATATATATATAGTCACGGTAATTCCATTTAATTATGGAATAATTGTCCAAAAATTTCCAAAATTTTTATACAATTAGAACAATGTTCCAACATTAACATATGTTACAATTATAACATATAGTCCATCATAAAAAATTCACTCATCAAGGAATAAATTCAATAAGCATTCGGTAATTTCGAAATTAATACTAAACAATTTGCAAAAATTCCAAATAAATTATATCATGCTCAAACATCATAGTATAACAATGTAACATCATAACATCAACCAAAACCATTTGAAATCATCACCATATGGAGCAATAAGCTCTCGGTTTTTGATTTTAATGGGTAATTGGTTTTCAAAAATTCCAACAATAATACACTATGCTTATATACTATAACACAACAATATAACATAATATCATTCATCAAAACCAATCAAATCATCACCTTAAAGAGCTCATGGCTCACGGTTTATTTGATAAAAATTGGCATTTGATTTCCAAAAATTCCAACAAAATTATGTAACACATAATCAATGTACTAGATCAACAATATACCATTGCATGTTCAAAATAAAAATCATACACCAAGATATAAAATCATATAGTTCACGGCATTTTCTAAAAATCAAGCATTTGGTTTTCAAAAATTCTAATAAATTCATAGAACATATAATCGAGGTCCTAGAGCATTAATATGTCATTGCATGCTTAAAATAAAAATCATACACCAAGGTATGAACTCATATAGCTCTTGGCCCTTTTGAGAAAATAAGCTAGGGTTTTTCAAAAATTCTAAATAAATTACTATGAACTCTAAACACATTATATATCAATAATCCATCCTTAAAATAAATTAAAAGCAATCGATCATCACCTAAATATTTTTATCATTTTCGAAAATTATTTTAAACATGCTCTAAGGTTCGAACACAACATATATAGGCTAGATCCATTCATACATTTCATATGTAATAACCTATGCTCATCTAAAACATACATTCTCATATTTTAAAAATAAAAATCATCAAGCAACATATATACAACAACATCTCATAAATACAAACATTTAAAACATATATGTATACATATGAACATGCTCGAAAATCTTGAACAAATGGAGAGAGAAATCGAGGCTAGGGTCCTTTGCTTACCCTTGGCAATAGAATGGATTCAAGGAACAATATCTAGGTATCAAGTTTTGTGAAGGAAAGATGGAGAAGAAAAAGAAAAATTTGAGAGATGGAGAGGGAGAAGCTCTCGGTTCTTGCTGAAATAGGGAGGGGGAGAGAGTATTTTGTGTGTTCTAAAATTTGAAATGAGGATAATGAAGTGAGGGAGGAGAATGAGAAGAGTCTCACCTATCTATCCCTCTCTCTCTCTTGGTCACACTCACACACACACCCAATAGGAAAAATTGCAGCATTTTAGGAGTGGTTTAGTGATGATTAGGCTAGGCTAAAAAGGGTGTTCATGCATTGGGCAATAAAAAGGTGAACATCATGCTTATCGGAGAAGCATGGCCGACGGCTAGGGGGTGTGCAAGGGTGTGATTTTAATCTATTTGATCCTTAATACTATATATCAATCCATATATAATCATAGATATAAAATGCATGCAAATTAAATAATTAAAACATCACTTAGCAAATAATATCAAAAATGGCGTGAATTAGGGCAAAATTTAGAAGTCACGCCTATTATCATTTAAATAGCCATTTTCGTGCCAAATACACATATATAAGTCATAACATATAGTTTAGATAATAAATAATAGCATAGGATAATTTAATGGTATCATTTTATGTAAGCAAACCCTAATTTTCGAAATTAGGGTTTCGAAAATCATATGTGCACATTATCGAGTTCTATAGTTCAAAAATTGATTTTAATGCTTAATAATACTGTAATTATATAAAATAATAATACGAAATTAATTATAATAATTTCCTGAGCATTAATCCCATTTTTCAAAACGTCTCAAGACGTTGACGTTCAAAACGTCTCAAAACGATAATAATCGACTCATCCCAAAATGGTCGTAGTAAGTTCGCACTTACTTTATAAATAATATTCCTATTAATATAGAAATTAATATGGAAATTGATTCCAAGCTTTGCTACTCAGAAAATTTCATAAAATACTGACGTTCGATACACAATCGACATTAAAATAATACTGTCGAACTATTTCATAAAATTCAATTCCTTGATTCACAATCCTTAGTGAATATACAAAGGAATTCGTTATTACGATACTGAATCGAAATCAATATTCGATGTCTTACAAAAATAATATACGGCAAAACCCTAATTTACGGGTTTAAAATACCGTAATTAGACGTTCGTTTCTTTGGAATGTTACATTCCACCCCCCTTAAAAGAAATTTCGTCCCAAAATTTGCATACCTCTAGAAGAATAAATCGGGGTATCTTTCTTTCATCGCTTCTTCAAGTTTCCGCGTGGCTTCTTCTTGTCCGTGGTGTCTCCACAGCACTTTGACTAGCGGAATCGACTTGCTCCGTAGTTGTTGGACTTTATAGTCGAGTATTGCTGCGGGTTCTTCTTCGTAGCTCATGTCTGGCTTGAGGATCACGTCGTCTTGATGGATCACGTGCTTTGGATCGTGTAGGTATTTTCGTAATTGTGACACGTGAAACACATTGTGAACATTCCCTAAGTTTGGCGGAAGAGCCAACCTATAAGCTACTGGACCTATCCTCTCTAGGATCTCATATGGTCCTATAAAACGGGGTCTTAGCTTCCCTTTCATTCCAAATCTGACAATCCCTTTCGATGGAGAGACCTTAAGAAACCCTTTGTCTCCATCTTCAAACTGTAGCTCAGATCTACAAGTATCAGCGTAGGATTTCTGCCTATCTTGAGCTTCCTTTATCCTCAACGTAATTTGTCGGACGATCTCAATCATCTCGTTCACTGCTTCTGGCCCTATGATTTTCCTCTCACCTACTTCATCCCAATAAAGTGGTGATCTACATTTCTTGCCATACAAGGCTTCGTATGGGGCCATACAAATCGTCGCTTGATAGCTGTTGTTGTAGGCAAACTCAATAAGGGGTAAAATATCTTCCCACTTTGCGCCTCGATCCAACACCACTGTTCTTAACATATCCTCTAGTGTCTGGATCGTTCTTTCCGACTGCCCATCAGTCTGTGGGTGAAAAGCCGTACTGAAATTCAATTTCGTACCCAATTCTCTTTGTAAGCTAATCCAGAATCTGGATGTGAACTTGGAGTCTCTATCCGAGGTAATAGATTTCGGCACTCCATGTAGTCGTATAATTTCCTTGATGTACAGCTGGGCTAACTTATCAGATCCATAAGTGCTTTGAATTGGTAGAAAGTGGGCACTCTTTGTGAGTCTATCCACGATTACCCATATGGCGGTGTTTCCTCTTTTTGATTTGGGTAAGTTCGTAACGAAGTCCATCGTTATTTCATCCCATTTCCACTCGGGTATTTTTAACGGTTGTAACTTTTCGTATGGGCGTTGATGTAACGCTTTCACTTGCTGGCAAACAAGATACGAAAGAAGCTATGTCTCGTTTCATACCTTCCCACCAAAACTTTTCCTTCAGGTCCTGGTACATCTTAGTACTGCCTGGGTGGGCGGTGTAGGGTGTATCATGTGCCTCACTCATGATCTCATTCTGAAGCTCTGCATCATCTGGAACGCATATCCTTTCTTCAAATAATAGGGCGTTGTCTGATGCTTCCTCGTAAGTTCTTAAATCCTTGTTCTTAAATCCCATCGTCGCTCGACCTTACCTTATATTTCTGATCTTTTCTAACTTTTCCTCCATCCTTTCTCTCTCGACAATCCTTTTGTCTTAGATCGACGTCGCCTTGAGTGTAGCGATACAACTCGTGATCGCCATATTCCGTTGTTCAATCAATTCAATCCTCATTTTGTTAAACTCCTCAACGAGTTTCTATTCTTGTATAAAGAGACCACCCGCCTTAGAAGCTGGTTTGTTTTGAGTCTTACGACTCAAGCGAGTTTTTGAAAACTTCGCCTCACATTCTTCAACAGTTGAACTTGATTTGTAATACCCCATCTTTTTAAGCGACTTTTCATTGGTCTTTTAAAGCATATCTTGTTTATAGTCATTGTGTCCGGTATTTTATTTCGTGTCCATGGGTACCAAGTTTGCTAAATTTGGAGTCCGTTTGCAAAAGTTGCATCGTTTTTTGCGTTTTCGAAAAAGGGCCGCTTGCGCAAGCAGCTGCGCAGCCCCCTGAATTTTCCTATAAATAGGAGGCTAGGGCCTTCATTTTCAACGTTCATTTCCTTCGTCTCTCTGTGTTTACGGAAGAGCCGAGCAGCTGTGCTGCGTCATGCAGGCACGGAGGAGTGGGGATCGGCCGGGGAGGCTCAGCGGCGGCGCCATTGCGCTGCTGCCGAGCCACCACCGCCGATCAACCACCCCCCGGGCAGCCCGTTTTTCGGTTTTTGTCCTTTTCTTGTTTTGATTCCGCCTTTTAGTAGATCGTATAGCATAGAACTCGGGATTCTAAAGGGACGAGGCGGGAAAACGGCCGGAGGCCGGCCAATTTGGCCGGCGCACCACCGCCGAATTGCCGCCGATTTGCTGCCTTGTTGGCCGCCGTTTGGTGGCCGACGAGCCACCTTTTGGCTACGGGTCCTTTAGGTTTTGAGTTCCGGGCTATGCATTCTACTAAAGTACCGATTAGCTTTTACATTTTTCGCGTTTACGCATGTCGGGATGTTTTCCGCTTGAGTTTTCTAAAGGAAGTACATGCCGGGTTATCCATTTTCAACGTCGTTTGTCATTCCATGTTCGATAGTTATGCATATTGCTTATGTTTCCATTTTCATGCATCGATTTTGGATGGTTTATCCTAGATCTGAGGATAGGCATCGATTTTTGAAGCTTCTTCGCTGCTAAGATTTGAGTCAACTTGCATGCATGCATATTTTGAAGGTACCCTATTATAGGTCTTGATGTCACGAATATATTTCCTCTCGCATCGAGTTGATTTGAAAACCCGAGAGTGCCAAATGTGGGTTCGAAAGTCGAAAACCCTAGTTTTGCTACGATCGTCGTTTGGATCACGTTGTTGCTTTGCTTTGTGGAAGTAACCCCAAAGTTGTTCCGTCTTGTTACGGTACCTACCGGTCGATCGGTGAAGTCATCGGATCCGTAGATATCTCTCGGTTGGCGTTTTCTGCATTGAGTTGGGTTATATATGCTTATTTTGAGTTATTTACTACGATATTTCAAAATAAAACATATGCGCCGTAAAATGTTTTTGTGAAATTATTCTTGTTCTACGATCCAAGATATGGTTCTATCATGGTTGTGCACGGATCTCTATTCGTGGGTTGATCACCATCTTGAGTATTGATCATAAGGGGATAGACCCGAACACGTGGTTATGGTTACGAAGGATAGACCCCAGGAAGTCCACACGGAAATGGTAATGAGGTGGTTATGGTTCGATGGGGATTTGACCCCAGAAGTCCACACCGAGTTAGCCTACCGGATACGTTCGGGCGTGGGCATTGGATATGTTCGGGCGAATGAATGTCATGTGATGGGTCGGCGGGATACGTTCGAGCCGTGGCTCATGGTTCTATGATGGGAGTAACAAAGAATAACGGATCGGTATCGAAAATGAAAAATCTATTTTGCTTACTTAGAAGTGGATTTACGTTTTAAAACCTTCTAAGGTAAGTGCTCTAAACACGCTTCATGATTCTTTTGATTTATGATAAAACCCGGTGAGTGCGCTAGTACTCACCCCAAACTCTTTTCAAATCTTTTCACGGATGGAGGAGAATTTGGGCGACGGCGAGGGGTGGGCTGCGGTTCTTCATGCTATGCTTCCGCGATGTTGTGTTATATCGTACTCGATAACTATGTATTCTTGTCCCTTATTTGCTTTTGATTGGGAACAAGATTTGTTATGTTATTCTGCGTGAGTCTCGTCTGAGCATGCTATGTGGTTGACCGGTCTAGTTGATGAGGATGTAATGCTATTTTGCTTTCTTGCATTACTTATAATAAACCAAGATCATGTTTTTCGAGGTTATGTTATCGATATTATTCTGTGGTGGATTGTTTGTGCACCCTCCCTTCGTGATATGTCCTAGTTATAGAGGAGATTTGCCCGATTTCATGGTCACATCTTCTTATCATGTATGTTATATGTATCCTTCTTCCCCGCTTAACCCCCACCCCTAATCACACCCCGGCATCCGTGCCTTCCCTCGGGAATTGGGGCGTGACAGCGATGTAATGTCGAGCAATGGTTCTTGGCTTTGAGCTCTAGCTTTGTTATTTGATATCAAAGCAGTTTGTTTGCTTTATATCATGTGCGTTCTTTAAATTGAGTGTTTAGAACTTGTTCTTCTAAACTGTTCATCAGTCTGATTACCCTCACTCACCGTCATCCGCCTCCTTTAAAGGGGATGAGGTATGTGTTTATTTGCTGATGTTTTATGTGGCTATGTGATGCTTGATATGATCTTGGTTTCATGTGTTTTGGCCTGGTAAGAGTTTACGTGATGTAAACGTGATGTGGATGAGGTATGGTTGGATGGTGATGTGGATATGGAAGTGATTGTTGATGGAACAAAAGGGCCCGTGTGGGTTGTGATATGAAAATCGTTTATATGATATGATGTGATTAATGTGATCACGTATGGTTGATGTAAGTCTATGTGTTTACATAGCAATGCATTGTTGATTGAAAATCTTGTTTATTTTGATAAACGAGTGCTTGTAAGTGAATCCTGTATTTGCTTACGTGATTATATCGATATTGATATTGATATGTGTTGAAATGAACATGTGTTTGAGACATGATTACCCAGATGACTGGGACAGAAAAAGAAAACGTGAATATTTGTTGTTGTTTTATGGTGAACTAACATGTAGGTTTATGGATATTCAGTGGCCCAGACAACGTTGGTTAAGATCTCACAGAATGGATGAGCATATCCGTAAATTCGTGGAATGTACCGGAATATTCATGAGCCATTGGGAGTATTTAAGGAAGATTTGTTGGGTTATGGAGGAAGGTTCGAGACGGTGGGAAAGTGTCGAATCTGAGGCCTACTATCGGATGGCGAAGGCTACCGGCGGGATGGCAACCATGGGCGGAAAGCGAGGACATGTGTTGTTCGAGACGGGATCTATCACGAGGCACCTTACCTTGGACTTTACTGAGTTCGCTGCTCGAGTATGGAGACAGTGGACAGACCACCGAGGTATACCATCTGAGGAGGATGTGGTTGCGAGACACCCTCGAGGACCGATCCAGATCGATGATAGGGATGATGTTCCCGAAGAGCCATTGGGAGAACAACCATCAATCAGGCGATCGCCAGTGCAACAGGATACACCAGTCACTACACCTCCATCGACGATCCTTACCTTCCGGAGGACCCGGAATGACTTTGAGGCAGGAACTTCCAGGACGAGAGGTATTGTCCGTCCGACGATGGCGACAAGAAGCCCGAATCGAATCTTCATGCCACCAAACTGTGTCAGGCTGGCATCCAGGGAAGGCGACTCTGAGGAAGAAGAGGAGGACCCAGATGAGAACGAGGAGGATAGTGAGGATTCGGAGGACCCGGTGATCCAGATAGCCGATGACTCTGATGAGGTCGGGCACATTGAGGAAGGGCAGCGCCGTGAGACAGGGACTCGAGCGCGCTTTCACCGATACTCGAGCAATCGAGCACGGCTTGGATGGGATCATACTCGAGAGGCTTGCTTCCATGCGGGATCGCTTTTAAAGCGGCGGCCAATTCAAGCCACGATTGGAAGGAAAGGAAGATGAGGAGATGTAATGGAACCGCTGGGACTAGTGGGGAATAGTGGATGGATATGGAGGAGAGATCTAGGTAGTCGGTGTGTGCGGTGTGATCGTGAGTCTGCTAGAAGCATGGACAGGCGGCATCTTTTAACGATGACCGAGTCGATTCTTTTGCTCACATCGACCTTTTGGTGACATACCTTGATCTTGTATTTTGACAGTCCTTCATGGACCTTGAATATTCGATACTAACGCCGCTCTGGCATGTGGATGTTTATGTTTGATGCTTATATGTGATATGAGCAATGCCATGATGATATATGATCTATGTGATGGGTGATGATATATGTTATGCGATGATACCCGGTTATCTATGCTATGCGGCGTTTCTAATGTTTCAAGCGTCGGTGCGAATGCCGAGAACAAGGAACGGAGGAACAATAATGTGGAAGAAGCCCAAGAACCACCTTTGGTTCGCGGACATGCGATCGAGAGTTTTCGCGGCGTAATCCCCACATTCGACGGTCTCGGCGAACCGATCGGCGCCGAGAATCTGGATACGATCCACCGAAAGGATCTTCGAATACATCGGCTGCGAAGAAGCAGAAAAGCTGAATTGCGCGATCTTTCAGCTAACCGATGAGGCTGATTTCTGGTGGGAATCCGTGAGAAGGACCCTAACACCAGGGCAGTGGGCAAGGTATACGTGGGAAGATTTCAAGGAAGAACTCATGGAAAAGTACGTGCCTGGCGTTTACAGGCAGAGAAGGCAAAACGAGTTCTGGAATCTTCGTCAAGGGAGAAGGACGGTCACCGAGTACGATCGCTCGTTGATAAATCATCACGTTATGCTACGCACTGGTTGGCACCGAGGTGCCAGGCGAGCGAGGTTCGAGAGAGGACTCACCGAGATCGAATTTCGCTCGTCGATCGGGGAGATCGGCGTATCGCGATCCTTGAACCGGGCATTAAACATTGAGTCAATGTTGCCCGGAAAAACGATGCCACCCTGACAGCCATCGGCGGAGGAAGAGGTAAGAGGAAATGGGAAGATCGAGGGAAAGGCAATCAGGTGTTCCAAGGGAACCAGAGCGGTCGAGTGATTCCAAGGAATCAAGGCATTCAAGAGAGAAAGGCAACCTTGGGGAAGGAATTTCCAACCCATGCGGCAGGGAGTGGAAAAACCTTGGTGCCAGAAATGCCAAAGGAATCATTTCGGCGAATGCAGGCAAGGTAGCACCGAGTGCTATCGTTGTAAGAAGTCTGGACATTACGCTCGAGATTGTCCGTTAGGAGGGCCAGCAGTGCAGCCGCCAATGAAGATGGCGTCGACTCATGAGCGAGAATCATGCTCCGCCGAGGACAAACAACGGGCGAGAGGTCACCCTAGGCCAACAAACCAAAGGCCACCGCACAAGCAAGGGTGTACGCCTTGAATCGACAAAGAGCTCAAGCTCCCGAAATCTGCGGTATAATCCATATGAGTGATATACCCGTTTTGCTTTGTTTGATCTGAGCCTCACATTCTTCGTTTCGAGAATCGCGTGTGAGAGGTTGGGTTTGGTACCCAAGAAATCACAGTACCACAAATTAGCATCCGTCGGAAGTGCTAAAGGCAAAAGAGACATGCGAGAACCGAGTAGAAATCGTGAGCGTAAGGTCTTTGTCAATTTGCATGTCATCGAATGGAAGATTTCGATGTCATCTTTGGCATGGATTGGTTGGAAAAGCACATGGCAACTATACGTTGTCTCGAGAGAGAAGTTGCTTTTCGAACAGCCGAAGGAGTGGAAGTTTGTTTCCACGGCATAAGGATGGGTGTTTGCGTGCCAATGATCTCAGCACTGAAGGCAGTGAGGATGATCAGGAAGGGAAGTTGTCAAACTTTCTTGGTAAGTTTGACAGGGCACGATGAACAGCGCAAGCAGTTGCAAGAGGAGCCAGTGGTGTGTGAATATCCGGACGTGTTTCCCGAGGACTTGCCGAAGCTTACCACGATAGACAAGTGGAATTCACTATTGATTTGGAACCGAGAGCGGCACCGATATCAAAGGCACCATACGAATGGCACCTAAAAATTGCAAGAACGAAAGCGCGATTGCGGAGCTGTTGGATCTAGGTTTTATCCGACCCAGTGTGTCGCCGTGGGGAGCGCTTGATTCGTTAGTCAAGAAGAAGGATGGGTCGAAGAGAAGCCATCGTGAGTGCGCAGC
Source organism: Salvia rosmarinus (assembly GCA_036937905.1). Lineage (NCBI taxonomy): Eukaryota > Viridiplantae > Streptophyta > Magnoliopsida > Lamiales > Lamiaceae > Salvia > Salvia rosmarinus. The sequence continues at coordinate 224,896 of JAODLM010000096.1, forward strand.
GAGGAGACGAATTCCTGGAGAAGATGCGTTTGAAAGCAAGGCTAGAAGATAGCAAGGGTTTCACGGAAGCAAAGGATAACGCGCTACTATTCCGAGGAAGGTTATGTGTGCCACTCAATAGGGAATTGAGAGATAAAATCATGAGTGAAGCTCATGAGGCACCGTATCTGACTCATCCAGAAGCACCAAAATGTACGAGACCTTAAGAGGAACTTTTGGTGGGAAGGGATGAAAAAGGATGTAGCAGCGTTAGGTGGAGCGATGTTTGGCTTGTCGACAAGTGAAAGTGTACACCAACGTCCGTCAGGATTGTTGCAACCGTTACCAATCCCAGAGTGGAAATGGGATCATATCGGTATGGATTTTGTGGTGAGTTTTCCAAGGTCAGCGAGAGGAAACACCGCTATATGGGTTGTCGTCGATAGACCGCGAAGTCACTCATTTCTTCCGATTCGGATGACGTGCGGGTTAGATAAGCTTGCTCGACTTTACGTCAAGGAAATCGTGCGGTTACATGGTGTGCGGTATCGATTCGTCCGGATCGTGACCGAGATTCACGTCGAGGTTTTGGAGGAGTCTGGGAAGCCGTGGGGACCAAGTCAATCTTAGTACGGCATTCCATCCTCAAGCGGACGGTCGATCGGAAAGAGCGATTCAGGTTTTGGAAGACATCTGCGGCGATCGTGGCCGACGAGAGGAGGAAGTGGGAAGAGATACTACCTTTGGTAGAGTTTGCCTATAACAATAGTTATCGAGGCCACCATAGGAATGGCTCCTATGAAGCGTTGTATGGAAGGAAGTGTCGATCGCCACTTTATTGGGACGAAGTGGGCGAGAGGAAGATGTTAGTACGAGATGGTTCAGCAGGGCGGTCGAGGTTATCGATCGAGATCAGCGAAGGATCAAGGAAGCGCAAGGCGAGGCGAAGTCTATGCGGACAAGCGTCGTGCGGATCTTGATTCATGATCGGAGATCGCGTTTTCCTTAAGGTTTCCCGACGAGAGGAGTCGTTCGTTTGGGAAGCGAGGTGAGATTACGACCGAGGTTCGTTGGACCTTCGAGTTCTCGAGAGAATAGGCCCCGTTGCCTATAGGTTAGCTTTGCCGCCTAGCATCGGAGATGTTCATGACGTGTTTCACGTTTCTCAGTTGAGAAAGTACGTGTTCGACCCAAAACACGTGATCAAGCATGATCAAGTGATTCTTGCTCAGGATCTGAGTTACGAGGAAAGGCCAGTGGCTATCTTGGAACGAGAAGTCAAGGAATTGAGGAACAAGCAGATTCCGTTGGTAAAGGTGTTGTGGAATCACCACGGAGAGGAAGAAGCTACGTGGGAGTTGGAAGACAAGTTCAGGGCTCAGTACCCTGAGTTGTTTTCTCCACGTGTTTGAAATTTCGAGGACGAAATTTTTATAAGGAGGGAGGGATGTAATACCCCGTCTTTTTAAGCTTCTGTTTTGCATGGCACGTTTTTTGAGAAAAGGTCAAAAGGTTGACTTTTTGTTTCGGTGATGCGACCGTCACGAAACCTCAGGCGTTGTGAAGAGTGTCTTATGACGAATTCATAGACACTAAGTATGCAGGTTTTCGACCACCCATGAAGGTTTGGCACTCCGGGGAAGTTATCGAAAAACCGGACTTTTCATTGGTCTTTTAAAAGCATATCTTGTTTATAGTCATTGTGTCCGGTATTTTATTTCGTGTCCATGGGTACCAAGTTTGCTAAATTTGGAGTCCGTTTGCAAAAGTTGCATCGCTTTTGCGTTTTCGAAAAAGGCGCTTCATGGCAAGCAACATGACCCAAATTTTCCTATAAATAGGAGGCTAGGGCCTTCATTTTCAACGTTCATTTCCTTCGTCTCTACGTGTTTACGGAAGAGCCGAGCAGCTCGAGTGCTGACTGCGGAGCACTGGAGGAGTGGGGATCGAGCCGGGAGGCTCGGGCGCGCCATTCTTGTTCTTGCCGAGCCACCACCGCCGATCAACCACCCCCCGGGCAGCCCGTTTTTCGGTTTTTGTCCTTTTCTTGTTTTGATTCCGCCTTTTAGTAGATCGTATAGCATAGAACTCGGGATTCTAAAGGGACGAGACGGGAAAACGGCCGGAGGCCGGCCAATTTGGCCGGCGCACCACCGCCGAATTGCCGCCGATTTGCTGCCTTGTTGGCCGCCGTTTGGTGGCCGACGAGCCACCTTTTGGCTACGGGTCCTTTAGGTTTTGAGTTCCGGGCTATGCATTCTACTAAAGTACCGATTCCGTTTTTCTGTTTTTCGCGTTTCTGCATGTCGGGATGTTTTCCGTTGCTTCGAGTTTTCTAAAGGAAGTACATGCCCGGGTTATCCATTTTCAACGTCGTTTGTCATTCCATGTTCGTCGTTATGCATATTGCTTATGTTTCCATTTTCATGCATCGATTTTGGATGGTTTATCCTAGATCTGAGGATAGGCATCGATTTTTGAAGCTTCTTCGCTGCTAAGATTTGAGTCAACTTGCATGCATGCATATTTTGAAGGTACCCTATTATAGGTCTTGATGTCCTGAATATATTTCCCTTCTGCATCGAGTTGATTTGAAAACCCGGAGAGTGCCAAATGTGGGTTCAGAAAGTCGAAAACCCTAGTTTTGCTACGATCGTCGTTTGGATCACGTTGTTGCTTTGCTTTGTGGGAAGTAACCCCAAAAGTTGTTCCGTCTTGTTACCAGGTACCTACCAGTGCGATCGGTGAAGTCATCGGATCCGTAGATATCTCTCGGTTGACGTTTTCGTCTGTTCAGGTTGGGTTATATATGCTTATTTTGAGTTATTTACTCTGATATTTCAAAATAAAACATGTACGCCCCGTAAAAGGTTTTGTGAAATTATTACTGTTCTCTGATCCAAGATATGGTTCTATCATGGTTGTGCGGGATCTCTATTCGGTGGGTTGATCACCATCTTGAGTATTGATCATAAGGATAGACCCGAACACGTGGTTATGGTTACGAAGGGATAGACCCCTAAGTCCACGAAATGGTAATGAGGTGGTTATGGTTCTCGATGGGGATTTGACCCGAAGTCCACACCGAGTTAGCCCATTGGATACGTTAGTAATGTGGGCCATTGGATATGTTCCGGCGAATGAATGTCATGTGATGGGTGGCGGGGATACGTTCGAGCCGTGGCTCATGGTTCTATGATGGGAGTAACGGATAATAACGGATCGACATCGAAAAATGAAAAATCTATTTTGCTTACTTAGAAGTGGATTTACGTTTTAAAACCTTCTAAGGTAAGTGCTCTAAACACGCTTCATGATTCTTTTGATTTATGATAAAACCCGGTGAGTGCGCTAGTACTCACCCCAAACTCTTTTCAAATCTTTTCACGAGATGGAGGAGGGTTTGGACGGGCGGCGCGAGGGTGGAGCCGAGGGTTCTTCATGCTATGCTTCCGCGATGTTGTGTTATATCGTGCTCGATAACTATGTATTCTTGTCCCTTATTTGCTTTTGATTGGGAACAAGATTTGTTATGTTATTCTCACCGTGAGTCTCGTCTGAGCATCTATGTGGTTGACCGGTCTAGTTGACGGGATGTAATGCTATTTTGCTTTCTTGCATTACTTATAATAAACCAAGATCATGTTTTTCCGAGGTTATGTTATCGATATTATTACATTGGTGGATTGTTTGTGCACCCTCCCTTCGAGGATATGTCCTAGTTATAGAGGAGATCTTGCCCGATTTCATGGTCACATCTTCTTATCATGTATGTTATATGTATCCCTTCTTCCCCGCTTAACCCCCACCCCTAATCACACCCCGGCATCCGTGCCTTCCTCGAATTGGGCGTGACATGATTCCTTTCCCTGAGTAGGCGGGTTATTGGTCTCGCGATTTTGGAGAATCCTTCGATGAATCTCCGATAGTAACCAGCTAGTCCTAGAAACTCTAATCTCATGCTGAGTCTTTGGTGATTTCCATCCTTGAACTCTGCCTCTACTTTGGCTGGATCTACTTTTATGCCTTCTGCAGACACGATGTGTCCAAGGAACATAACTTCCTTCAGCCAAAACTCGCATTTGCTAAACTTAGCAAAGAGTCTTTCATCTCTCAAGGTTTGTAACACCGTTCTCAGATGTTCCTTGTGATCTCTTCATTCTTTGAATAGATAAGGATATCATCTATGAAGACCAAAACGAATTTATCCAAGAATGGATGAAATACTATGTTCATGAGGTCCATGAATATGGCTGGTGCATTGGTTAATCCGAACGGCATAACTATGAACTCATAGTGGCCATATCTGGTTCGGAATGCAGTCTTAGGTACATCCTCAGACCGTATCTTCAGCTGATGGTAACCCGACTTGAGATCAATTTTTGAGAATAAACCTGCTCCTCGTAGTTGATCAAACAAGTCGTCAATCCTTGGTAAAGGGTATATGTTCTTTAGTGTCATCTTGTTTAGCTCTCGATAATCGATGCACATCCTCAAAGAACCATCCTTTTTCTTAACGAACAAAATAGGCGCTCCCCAAGGTGAAACACTAGGCCTAATGAAACCTAGATCTAACAATTCTTGGATTTGGATTTTCAGCTCTTCCAATTCCTTTGGGGCCATCCTGTAGGGCGCCTTCGACACTGGAGCCGATCCGGGTATCAGGAGGTAATCCTGGTAGATCTTCGGGAAACACGTCCGAAAATTCTCGGACAACCTCTATGTCTTCAATCTTTGTTTCGGGTTTGTCCTCCCCGTTCAGGTAAACGAGAAATGCACGGCATCCTTTCTGGTTCATCATCCTTCTCGCCTTTAGCGCCGATACAATCGGGATTCTTCTTCCCATGCTGATTCCGTGGAAATGCATAGCTTCTTGTCCAGGAAAGTGAAATGGGATTTTCCTTTCCTTACAAAGAATCGTAGAATGATTCTTAGCTAACTAGTCCATTCCTAGGATTATGTCTACGTCACCCATGGGTATTATGTTTAGATCGTTCGCCAGAACCTTAAGTGATCCTAAAGTCAACTCTAAGTTGGAGCAGATATGCGTAACTGTCATCATCCCTCCTATAGGAGATGAGATTCTCATATCCTGACTTGCTTTTTCGGACCTAAGTCCCAACAATTCTACACATGATTCGGCTATAAAAGAATGCGAAGCACCCGTATCGAATAATATAAACAGGTACGTTGAGAGGGACTCCCATACCGCGGGTTTCCACGATTTTGTTAGATTCGCCTCCGGTGTAAAGCGTCGCCCTCGCTGGGCGGTGAGGCGAACAGGGTGCTTCCCTTCTGGTTCTGCGGTGGTGCTGGCTGCTTCTGCTTGGCGTTGTCGCTGCGGCGGCGCTCTGTTGTTGTTGAGGTGGCTGCCACAGTTCTTTGTTGGAGTTCTTGTTGGTGAAATTTGGGCGTGGCGGAGGTTGGGGTTGGAACTGTATGGCCCTAAGCGGTTGGGCGTTGCCGGGTTGGTTTGCCCTCACAAATGTTTCCGGGCGTACCCCTGGGCAATTGTTGGCGTAATGCCCTCTTGCTCCGTACTTGAAGCAGTTCACATTACCTGCCGTGCACATTCCTTTGTGCATCCTATGGCATTTAGGGCATGGAGGAGCCCTTGTTTGTTCCTGTGGGCCTCTTGCCGGTGGAGGAAAAGCTGCCCTCTTCCAACCTTGCCCTGGTTGGACCATATTTCCTTGCCATGGGCGTTTGTGACTTGCATCCCCATAGCTGCCTCTGTTGCCATTTCCGCGGTTGGGTTCCCACTTCCCCTTTCCTTTGTCCATCGCGTTATGTGTCTGAGCCGACACTGACTTATCCTCAGGCATTGCTGCCTCAATATCCAAAGCTCGTGCAAGAGCCTCGGTGTAAGTCAGGTCTCCATGGCTGGCGAGAGACATCCGTATCTCTGGCCTTAGACCTGATCTGAATTTTTCTCGACATCTTCAGGTCGGTGTCTACCTGTTCCGGTGCATATCTCGACATATCGCAGAAAGCGCGATCATAGTCGATCACAGACATCTTTTCCTGCTTTAGCATGAAGAATTCATGCTCCTTCCTCTTTCTATAACTCTTGGGTATGTACTTATCATACATCTCTTTCTTAAAGTCCTCCCACGAGAACTCTTCCAGTTGTTCAGCAGTGAAGGTTTTCTTTCTGGCCTCCCACCAGAAATCCACGGGTCCGTTCAGTTGGAAAGTTACACAGGACAGTCGCTCATGCGCTGTGCATCTCAGAAAGTTAAATATTCGCTCAATGGTTCTCACCCATTGTTCAGCCTCCTCTGGGCTTCCCTTTCCGTTGAAGACAGGAGGGTTCTGTCTTAGGAACAGTTCCTCTATCCTGCGATCAGGTTGAGGTGGGGGTGGTTGGGGTATATCCTCGACTTCTGGTTCGGGGACTCTACCTCTTCCCCTTGGTCTTCCTCGACCTCTGCCTCTAGCTTCTTGTTCCGGGTTTCTTCTAGGAGACATTCTGCTATATAAAACATATAATCGTCAATCACTCATCGCTTTCATGGCTTAACATACATAATATCTTCATAGCCTTATTGCAAAACGATTTCTAATTAAAACATTTCACCCTCGATATAAACGAATTCCGTCGCAAAAGCCCCTCGGGGTCATATATATATATCCAAAAACTCTGTTGCGGGCAGGATGTTCAAAAACCAATAGTTATATAACCAAAACATAAATCCCGGCTCTCACGGCCTTTCAAAATATCGAGTTTTCCAATCCATCAAAAACCATTCATAAAAAGAAGGAAACAGCATGCTAATCATAACAAAAATCTAATCAAGCTTCGTCTAAGCCTTCATCTGGCATCTTCCTACTCTTCGTCTTCCTCGGGGTCCTCTTCCTCTTTGTCAGAATCATCCTCGCGAGCACGTGCTCTCGATGGTCTGTGCATTCATCTCGTACATCGGTATGTCCGCATGGGGTTGAAGTCATCGTCGCCATACAAGTCGTAGTCATGGCGATTGGGCTATAACCTGAAGGCATCCGATCGCTCATCCGCGTTGTCGGCGGAAGTGCTCTCTTGGAGGTAGTGGAGCCGTCGTCATAGGTGGTAGGGGTGGTAGTGGTGGCGTGCAGGATGTCCAACATGCAATGGAGGAAAGCAGGCTCTCCCAAGCTCTGGGCGTCTGCTCTATCAAGCGGCGGAGTGCGCCTCGTCAAATAGGAATGGAGGCACCGGGTCAATGCTCTCGGGACCTCGAGATCGACCACTCGGTGACTCGTCCCACGGTGTACTCCGTGGAGGAGATATGGTCCCCTCGGTGCGCTCAGTAAATGTTGTATCGTAAGTCGGATGACTCACGAATGCGGCGATCTCAAACAAATCGTAGCCTCGACGCGATATATGTAATCTCCGATACCTCTCGGGCATAATCCCTAATCGCATGGAAGTCTAGTCGAGGCGTCGATGCCGTCATAGTCTCGCTCCATGCGGCATTCCTCCAGTCGAAGGTAATACATGGAACTCGCCTAAGTCCTCACAGCACATCCAACTCTCACGGTGAGTCGCATCACTCCCTCGGGGTGGGTGTGGTCCTACCTCCTCAGCATGTATCCATCTCTCCATCTGCCGATCAAAACTAACATAAGTCGACTACGCTCTCAGATAAGCGATAAGGATACTTAAGAACATCGAAAGCAACTAGGTTAAGCTAACAATCTATAAGGTAGGACATCATAAGTACACACATATCATATCTTAAGTGCGAGTTTTGGCTCGAAGTGATGTTCCATGGACATATCAGTGCGAAGGAATCAAAGTCGACCCGGTGAAGGTTGAAGTAGTAAATGCGGAAGGTTCGACTAATGCCAATGAGGTTGAAGCTTCCTAGTGTACCCCATCATTTTAAGACCATTTGCATGGCAGTTTTTCGGAAAGGTCAAGGTTGACTTTTTATTTCGGTGATGCGACCGTCACAAAACCTCGGCGTTGTGAAGAGTGTCTTATGAATTCATAGACACTAAGTATCGAGTTTTCGACCATCCATGAAGGTTTGACACTCGGGAAGTTATCGAAAAGGACTTTTCATTGGTCTTTTAAAAGCATATCTTGTTTATAGTCATTGTGTCCGTATTTTATTTCGTGTCCATGGGTACCAAGTTTGCAAAATTTGGGTCCGTTTGCAAAGTTGCTCGCTTTGCGTTTTCGAAAAGGACTTCTTGGACGTTGTGACCCCCTTTCTCTATAAATAGGAGGCTAGGGCCTTCATTTCCTTCGTCTCTGTGTTCTAGAAGCCCGAGCAGCTCAGTGCTGCCGAGCCTGGAGGAGTGGGGATCGAGTCGGGGGCTCGGGCGGCACCATTCTGCTGCTGCCGATCAACCACCCCGGCAGCCCGTTTCTGTTTTTGTCCTTTTCTTGTTTTGATTCCGCCTTTTAGTAGATCGTATAGCATAGAACTCGGGATTCTAAAGGGACGAGGCGGAAAATGGCGAGGCCGATTGTCCATTACCTGCCGCCAAGGCCGCCACCACCGTGGCTGTTGGCCGCGATTTGGTGGCCGAGACCACATTTGCTCTGGTCCTTTAGGTTTTGAGTTAGGCTATGCATTCTACTAAAGTACCGATTCCGTTTTACTTTTTCGCGTTTACGCATGTCGGATTGGATGTTTCCGTTGCTTTGAGTTTTCTAAAGGAAGTACATGCCGGTTATCCATTTTCAACATAGTTTGTCATTCCATGTTCGATGTTATGCATATTGCTTATGTTTCCATTTTCATGCATCGATTTTGGATGGTTTATCCTAGATCGAGGATAGACATCGATTTTGAAGCTTCCTGCTATGATTTGAGTCGACTTACATGCATGCATATTTTGAAAGTACCCTATTATAGGTCTTGATGCCTGAATATATTTCCTTACGCATCGAGTTGATTTGAAAACCGGAGTGCCAAATGTGGGTTGAAAGTCGAAAACCTTAATTTTGCTACGATCGTCGTTTGGATCACGATGTTGCTTTGCTTTGTGGGATGTAACCCCAAAAGTTGTATCGTCTTGTTACCGATACCTATCGGTCGATCGGTGAAGTCATCGGATCGTAGATATCTCCGGTTGGCGTTTTATCATCGAGTGTTGGGTTATATATGCTTATTTTGAGTTATTTACTCGATATTTCAAAATAAAACATGCGCCGTAAAATGTTTTTGTGAAATTATTCTTGTTCTCGATCAAGATATGGTTCTATCATGGTTGTGCACGGATCTCTACCGATTGGGTTGATCACCATCTTGGTATTGATCATAAGGGATAGACCCAACACGTGGTTATGGTTAGGGATAGACCCGAAGTCCACACGGAAATGTAATGTGGTGGTTATGGTTCGATGGGGATTTGACCCAAGTCCACCAGTTAACCGTGGATACGTTCGGGCATGGGCTGGATATGTTCGGGCGAATGAATGACACGTGATGGACGGGATACGTTCGAGCCGTGGTTCATGGTTCTATGATGGGAGTATTAATAACGGATCGGTATCGAAAATGAAAATCTATTTTGCTTACTTAGAAGTGGATTTCGTTTAAAACCTTCTAAGGTAAGTGCTCTAAACACGCATCATGATTCTTTTGATTTGATAAAACCCGGTGAGTGCTAGTACTCACCCAAACTCTTTTCAAATCTTTTCACGGATGGAGGAGATGGACGGGCGGCTTAGGGGTGGGCTGCGGTTCTTCATGCTATGCTTGCGATGTTGTGTTATATCGTCTCGATATTGATGTATTCTTGTCCCTTATTTGCTTTCGATTGGGAACAAGATTTGTTATGTTATCTCTGTGAGTCTCGATATGAGCATGCTATGTGGTTGACCGTGTCTAGTCGGACGGGATGCAATGCTATTTACTTTCTTGCATTACTTATAATAAACCAAGATCATGTTTTACGAGGTTATGATATCGATATTATTCTGTTGGTGGATTGTTTGTGCACCCTCCCTCGGGATATGTCCTAGTTATAGTGGAATCTTGCCGATTTCATGGTCACCTCTTATCATGTATGTTATATGTATCCCCTTGCTTCTTCCCTAATCACATCCCGCATCCGTGCCTTCCCTGAATTGGGCGTGGACTGATTCGAGGCGTGTTCTTGCCACTATCTTTTTTATCGATACCGCTTGGTATCGGGCGTTCGCTTTGGGTATGTGTCTATATTGTTTGATATCAAAGCGTTTGTTTGCTTTATATCATTGCGTTCTTAAATTGAGTGTTTAGAACTTGTTCTTCTAATCATCATCGTCTGATACCCTCATCACCGTCATCAGCCTCCTTTAAAAGGGGATGAAGTATGTGTTTATTTCTGATGCTTTATGTGTTTACGTGATGCTTGATGTGATCTTGGTTTCATGTGTTTTGGCCGTAGAGTTTACGTGATGTAAGCGTGATGTGGATGAGATGTGGTTGGGTGTTGATGTGGATGTGGCTATGATTTGTTGATGGAACAAAAAAGGGCCTATCGTGATGTGAAAATCATTTATATGATATGATATGATTGATGTAAGTCTATGTGTTTACATAGCAATTATTGTTGATTGAAAATCTTTTTATTTTGATAGAGCGAGTGCTTGTAAGTAAATCATGTATTTGCTTACGTGATTATTATGATAAATATCGATATTGATATTGATATGTGTTGAAATGAACATGTGTTTGAGACATGAATCTTGATCGGACGAAGGACCCGTTGGATATAAAGATCCAAGAACCCCACGTAAAGAGTTAAGGCCTCCTAGATCGAGAATCGGTTTGATCACCCCTAGGCGTAGAAACCTCGACCCGTTGACTATATAATTCAGCCAAGAACCTCGGTATGGTTGAGCATACAAGACCTTGCTCAAGTATCTTGATAAGTTCATAAACAAGTGAAATACTCTACAAAGAGGATTTAACTCACAAAGCAAAAGCTATTTTCGTTCATATATCAATGTGTCCTCTTACAAATGATTTACAAGCCTATTTATAGGCTGCAAATAACTCTTGAGTTCCTCACACTCACTTCATAGGACTCTTAAATGACTAATTATAACTCCTAAATGACTAATAATAACATAATTGTAACTCATAAACATAGGTATAACTCTTGGACTCCAAAAGTCACTTTATTAACACACACTTAATTAGCTAGATAGACTCTTCACTTGGCCTCCTCTTCATGCACGAAAATTCATCATTTATTCTTCAATTGGGCCTCAAATGTGATGTAATTGTGAGGCCACACTTCAATATAAGTCAACCCATCAACTTGAATAATATTCACCATTTGGCCCAATGTAGATTGGTCTTGGACTTGGGCCCTTATTTCAGCTAGCAACAACATCATGGACTCCTTTATCTTCTTAGCTCTAGCCCTTGTAATTGGCCCCCGAATAACCAATGGGTCCATCTTCATGTTGTTGGACAGCTCGTTAGGCGACTCGGATGCATCTCCATCATTCCTTCTTCTTGAAAGGATTAGTCCTCGAATCTAGATCACCAAAATAAGGAGATAAATCAGCAACATTGAAAGTAGCACTTACATTATACTCACCGGAAGGTCTAGTTTGTAAGCATTATCATTCACTCTTGCGATCACTTGGAGCGGTCCATCTCCCTTGGCTGCAACTTGGACTTTCTTTTGAAGAAATCTCTCATTTCTCAAATGAAGCCATACCCAATCTCGGCTCAAAGATGACTTGTTTCGCCCTTGTTAGCTTGCTTGACATATTGTTGCGTTCTCTTCTCAATGTTGAGCCTCTTCTCGTGCAACTTTTTCACCAATTCAGCCTTAGCTTTCCCATCAAGACTCACGCTCTTCAATTGGTATCGGGATTAGATCTAACGGACTCATGGATTGAAACCATAAACAACCTCAAAGGAGAAAATTAGTAGCGAGAATGAACACTTGATTATAAGCAAATTCAGCAAATGGTAAGCATTCTTCCCAACTTTTCAAGTTCTTTTGGATCAAAGTTAGTAATTGAGATAAAGTTCTATTAACTACTTAGTTTGCCCATCGGTTTGAGGATGACAAGTAGTAGAAAACAAAAGCTTAGTTCCCAATTTGTTCCACAACACAGCCAAAATGACTCACAAACTTAGCATCTCGATCACTCACAATTGATTTTGGAACACCATGCAAGCGAACAACTTCTTTGAAGAACAAATCAGCAATATGAGATGCATCATCACTCTTATGACATGGAATGAAGTGTGCCATTTTAAATCATCAACCACCACAAAATTGAATCTCTACCTTTCCTTGTTCTAGAGCAAACCCAAAACAAAATCCATGGAAATATCCTCCCAAGGTGCTAGGAATTGGTAAAGGTGTATACAAGCCATGTGGATGAGATTTAGATTTCGATTGCATCAAGTGATACATCTACTACAAATTCTTTCCACATCAACACGCATTTTAGCCAAAAGAAATGTTCAGTGCAAAACTTCTAAAGTCTTATGGACTCAAAATGACCCATTAAACCACCACCATGAGCTTCACGCACCAACAATTCACGATAGAACACTTAGGAATGCACAACTTTTTTCTCTAAATAAATAGCCCTCTGCTTATAGAACTTGTCAATGCAGCATGCTCACAAGCTAAGTAAATAGAAGCAAAATCAGAATCATTGGCATACATCCCTTAATCATTTCAAAACCAAGAAGTTTAGAACTCAAAGTAGTGATCAAAACATACCTTGAGACAACGCATCAGCCTATGTTTTCCTTCTTTTGTACTTGATCACATATGGAAATGATTGATGAATTCCACCCTTAACATGTCTCTTGCTAACTACCTTGACCTTTGAGGTATTTGAGAGATTCATGATCCGTGTAATTCTAACTCTCTAGGCCCACAAGTAATGCTACGTTCCAATGCTCTCCAAAGCATACCTCTTTGTCATATGTTGGATAGTTCAATTGAGCTCCTTTCAACTTTTCGCTAAAGTAGCGATTGGCTTTCCATCCCTCAACAAAACAGCACCTACACTACTCCGGATGCATCACATTCAAGTTCAAACATCTTATTAAAGTTAGGCATGCAAGAATAGGTGCAGAGTTAGTTTTTCTTTAAGGAGATTAAAAGCATTCTCTTGTTTATCACCCCAATGAAATCCAACATCCTTTTGACAATTTCATTCAAAGGTGCAGCAATTGTGCTAAAATTCTTAACAAATCTCCTATAGAAACTTGCAAGACCATGAAAACTTCTTACTTGTGCCATGTTTTGAGGAATTGGCCAATCTAAGATAGCTTTCACTTTTCCTTTTCCATTTCAATTCCATTTTCACTTACAACAAAACCAGAAAAACAACTTTATCCATGCAAAAGAACACTTCTTAAGATTAGCATACAACGATTCATTTCTTAAGGTGTCAAACAGCACGTACATGATCAAGATGTTCATCCACGTTTTGCTATAGATCAAAATATCATCAAAGTAAACAACCACAAATTTTCCAATGAAAGTTCTCAAAACATGGTGCATTAACCTCATGAATGTACTAGGTGCATTAGTTAAGCCAAAAGGCATTACTAACCACTCATACAAACCAAATTTAGTTTTGAAAATTTCCACTCATCTCCTCTCTAATTGAATTTGGTGATACCCACTCTTCAAATCAATTTTGCTAAACACAACAGCCCATGTAATTCATCAAGCATGTCATCTAGCCTAGGAATAGGATAGCGATACTTTCGTGATTTTGTTAATTGCTCGACAGGTGCACATTCTCCACGATCCATCCTTCTTGGACACAACAATCACAGCAGCACATGGACTCATGCTCTCACGAATTTTACCCTTCTTCAACAACTCTTCAACTTGTCTTTGGATCTCTTCGTCTCCGGGTTAGCTCTATAAGCTGCGGTTGGGTAGACACGACTCGGGAACAAAGTCTATTGGTGGCTCAATACCTCTTAAAGGCGGTAATCCACTTGGGTCTTCCTCGGAAAGAGCGTCTTCAAAATCACAAAGAGACACAAAGTACTAGGCAAAGATTGGGTTAGCTCGTTGGTGCTAAAGAATGACTCTTATACACTAAGATCAACACACTCTTTCTTCAACTAGTGCACACTTGATTTCTTTGGCTCTCATAGAAAGTCTTTTTTCTCTTCCCTCATTCTTACTTTTCTCTCGACTCTTTTTCACTCGACTCTTTTCAACTTCCTCCTTTTTTGCCTCAACCTCACGAGCCCTCCTTGGTGAGACAACTCGTCTTCTTGCACTTGTTGTGGTGTCATGAAACAAGCACGATGGATTTGTTGTTGTGCTTAAAGGTGTAGTGATTGCAAAATCCATCATAAAGCACCCTCGATCGAGCCACGGTCTTACAGAATGTGACTTGCATGCATTGGAACTACATCACAAAGGACTTCATCTTTATAGTTGCCAATGGAAAACGAAATTAGAACTTGTTTTGTCATGAATTTCTCCACATTCATTCAGCCATTGAAGCTTATGCGGGTGTGGATGTTTCTCGGTTGTTAAGTTCAATTTCTCCACCTTTCGAACTTAGCGTTAGTACAACTCCCATATCAATAATCAACATGCAAAGTTTACCTTGGACCAAACATCTTGTGTGGAAGATGTTCTCCTTTGCTGATCGTCAACTTTGGTTTGCGTTGAGAGCTCTTCGCACCACCAGCTCTCCATGTTCGGTACAATCTCCTCCAATGGAACATCTTTACCATCATCATCATCTTCATCTCACTTTCAGATTCTATCTCTCCATCCGCTTCAAAACCATCACCCTTTTGTTTGGACATTGTGATGCAAATGCCCAACTCTTGACACGAAAACATTTGATATCTCTATTTCTAACATTAGAATTAGAAGTAGAAATACCTCTCCCTTATCACCTTCATTGTACTTCGTTTTGGACCTTCATTTTGAGGTTTAGAGGCTGTCCCAAAGATGATTTAGATGATGTCCTTTCCTGACTTTGAAGATTGGGAACTTGTTGGAAAGTTCTTTTGGAGCGTTCTCGTCATTGTCGTATCCACTTTCATTGCCACATGCACCATATCCTCGACTCCACACAATGTTAAGCTCCACGACTTAGAATCTCCTATTCAACATAAGAACCGAGCCATGGTTGCTCTCGATCTTCATCAATATTTGCTCTAATCATGGCAATCTCCATCTCTTTGTAATACTCATCAGATTAGTGCCTTGATTCATAGATTGTAACTTTTGATACAATTCACGAAAATAATGAGTAGGTACAAATCTCTTACGCATTATAGCTTTCATCTCTTCCCAAGTTGAAATTGGTCTCTCTATAACGCCTTCATTTGTTGTCATTGATCCCAAACTATAGCATAATCGTGAATTCAATTGCAGAAGTCTAACCTTTTCTCCTCGAGTAGTTGTGACACTCAAAGATGAGTTCCACCTTCGCTCCCACTCCAAATAACTACGGATCACTCCTTCCTTGGAAAGTTGGAATGTTCAATTTGATGCTTCCCAAGTTCGATCAACTTCATTGTGATTTCTTCTTGTACCTCTTCCTCCTCGCCTTGAACCTTGATGTGAGGATGCTGCATCATCTTCTTCGCTCTCCCTTTCTTGTCATGCCTCCGATTCCTCCCAAGTTCCAACCTCTCCATGCGTTCTCCTAGACTTTCCATAACATTTGTCACCCTGCAAGATGTTCTGTGGCTTTAATGTAATTTGATTTGCATTTTCATTATTTGGATTGTCCGCCATCCTCACAATTCACTCGTGTATCACTCAAATAGATCCTCACAATCACTCGTGTATCACTGTTGGCTTTTACCTCCCCTAATGTCCTCACCACTCAAGCCTTTTACCACTCAAATCTCACTTGTAGGTATTAAAATGAATAAGAACAAAGCAAGATAGAACAAAGCACACACACTTAGCCCTTTTGATGAAGAACAAAATTTGAGCGTAGTATATAGAAGAACAATGATGAACAATGTAATTGATTTTTTTTTTTTTCGTTTTTTAATTTTTTTTTCACACTATTACAATGAGGAATAGATATAGAAGAACTTTCTGAGCGTTTTTTTTTTTTTAAGAATAAAGAAGATAAAGATAAGAACAATAAGATAGAGTTTGGATCAATACCGAGTTGCTCGATACCAAATGATCGGACGAAGGACCGTTGGATATAAAGATCAAGAACCACGTAAAGAGTTAGGCGGCCTCCCTAGATCGAGAATCCGGTTTGATCACCCTAGGCGTGAAACCTCGACCGTTGACTATATAATTCAGCGAGAACCTCGGTATGGTTGAGCATACAAGACCTTGCTCAAGTATCTTGATAAGTTCATAAACAAGTGAAATACTCTACAAAGAGGATTTAACTCACAAAGCAAAAGCTATTTTCGTTCATATATCAATGTGTCCTCTTACAAATGATTTACAAGCCTATTTATAGGTTGCAAATAACTCTTGAGTTCCTCACACTCATAGCACTACTTAGGACTCTTAAATGACTAATTATAACTCCTAAATGACTAATAATAACATAATTGTAACTCATAAACATAGGTAACTCTTGGACTCCAAAAGTCACTTTATTAACACCATTATTAGCTAGATAGACTCTTCACTTGGCCTCCTCTTCATGCACGAAAATTCAGCCATTTTATTCTTCAATTGGGCCTCCAAATGTGATGTAATTGTGAGGCCACACTTCAAAAATAGTCAACCCATCAACTTGAATAATATTCACCATTTGGCATGTAGATTGGTCTTGGACTTGGCCCTTATTTAGCTAACAACAACATCATGGACTCCTTCTTCTTAGCTCTAGCCCTAATTGGCCCACTGAATAACCAATGGGTCCATCTTCATGTTGTTGGACGCTCGTTAGGCACTCGGATGCATCTCCATCAAATACCCGGATATGGCGAGAAAAAGCGTGAATATTTGTTGTTATGTTGATAAACTAACATGTAGGTTTATGGATATTGATGGCCCGAACAACGTTGGTTAAGATCCCAGGATGGATTAGCGGTCCAGTAAGTTCGAGAATGCCAGGGAATGTCCATGGCCGTTGGGAGTATTTCGGGAGATTTGTTGGATTATGGAGAAAGATCAGAGGCGGTGGGAAAGTGTCATTATGAGGCTTACTTCGGTTGTGAGAGCTACAGCGAGTTGCGACCATGGGCGGCAAGGATACGTGATGTTCGGGCGGGATCTATCCGGACACCTTACCTTGGATTTCAGGTTCGCTGCTCGAGTATGGAGCAGTGGACCGATCATCGAGTATACCATCGAGGAGGATGTGATAGCAAGGCATGTTCGAGGACCGATCAGTTGATGATAGGGATGATGTTCCGAAGAGCCTTTGGAGAGCGCCATCGCTCGAGCGATCACCGATGCATCGGGATACACAAGTCACTACACCTCCATCGACGATCCTTACCTTCGAAGGGGGAATGATTTTGAGGCGAGAACCTCGGGCGAGAGATTGTCCATCAAGCGATGGGGGAAGAGGCCGGGATCGAATTTTCAGGCCACGGCTGTCGGGTTGGCATCGGGGAAGGAGACTCAGGAGGAGAGACCGGATGAGAATGAGGTCGGTGAGGACTCGAGGACCGGTGATCCGGATAGCCGATGACTACGATGGTCGGGCATGTTGAGGAAGGGCGCCGAGATAGGACTCGACGGACTTTCACGATACTCGGCGATCGAGACGCTTGGATGGGATCATACCGAGAGGCTTGCTTCCATGCGGGATCGCTTTTAAGCGGCGGCCAATTCAAGCCACGATAGGAAGGAAAGAGGATGAGGAGGGTGGAACCGCGGGACTAACGGAGTAGTGGGCGGATATGGAGGGCGGGGATCTAGGTAGTCGGTGTGTCTGATGGATCGTGAAATCTGCTAAAGCATGGACGAGCGGCATCTTTTGGGTGAGGTCGATTCTTTTGCTCATCTCGACCTTTTGGTGACATACCTTGATCTTATTTTGTGATCCTTCATGGACCTTTGAATATTCGATACTAACTTGTCTATAGATATGTTTATGTTTTGATGCTTATATGTGATATGAGCTATGCCATGATGATATATGATCTATGTGATGTGTGATGATAATGTTATGTGAAATGCATAGCGATGATATGTTGGAGTTGCATGATTATATGTGATGCGTGCGTGATATGTGGTATATGTGATGATATGTGATATGGGTGATGATATATGTTATGCGATGATGGGTTATCTATGCGGCGTTTCTAATGTTTCAAGCGTCGATGCGAATCCGAGAACAAGGAACGGAGAAACAATAGCGTGGAAGAAGCCAGAACCACCTTTGGTTCGGCTGCGATCGAGTTTAGGAATCCCTCGTTCGGCGGTCTCGACGAACCGATCGGCGAGATGGATACGATCCCGAAAGGATCTTGAATACATCGACGAAGAAGCGAGACTGAATGCGCGATCTTTCGCTAGCAGGTAAGGCGTGATTCGGTGGGAATCGTGAGGACCCTAACACCGGGGCGATGGGGAAGGTATCGTGGGAAGATTTCAGGAAGAACTCATGGAAAATACGTGCTGGCGTTTAAAGGTAGAAAGGCAAAGCGAGTTCGGAATCTTTGTCGAGGAGAAGGGCGGTCACAGAAATCGATCGCTCGTTCAATCGTCGATCACGTTATGCTACGTGCACGTTGAGAGCCGAGGCAAGCGAGTTCGAGAGAGGACTCGGACCAGATCGAATTTCGCTCGTCGATCGGGAGATCGGCGTATCGCGATCCTGAGCCGACTTTAAACATTGAGTCAATGTTGCCCGGAAAAACGATGCCACAGAACAACCGGTGACGGAGGAAGAGGTAAGAGAAATGGGAAGATCGAGGAAAGCAATCGGTGTTCGAGGAACGAGCGGTCGTGATTCCAAGGAATCAAGGCATTCAAGTGAGAAAAGCGACCTTGGGAAGGAATTTCCAACCCGTGCGGTGTGGAAAACCTTGGTGCGAAATGCCAAAGGAATCATTTCGGTTGCGGGCAAGGTAGCAAAGTGCTATCGTTGTAAATCGGACATTACTCGAGATTGTCGGTTAGGAGGGCAGTGCGGTAGCCGCGATAAAGCATCCGACTCCAGAGCGGGATCGAGGCTCGGAGACAAACAAGCAGGCGGAGGTCACCCAGGCGATAACAAGGCCACGCGACAAGCGGTGTGCGCCTTGAATCGGGAGACTCAAGCTCCGGAAATCTTGCGGTATAATCCATATAGTGATATACCCATTTTGCTTTGTTTGATCACGGGCCTCACATTCTTTCATTTGAAAATCGAGTGTGAGAAGTTGGGTTTGGTACCGAAATCCGATACCACAATAGCATCCCACGGGGAAGTGCTAAAGGCAAGAGATTTGCGAAACGGGAGGTAGAAATCGTGGCGAAGGTCTTTGTCATTTGCATGTCATCGGAATGGAAGATTTCAATGT
>JAODLM010000596.1:0-177025 GCA_036937905.1 Salvia rosmarinus
TAGCTTTAAATATTGAAACACCTTGGGTATATATGTGTTCATCATGGTATATAATTTTTATTTCAAGCATACACAGTTATTAAGCTTTTAGAACCTGATTATATGTTCTATGATTTAATTAGAATTTTTGAAAATCATATACTTATTTTACAAAATTACCGTGAGCAATTTAATTTCATAAGTTGTGTATGATTTTATTTGAACATGCAATGGTGTATTAATGCTTAGTATATTGTTTATACATTGTAAATTATTAGAATTTTTGAAAATCATTTACCTAATGGAATCAAATAAACCGAGAGCAATGAGCTCATGGTGATGATTAATTGGTTTTGATAAATATTATGATGTTATATTGCTATACTATAGTGTAAACATAGTATATAATTGTTGAATTTTTAAAATCAAATACCATTTTATTCAAAAAGCAGAGCTTGTAGCTCCATATGGTGATGATTCAAATGGTGGTTGATGTTATGATGTTACAATGTTATAATATAATGTTTATTGATATTGAAATTATTTAGAATTTTTAGAAATTGTTTACTATTTATTTGGTAATTATCCTATAATTACCGTGTGAATATTGTTATATATATAGAAATAAATAGTTATAATGAACTATGGGTTATGAAAATATTATATACTGATGTTGGGATATTATAATAGGTATATACCAATTTTGGAAATTTTTGGATGATTATTCTATTTATTGAATTTCCAGAATATTTATATATGTATATATATAAATAAATAGCAACAGTACTATATGAATTTGATAAATTATATTCTGGACCATAGTGTATAATAATACACTATATTAATTTAGAAAATTTTCAAGGGTCGCTTATTTTTAGGACAATTATCGAAAATTTCGATAATTAATAAGTGATATTAAACTTTTAAAACTGTTTAATTATAGATTTTAGTAAAATAATATTCTGGACAGTTTTCAAATATTACAAAATTTTATAAACATAGATTGTATGTTTGAGACTAACGCTCATTTTGTAACGTTAAAAACCAAATACGCTTTTTAATTATAAAAGAATTATTAAAATGAAAATAATTATAAGTCCTCGATTTACAAGATAAATCGAGGAATAGGACTTTACGCTTTCAAATCGATTAAATTGGATTTATAAAGCAAAATAGTAAGACACTATTTAAAAGTCAAAATCATCAGACTTTGTCACAATGTCGACTTCAGCGACTTTTCAAAGTCAAACGCATTATACGTTATAAACCAAGACGCATCGAAGATATACTAATGGTAGAAATTATTAAAGAAAGGATTTCTAAATGAAACCCATATCGAAAACGTATTTTATAGCCGAACTTATCTCGTCGAACGCAGAAAAGTCAATCGAGTTGAGACTATCAATTCACTCAGAGGAATTACCTCACATCGATATGAGATATCAAAGTTATCTTAAGTTTTCGAGAGTCTCGATCAGACTTGAGCACGACTAAAGCCTCGCCGTAGGATTCCCCCGTGACGGTTGTTCCTCCGATTGATGTAATTCACGATCTCCGACTGCAAAGATTTATCCGAGCCACGCCTTTTCCTTTCTTTCTCTTCTCAAATCGCTTTAACAAGGTGAACCGCCCATAATATTGTCGTGACTTCAATCACCTTCAACGGTAGCAGCTTTCACCACCGTGTCCTTCCATCGCCATCGATAACTGCTGGCCGCCATCTCTTCTATGATGCGGCTGGCCTCGCCTACACGCCTGCTCAATAGGCAACCCTCACTGATGCGCCAACAATACTCCTCGTGAGGTGTCACCGCTATAAACCGGGTAACTCGCCCCCTCGAAAATCCATGTCAGGGCACCTTCTCAATAGGCCCCAAATCTTTCCCACGACTCGAATAAAGATTCATCTCCTAACCGGGAGAAGGGAAATCTCGCTATGATCTTTTGTGCCTTAGCCGGAGGAAAGTACTTCGAGAGAAATTTCACACAAAATTGCCCAACTGCTGATGCCTGTGACGATCTAAGGTCTCAACCAGCCCTTTGCTTGATTACGCAGAAAATCCAAACATACGATCCGGATTGTGTCTTGTGGCACCCCATTCTGCTTTGATGGTGTTACAAATGTCGAGATAGGTCTCAGATGGGCATTCGATCCTCCGTGACTCCTCCTCCGAACTGCTCCTCGAACCATGCCGATTAGGCCGGCTTCACCAAAATTGTTAGCGCTACTGGGCCCCATCCGCCTCCTTGAAATTGCTCGGTAGGAGGTCCAGACATATAATTCAACGGTCTTACTGGCCCGAGCAGTGGACAACGAGTCCCATAGTCGCTAATTACGCCGTGATTTCTATAAAGTCTCGCTAACAAAGGCAGCTACTTCGGGAGGAATGCCCCGTTATTCGGATTCCCCGCCATTGCTTGTCTGTCTCTTCTCTCGCCTCCTTCTCCTCTTGTGAGTGATTTCGATCTCGATCAAATCGCTGCTCAGAGGTCCCCGGACCTTGTGAACATAAACTACCTAGAGAACAAGAAGAAAAATCAGCCAAGCGAGAACAAATAAAAATAAAATAAAATACAACTTGAATTTATAATTCCAAATCACAAATTATTCCTATGAAATCTTAACAATCCCCGCAACGACGCCAAAATTTGATCGCTAATTTTCTAACACGAAAAGGTGTAAGTATAGGTAAGCAAAGCATCGTATCCACGGATTGTAACGCTAAAACACGTAAGCTAACTCAACGATGATTCATCATTATCCAAGCAACAAACATGGTTTGGTAAGATTTTAGGCTTCGAAATCAATCCAAAGCAAAGGTAACAAAATGAAGTAAATTAAAGCAATAAACACTCGATGTTTAAAAATGATAAAGACGACTAACCCTAGGGATGCATTAATCCTATCCACAACGATGTTTATCCTGCTCCTATTAACCAATTTTAATCCGCATAAGATGGAAGATCACATATATAACCGATAATTTTGTTATGACAAAACGGTCAGATTACTAGTTTTCCTATTATCATACGCCTCTAGGTGAAAACAAGCAACCCAAACGGATTACAAAGAAAATGCTTCCTACGAATATCCTATCTCACCACGACTCAAGGCTCATTCAGATCATGCATTCGATATCGATCGACAATTAACACAATTACGTAATTAACCGACAACTAAATATGCATCAAGATTGATCGAAATCAACACATATAAATAAGCACAATCGAATCATGAATCAATGCCTCGGACGGTAAATAGCGATAACAGAATCACAACATATAGATCGAATCATGCAAACCCTAGGATTAGAACGAAAACTAGCCGCATATAATAAACGGAATAAAATACGATTTAACCATAAAACGGAAATTAAATATATAAAACCCGTGATGAAGCGTTGATGAACAATCGCTGGGCTTGAATCCCAAACTCAAATAAAACGGAAAATTGTAAGATTGTCCGACGAAACGCTCCTGAGCGAGACTAAATGTAAACAAATGAAGAACAAAGCGAAACAACTCTAGAATGAAACTAGAGGGAACCTAAAGCTAAAAATCTGGAAAACTTATGAAAACCGAGTAAAAGAGGCTCTGAATCGTGGGGCGGTTGGGGCGCGAGGGTGTCGCCGTATATAGCACACCCCAAACCCTAGTTTCTCCTTCGCCGACTGCCTCGCGACCACTCCTCGCGGTCGCTAGGTGCGGTCGCGAGGTAAGTCTCGCTGCCCTCTCGCCGTCGCCGCCTCTGCGCCCGCTTGGTTGGCTCGCGCCATGGCTAGCGGTCGCTAGAAATCGCCCGGCCTGAAATCGTCCAATGACTTTCTCGGCGCTGGCTTCGCTCATGGCACGAGGTCGCGGTCGCGCGTAGCCGGGTTCTCGCTGGTTGCTTAGCGGCCGCCCAGCGACCGCTAGGTTGGTCGCTAGAAACAGCCGAGTGTATATTGGCCCGCATGCTGCTCCTTGCTTCGATTTTCAACATATGGACCTACACAACACCAAAAGAACACCCAAGAGCGATTTTTTCTAGAAATAGATAAAACATTAAGAATCGATACGAACGCACATTAAACGAGCTAAACTCATCTTCAAATATCAACTATAAACGTAAAATACGCTTTATCGCCTTCTATGATATTATTATGCTGTGAGTCTCGATAAAAGCATGCTATGTGGTTGACTGGTCTAGTCGACAAGATGAAATACTATTTTGTTTCCGTGCATTACCAGTATATAATCAGATTATGTTCATTGAAGTTATGTTGTCGATATACTTCTGTTGGTGGATTGTTTGCTCACCCCTCCCCTTCAGGATATGTCCTAGTTATAGAGGAGATGCTGCCTGATTTTCTGGTCATATCTTCTTATTATGTATGCTTTATATATCCCCCCCCCCTTTCTTCCCTGCTTCTTATCCCCACCCAAATCAAACCCCAACATCCGTGCATTTTCTCGGGAATTAGGACGTGACATCTGCAATGAACCCGGGCATAATGTTGATACGTGTCCCAAGATGGGAGAGCATACCTTCGAAGGCGAAGGCGAAGCTTATGCTATGTAGGGATTTCAACCCCGACAGCAGTTCGAGCCTAATCAGCAACAGTTTAATGTGAGATGGAGGAATCAGAACCAAGGGCAGAGTTCAAATCAGAATGCACCATACCAAAGACCTCCACAGCAGTAGAAGTTTCAGTAGTAGATGCACTATTCTCAACAAAGAAGCCTTTCACAAAGCAATAGCTCCCACAAAGAATAGCTCCCACAACAACAAAGCAGACGAGGCCATCTTGGGAGGATACGTTCACCAAAATAATGGACGCTCAAGACTCCACAATTAAGCGTTTAGAGATGCAAATGGGATAGATTGCTAGCAAGCTTAATGAGTTGTTGCAGCAAGGTGCAAGTGGGAAACTTCCAAGCCAACCCCATCAGGCTCATGTGGTCACTGTTCTAAGGAATGGCCAAATTGTTGAGGGTAAGGTGAGAGAGATATCAGACAAGCAGCTGTAGTCACAAGAGGTGAAAAATGAGAAAAGGACTGAGGTCAGACTGCATAAGGCAACAAATCCTTACATTCTACCGATACCCTTCCTACACCGGATGAAGAACGAGAAGCAGGACCAGCAATTCAACGAGTTATACAAACTTCTGTCCAAGGTGAATGTTAATTTGCCTACATTGGACGTGATCAGAAATGTGCCAACCTATGTCAAGTTCTTCGAAGAGCTAGCCTCAAAGAAGCGAAGGTTTGGAGAGTACGAGAAAGTCGTGGTCTCCGAAGTAGCTAATTCTATCCTACAGCACCAGTTGTCTCCCAAGCTCTGGGATCCAGCTAGTTTTATTATTAAAATTGCTTTGGGTAATGGGAAGAAACTTTCTGGCATGTTTCATTTGGGGGCCAGGATTATTCTTATGCCTTATTCAATGTTCAAACAATTAGGATTAAGTGAACTTAAACCCACTCGGATGTGTCTACAGTTAGCTGATAGGTCTGTGAGATATCCCAGGGGTATTATTGAGGATATATTAGTAAATGTGGGTGGGTTGATAGTACCTGTTGATTTCGTTGTTTTGGATATTGGTGATGTTAGGGAAGATGGGGAGGAACACACACTGTTATTGGGGAGGCCATTCATGGCCACAACCAACACACTTATAGACGTTAAGAGTGGCACATTAAAATGACCGCACTTGGTGAATCGCATCTTCTCTCAGACGTGATATTGTCATGTTTCTCTACTAATTTTATTGATGATCATGCTTTCAAAGATATTATTGATCTCGCCGAGAATGTATTGTTGCAGGGACGAGAATGCCCGTATTGACAAGGATAAAGTGAAACGGATTCATGATCGATTTGATAGTTCGTAAGGATTTAAAGTCGGGAATGAAGGTTTTATTTCTACAGTCTCATTTGAAACTTTTCCCTGGAAAGCTCAACTCCAGGTGGAGTGGTCCCTACATCATTGAGGAGGTGTTTCCTTACGGAGCAGTTTTACTTCGCGATCCTAACACCAATGGATCATTTATCGTGAATGACAAAGGAGTGAAACCTTACTTTGATCGAGAGGGTTTGGAAGAAGTGGAGAACGTCTTACTCATTGACCCTATCTATCTCTGACTTGCTACGTAGTGCTCACGACGTTAAACAGAGTACTACATGGGAGTTTACCCACGGATTTCTCTCTTTTCTTTCTTTCTCTTTTTGCTTGGTTCTTTGATCTCGTTGGTCTATCTATCTTTCTTTGTTTTTTATTTTATAGAGATGTTGGACGAAAAGTTTTGTGTTTTGTTGTAAGCAGTGAGGTGAAACCGTGATACTGCTCTCAGTCAGCACGCATCACATTCCAAATTCTCATATCGCCATCTACTTTCAAGATAGTCTCTCTTCTACGGCTATCTTATGTTATTATCGTTTTGAGCATCGAGAACAAAGGTTCGAATTTAGTGTATTTAGAGAGAGTATTTGGTTTTGTGTCATTTCGTATATTTTAGCATGATTGGTGATGTGCGCTTGTGATGATTTTCAACTCTCGCAATAAAGTGTTTGTCGTGGAGTAAGTCGATTTTGATTGTGCAACCGAACTCTATGGTATTGGTCAAACATTGATGTAATTCCGCTTTCTCTTGATGATAAGTGATTGAAGTGCAATGTGAATTGACGAGATTGTATGGATTAATCTTAAATTGGGGGTTATTGACGTGATTTTTCTTACTAATGCTAGGGGTAGTGTTAACAGTGTGGTATCTATATACATGTTCCCTATTAAAAAAAAGGAAAAAGAAAGAGAATGAAAACTCTAATAAAGTATTGAGATTGTTGAAATGGAGGATGACACTCTACCCTCTCTCTCGTGAATCGATAAATGGGCGTGGAAACCATGATAGGAGACTCGAGTTCATCGAGAATTCACCTTCAACATTGTTCCAAAATCATTAAAACTTTCTTTATTTCATCAAAGGAACTTGTTGCTAAAGGTGACCACTTTAGTTAATTCACCCGTAGCGAAGAGTTGGGTCCGAGAAAAATCACCTTCTTATTTATTCGACATACTCACAATCTTAGATTTGTTTCACGTTAACTTTGAATATGTATTCACCAAGTTTGGGGAAAGACAAAAGGGTTTTGATCGATTGACTAAGAGTGAAGTTGCATGAATTATTTTTCTATTCTTATTAGATTAGACTTTGCTTGAGGACAAGCAAATGGATAAGTGTGAGGAGTTGTTTAGTATGATTTTATGCTTATTCTGGTATTCTTATGCATGTCGCTTCCAAAGTGGTTCGCCTCTATTTATGTCGTTGTTTTGATTAGTATTTTCCGTTAAGACTTATTTGGTTTGTATCGATGTTTTGTAGAAAAACGGCATTAAATAGGACGAAATGGATTTTCCAAGAGTTGAATTATATTGAAGAGCATCTCGATAGGAGTCCATTGGCACAAACGGATTACAATTCAAAGTTCAGATGAGGGAGAATGAAACATATTATCAAAGTCGTAGACGTGCGCCCGTCGCCCATCGTGCCACGTCACACGCCGCACCTCCCGCCTCGCACAGTGCCAGCTACCTCATCCAACGCCCATCCGGTGTTGCACCCTGCGTCCCATCCGACGATGCACCCCACATCCTGCTCCGGGCGCCGCACCTTTCGCGCTTACTACACGGAGTTCCCACCGCGCCTCTCCGCCTCCGCAGCGGCTCGCCGCCTGCGCCCGCCACGCCCGTGCACCTGCTCATGCCCGCACGTCTGCTCGCCCGCCGAGCATCCTCTCACCTCGATCCGGCACTCACCTTTAAAATAGAAGCACCTGATCGTGAGTGCTCGTCTCCAACCGGCGCTCACCTTTAGAATAGAAGAACCGAGCGCGAGCGCTCACCCTAAGTTTTATGCTCCGTATCATGCTCGCTCAATGTGCAACCGACGGTCACTCATTCGATATATTTAAACGTGGTGCACACGGAGTTAGGGTTCTTTCACCAGTTTTATTTCGGGTTCCGCAGTTTTATTTTCTGAACGAAAACAGAGACACGATAGCGAGACGAGAGACAAACCTTTTATTCTTCATTTTATTTCCTTCATCTTTTCATTCGTTCTTTTTTATTTACGCACTATAGATTGTTAGCTCGATTGGATTCAGATTCAGAGTTGTTTACGGATTATTGCTTTTCCTATTGGTATTTTCTTTCATTTGCATTCTATCATTTATGATTCATGAAGTTTGTTACTGGATTATCATTAGTTTCTTGAAGTTTTCTATCGCATTTTATCGCTTTTTATATTTCCTAAATTAGTCTCAAGTTATTGTCAAGTATGAATCGCTGCTTACTAGCGATTTAATCGTTATTAAGGTTTGTGCTTTGCTATCGATTAGAGATTTATATTTTATGTTAATTTGCTTATATTGATTTTGATTGTGATTGATGGAATTGATTTAGTTTGTTCGACGTATTTAGCTACCCGTATTCATATTTTCTTTAGGTATCAACTAGGGATTGACAACCCCTAGCTAGGATTGTTTTTACTTATATTTACTTTTCCATATTTCAATTTCCATTTGTTTCAAAACCCCCTTTAGTGTTACAGTGTTTAGGATTTACCGTTTTTTGTGTGTGACATAAACAATAAGCCCTGTTAAGGTTTCCTTGAGAGATGAATTTGGGTAAACTTTTCCACTACGATTACCTCTTTTGATTATGAGTCAATTAAGAGTGTACTTTTAGTTGAAACAGTAAGGAAGCCATAGGTAGTAAATGGGTATACAAGAGGAAGATAGATTCCGATGGAGAGGTTTCGCTTTAAAGCCAGGCTTGTGGCGAAAGGGTACACTTAGATTGAGGGGATCGATTATGATGATACCTTTTTACCTGTAACAATGCTCAAGTCTATCAGAATTCTTCTGGCCATAGCAGCTCACCTAAACCAAGAGGTTTGGCAAATGGATGTGAAAATCATTTTCTTAAACGGTTACCTAGAGAAAGGTCGAGACATCTATATGCAGCAATGATCAGCCTATTTTCTAACACGAAAACATGCTAGTAATAGGTAAGTCGAGTATCGTATCCACAAGGATTGTAACAAGAAAATATAGAAGCTAACTCAATAATTGTTTATTATCCAAGCAACAATTTGGTTTAAAAGAGTTTTGGGACTTCAAATATAGAATTCAAAGTCAAGAGAATCAAAGCGAATAAAGATAATGATAAAAATCAAATAGACGAAAAGACTAACCCTAGGGATGTAATAATTCTACCCACAGCGTGTGTTTATCCTGCTCCCTATTAACCAATTTTTAATCTAGTCAAAGATGAAAGATCACATAAGTAACCATAAATTTCAATTACGAAAATTATGGTTGTGGATTACTTATTTACCCACATCATACGCCTCAAGGTTAAAATTTGTAACTCCAAAAGATCACAAAGACTATGCTTCCTACGGATGTTCCTATCTCACCACGACTCAAGGCTTACCCAGACAGTATTTAAGATCGATTGACAATTAAAATCATATATTCAACCGACAACTAGATATGCATTAAAGTTGATCGAAATTAACACATAAGATTTAGCACCAAGAATCACAAATCAACGACCGGAAGGTAAATAGCAAATAGCGTGAATCACCACACTTTGGATAAAATCATAAAAACCCTAGGATTAGAACAGGAAATTAGCTAGACATATAAATTGAAATAAAAGACGAAATTAACATAAAACTAGGAATTGAATTGATAACACCCGTAATGGAGTGTTGAAGTACAATTGTTGGGTTCGAATCCAAACTCGAGTAGAAAATTGAAAATGAAATCCTTCGGATGAATTGCTCATGTGGCGATTACAATGCGTTAATGTAAAGTAGAATTGATGAAAACTAAAGTCTAGAAGAGTGCGATCTAAAGCTAGAATGAAAACTGAATGAAAAGAGTGCAAAAATAGGTAAACGAAGGTCAGCGCCAATGGACGGTCCGGTATTTATAGTCGACGGGTCAAGCCCCACTCGCCAGTCACGGCGCCAGCGGTCGCTAGGTCGGTCGCTAGCTTAATACGTAAACTTTCGGATGAACTCACGGCCATGGTTAGCGATCATGGATGAACTCAAGAGTTATGGCTAGCGACCACTGGGTAGTCGCTAGTCGCAATACGTAGACTTCTTGGGAGGAACTCATGCCGTGCTAGCGACTACTAGGGTGGTCGCTAGTCGTGTTACAAAATCTTCGTCGCCTAAGCTCACGACTGGGCTAGCGGCCGCTAGCCTCCTGTTCCTTTTCATCTTTGGTTACTTCTTTACCTTGTGCATCGATTATCACCTGAAAAGCCTACAAAACACCAAAAAGGAACCCCAAGAGCAGTATCTTCTAAAAATAGCTAAAAGCATAATATCAACTATATAAACTTACTTAAACTGATCTAAATTCATCCTAATAATCATTATTAAAGGAGTAAAAAACGTGTTTATCAAACCCCCAAACTTAAAAATTGTTTGTCCTCAAACAAAATAAAGACTCAACAAAAGATCAACGAGGGTTAGCAAAGGCAGTAGCTATAACAGGCCTCAGAAATCTTTCAAAGTTCAAAAACAACAGTACACCTGACGATATTAGTCAACTCGACAATGTACAACAATTGAGAGCAAAATCCTATTCAATTCAACCCTCTCAAAGGCATGTGTATAATATAGTGTACTCTCAAGCTCAAAAGAAAATTCAGGACGTGTATACACTCAAAGATCAATGTCATGCAAAATCTTACCATAAGCTTGCCATATCTCTAATATCTGCACTACGTCAAATGTGTTCAAATTAGGATCAAAAAGGTCTTTTCATGGGTTGAAATGTAAGCACATTGGTTAAGGTAGGGTGATATATGGCTATGTGACTCAAATACGACTCCAAGTACCTCCATTTATATTTTTCAATGTATATGGACTTTGTCTATTTCCCTTTTTCTTTCCAACTTGCTAAATCAACAGTTATTCAAACTCGTGATACCTATACTTTGATTAACTATCCCTTTATGCTCACTCTATTCATATCATTTTTTTTTATAACAGAGCTTATAGGGTCGTTTCTTTTACCCGTAGGTAATTTATGCTTTTAACCCAACATAATACATCAAATCATTTCACCCTTGATTCCCATATCCATCCTCACCTCCTATCATCCGTTAACAAATAATAAGGTCTAATAAAGGCTCAAAGTAGGTGACAAATGGTATATTATCAAGTTAGTGTATGGGTAAATTGTTGTTCACAAAGATGGCCTTTATCCTTTCCATATTCAAACACATATCATAGCCTCGATACGTAAAACACAAAGAAGTTCTAGAACATAATTACATGCATGATATCACACATTTAAAAGAAACTGTAATATGTAGTTTACGACAAGAAAGATCAAGTCTTACGCTTTAGGCAAATGGTGAAAACAATGTGATAAGCAATCATGTTATATATGCGCCGCTTTCTAACATATCATGTGCACCATCAACGATTTTTATCAAAATTTCTAACATCATTGGCTACATATGTAACACTTTTCACTTAAGCTCGTTGATCAACAGACACGACAACGAAAACAAAAGATACAAACGCCCAAAACATAAAAATTAGCAAGACTAAGCAAAATATAAAAAGGACCTAACAACCAACTACACTCTTCTACTCCCCCCAAACTTATTGTGACGTGTGGTGCAATAAGGTTGTAGAAAAGATATGGTTGGAAGAGAGACCTTACCTGATATACCGCTACTCCGACGGGGGATAGAATCCTCGCCACTGTTCCCATTGTTGCATCATCTGCATCATCCGCTGCTGGTGCTCGTAGGATGCCTGCTGTTGGGCGAGGAGGGCCTGCTGTTGGGCCATGATGGAGCTCATACTCTCGTCAATGTGGTCGAGGCGACCATCTATCTGATCCAAGCGCTCATAGATCTGGGGGTCATCGTGGTGGGGTGGTGGGTGCAGCTCGCCAAATCTCTCATGTGCAGCCTCTTCATCCACTTCCTCATCCTCTACCTCTCCCTGGTCATTGAGGCACTGAGCCCAGTTATAGTGCGCTTCTGACCCCATATTCCAATTCGAGTTGGTTGGGCTATCTCCGATTATATTGGTGAGATCATTGTTGGGAAATCAGAAGATAGATTGGCCATTCGTATCATAGAGCAGCCAGAGGTAACGTCGGGGGTCTCGTTTGAGGAACGTCTAGACATATAAATATTGTTTGTCCAGGAAAATATCCTGGGAGACTGGATCCTCACGAATTGCCACCCCATAAAAGTCGTCAATAGGGGTGACGAACGCCCCAATGCATATCCTCGCATTCCCAGAGACTTCTGACTGCATCTGAAAATGCTGTGCGAGAAACATCCCGGCATGCATTTTTCTGCCGGCTGTAGCGCCTATCATTATACTTATATCCTGGGAGAGGCAGGTGCCGGCATGTATGGTGAAAGTGAGGAGGCGGTGGAAGTATCGGAAAGCTGGATTCTGGATTGAGCTCGCCTTTGCCCTCGTGTCATCATAGTCCAGATTGTTCTCCAGTTCTGGATCAATAAACAAAGGCCACATCTCGAAGGCCGAACTCTCTATATCACCAATGTAGCCGCCGGGAGAGCCTCGAATGATGTCATTCACCTACCAACCGTGAGTCGCTCGGGCTCATTTCCCAACCGAATGTTATGTAGTCCGCACCCGTGTGTTTTGTGGACATTGATGGTCGACAGGAATTCAAGCGTTAGGACCTAGTATGTCAAGTAATTTGCAGTGATAACAGAGTATAAACCGGATCTCTCGGCGAGCCAAGTAACATCATTGGCTATTCCCATGGCCTGACATGTGTCAATACACATGAACCGGCAATGACAGTGCTTTAGTTGCACCAATCTCCTCCATCTGTCCCTAGAGGCGGGACTCGGCAATTGAACTCCGAAAGCTTGGGGGTGAAACTGGTCAATAGTATCTCCCTGAGAAGATGAAGCTGGCTCTTTCCCCTTTCTCTTATTTCCGGATGTGCGTGGCAGCATATTGTACATAAAAAATATGTAATGTTAGTTCAGGTACACCATTCTAAAAAAAATCAAAATAAACGTGAACCCAATTTCGATATAAAGTTCCCCAAACTTGGAATTAACAAAATTCTTCCCCTCACATTAACATTTTGTTCATATATAGCATGACAAGGGAAAGAATACACACATAGGCCCAAAACACACAATAAGACGGATTATAGCTTGGCTCGCGGCCGCCCTAGCGACCGCTAGGGTGGTCACGAGCGACGGGCTAGCGACCGCTAGCTTGGTCGGTAGTCGCGTCTGCTAACAACTAGGGTTTCGTGATTTTGACCCCAAAAACACAATGTAGGCGAAATAATCCAACAAATCAACTTCAATGAACACATATACACCTAACAATGTAATAGCATGCTCAAAAACCATAAAAATCTAGCAAAATAGTTTCTAGTTCATATACTCCATAATATTCCACAAAAAGAAGAAAATAATCGGTCAAACTCATCTAATTCATGCTTACAAGCTAAAATCAAAGAACATTTGAACAAAATGAGCATACCTTGAGTGGAAAAGATGTTAAAAGCACAAAGGAGTGAAAACCTAGGTTTTTGGAAAGCTTTTGGGTGGGTTGTGCATGTGTGAGTGTGTGAAAAATGAGGGGGAAGTTTATAAAACAAAGTAAATCGCACGGGTCGATGCATTGAGTTCGGGTCGGGTCGGGCCTAGTGGCCGCCCTAGCAATCGCTAGGGTGGTCGCTAGTTTTTGTTGAAATCGTTCTGTATTGGACTAGCGACTGCTAGCTCGATCGCTAGTTTTTGTTAAAAACATTCTATACTCCGGCTAGCGACCGCTAGCTTGGTCGCTAGTCTTGACCCAATTTTTATTTTTTATGTTCTTATAAAAGTTATTATATTTTGGGACACTAAAATGACCAAAACGATACCTAAAAGACAAAACACGTAAAAACAAAACAAGCTAAAAGAAAAAACTTAAAACATGTATACATATCGAGTTACCTCCCAACCAAGCTAAATTTTCATCGCTAGCTCGACGTTACCACTCTTCATGGTTCATTGAGGTTGGTGACCTCGACTTCACGGTTGAAGTGAGACTTGAAATATGACTTGAGGTATTGGCCATTGACCTTGAAGATGTTGCCATTTGAATCTAGCAGCTCATAGCTCCCATTGGCATGTCCCCTGTAGACAGTATATGGCCCTGACCATCTTGATTTCAGCTTTCCAGGGAAGAGACGGAGTTAGGCATTGTAGAGCAGCACTTCATTTCCGGGTGATAATCCCCTTAGGCGAATTGTAAGGTCGTGGAACTTCCTTGCACTTTCTTTGTAAATGCGGGAGTTCTCGAAAGCTTCGTTTCTCCACTTGTCTAGTTCTAGCAATTGTTCGCCCCTTTTCAACCCGGCCTCCTTGAAATCCATGTTTATCCTTCTGGTGGACCAGATCGCTAATATTCCTACCAAATAAATGATAGTAAAACAGCAAGTATATATATCGTATCCACATGGACTGCGACTCGAGAATACAGCAAATAATCAACACAGAATCTTGATTATTATCCAGGCAACAAAATATCAAGAGAGAATATTATAAACTAGACTCGAAAATAAAGATAGGAATAAAATTAGATATGAAAGACTGATCCTGGGGATCTACTTAACCTAACCAGATTCACACAATTAACCTATTAATCTGTTTACCAATTTAATCCACATTCATATGAAGGATCACTAATGTAACTATAGTTTCCGCCAGGACAGCCTATAGTAGTAGGTTAGCCTAAACTCTATCCCCGTCGGGTCTCAAGAGAAGTAAGCTAATTACCAAAAGCACACAAAGATTTAACCTCCTAAAGCTCACCTATCTCCGTCGGGTCTCAAGGTAAAAACTGTATTATGAATTCAAGATATCGATTATGCAATTAATTTCGCCAAGACATCAATCACATAACTAGCATGCATTAATATTAGCCAGATACCAACACATGAGAATTAAAACCAAGAATCATAAATCATGAATGGGACGGCAAAACTGTATCAACAGATAAATTATATAAATCTAATCAGTCATACAAACCCTAGGATCAATACGAACTTTAGCTACGCATAATTGAAATTACTAAAGCAATAAATAAATAAGAATAACATAAACTGAATTAAATAAATAAAACCGTAGGAATCCACGAAGAACAATTGTAGCGACTTGAATCCGGAAGAAATTCTGAAATCTAATACTAAACTATGAACTTGGAATGAAAATACTGAAAGTAAAAGCTAAACCAAATTAAACGGGAAAAGAACTTGC
Source organism: Salvia rosmarinus (assembly GCA_036937905.1). Taxonomy (NCBI): domain Eukaryota; kingdom Viridiplantae; phylum Streptophyta; class Magnoliopsida; order Lamiales; family Lamiaceae; genus Salvia; species Salvia rosmarinus. The sequence continues at coordinate 15,309 of JAODLM010000596.1, forward strand.
AAAAGAAAATAAAGAAGAATTTGTGTTCTGCTCTGGAATGGTGTTTTTAAACTACTGGTCTATCTCCCTATTTATAATAAATTGCGAGCTCCTCTTCACGTCAATTTCCCAATCCTTCTCTGACTCTGATTTCGAATTATACACGAACTAGGAGTCTCGCCTCGCGAGACACCATCGCGAGAGATGATAGCGAGAATCTGTCATGAACGTTATTTCGTGTAACCTCGCACCTTGGTCTCACGAGCTTTGGTCGCTAGCGTCATCTGGAGTGAAGGATGAGAGATACCCAGCGCCGGACACGGATGAAGCGCCGGACGCGAGGTACGAAGCGCCGGACTGATGCCGCAGCACCGGACGGACACGAGGGGATGCGGACGTAGTGCCAGACTGATGCAGAGCGGGCGCTGGGGTGTTCCCAGAGCCGACGGGCGCCTGGTTGCTTGCAAACGCGCGCTGGGACGTTCCCAGCGCCGGACGCGCAAGGCGCGACTTCAGCTTCGCCCGCTCTCTCATCCGAACTCCGAATTGCGATCCGTTTGTGCCTATGGACTCCTATCGAGATGCTATTTAACATAGTAAACTTTGCAAAACCATCCTTGTCAAATCCATTACGTTGTATTCAACGTCATTTTCAAACAGCTTCTTCACGAGCTCATGATCGGCTATTGATTCCTCTTTATCGTGATCCACCTTTTGACATCAAACCTGTGCTAAAATGACATGAAACACACACGGCATAATATTTTACAAGGTAAACATAAATATATCAAAAGACAGCTCAAAAGATCACTTATCAATTATAAACGAAACAAATATGGCCTTATAAATCATGTAAAAATGAGGCTTATCAACTCCCCCAAACTTACCCTTTTGTTTGTCCTCAAACAAATTAGAACAAGAGAGAGACGACCAACGATAGGCAAAGAGTCGAACGACAAAAGCAATAAGCCTCAGAGCAATGAGCAATAAACGATTCACTCAAATGAATCAAATCACAACATCTTTCGTTAAACTCCACACATCATAATAATCATAAGCACAAGCCTTCTCAAACTTGAATCCTCACGACATGGATATATATATAAGAAATCTCAAACACTCAAGTGTATCAAGGAGGATGTGTATACTCACAAAGTTTAAAAACACATGGAATCTACCATAAGCTTGCAAATCGTCTAATTCTCCATTGCTCAAATATGTGCTCAAGAACTAAGATCAAAAAGGTCTTTATAAAAGGCTATAATGTAGGCTCTTTGGTAGGGTAGGATATATTTAGGCTAAGTGACTCATAATCCCATAATGAAAAGTAACACAAGACATAATTCCCAAATTTTCACAATTTATTTCAATTCTCCATACCAAGAAGTCATTTTTCTTTAAGCACTCCATAATTTTCACATAAGTGATATACTCATCTCAAAGCACTAGCTACTTACCCATTTATGTTCTTTTCACACACTTGTGTTAAATCTTTTTTTTTTTAAACTTATATGGGTAAGCAACCATTTTTAATAATCACTTTCTCATCATTTATTTCCTTTCTTTCCTTTCTTTTTCTCAACCTCAATTCAAGCAACCAAAAATTATACTAATAACATAACCCAACCCATGGCTATATGAAAGAATTAGGTAGGCTCAAATGGGCTCATCAAAGGATAATAACATAACAGGTTAGTGTTTGAATAGTGTATAGGCTAAGAAAAGAATGCCTAATATCATCTCAAAATTCTTATGCACATCAATGCAACCTCGAAAAAGATCCAGAGCAAGTTCTAGAGAAACACATGCTATTTCAAACTAATCACACAGAAAGAAACAAGACTGAAAAGATATGACAGTCGAAAGCTCAAGTCTCACAGGTTTAAAAAATGTGATCAAGTTCTCAAAGGCTTAATACTCACAATAATCATAACATGCTTCGTCTCACAAAATCAATTGCAATCAAATTTTCTAATAAAACAATTCATCATCATCGTCGTCATTCAACTCAACCCACACAATGTATACAAAACCCAAACAGAAAACAAAACAAAACACACAAACAAAACAAAACGGAAAGGAAAACAAAAGAAAGGAAAACATCGTTACCTCCCAACAAGTGCTAAATTTAAATGTCTTTAGCTAGACCATTTCATACCCAATCAATCAAGGCTTGACAAAGACACCTCTTACCAAACAGGCTTGCCTCCATACTTTGCATTTAAGTTAGACCACCACCGAGTGTGGAAGTGGCCTCCCCAAACTTGAACAAGTCACCGGAGTTCCATGCCGAGTCTATCACTTCTTTGTAGCACCCTTGTCAACCGGTCGGCCGACATCCAAGCTCGAGATTTGGCTAGCAAAGGATAAGGTGGTGATTGAATGGCACTCTTCATGCTCTGCACTATCGTGTCGCGGGATGGCATCATAGATTGAAATTTTTAGCTCCTCATCGTTGACACGAAAAGTCAAATCACCTTCCTGCACGTCAATTAAAGCACGACCAGTTGCTAGAAAAGACCGACCCAAGATTAGTGGGTGATTTTTAAATTCAGGAATGTCTAAAATAATGAAATCAGCTAGAAAGACAAAATCCAGAACTCTTACCAACACATCCTCAACTACTCCCTTAGGGTATGTCACTGACCTATCAGCCATCATTAATGAAATGGAAGTTTTCTTCATTTTACCTAGCTCCAAGCGGTTGAACACAGATAATGGCATCAGGTTTATGCTCGCTCCTAAATCACACAACACGTTGGGGAACGTATGCTCGGCAATCTCGACTCAAACAAGAAGCTCCCTGATCTTTTGTTTCAGGGCAACTTTCTCTACAAGATAGCACTGCATTCTTCAGAGAGGTTGATCTTGTCAAATTTCCCCAACTTCTTCTTATTCGCCACTGCATCTTTGAGAAATTTGAAGTATCCGGGAATATTCCTGAGTGCATCAAAGAGAGGTATATTAATGTTAACTTTCTGGAATATCTCCTTGAAGCGGGCGTACTCCTCATCATATTTTGTCTTCCCGATGCGTTGAGGAAATGGAGCTGTAGGCTTTGGGAGTGTCGGATGATCTTTCGCGTTTTTCATTCGCGATTCTTCCTCTCTGTCTATCTCTCGCGAGACACCTTCTCCACCGGTCTTCGCGTATTTCACTTGCGAGGGATCATCACGAACTTTGGTCGCGATTCCCTCTCCATCACTCTTTTCGTCAATTGCTCGTGAGCCTTCATACTCCGGATGATTTTCATATGAAGCTCCACTCCTCAAATATATCGCATTGCATTGATTTGGAAGAGTGTGATTCTTCGGATTTTGCTCGGTGTTGCTTGGGAATTGACCTTGCCTGTGCACCCCAGCTCTCTCATTGGCCATCTGCCCTACTTGATTCTCTAACATCTTTAATTGTTTTTCCATGGCTATCACCGCATTGTTGATGGCGTTAATCGACTCTCCGTAGCTGCTCATCCTATTCCCAAGTCACCGGATCTCGAATATTTTGTCGAGCCACAATTTGTTGGTGACTGTTATTCACGATTGCTCGCCAACACTTGTTGCATCATCTCTTCGAGGCTCGGCTTCTGGGCTCCACAATCATTCCATTATTAACAAAGAAACCAAAGTGGTGGTTGTCGAGCATTCTATGCATCGCATAGGAAAAATTGGGATGATTCCTATTGTTGGGATGATAGGTGGATTCTCACCGATTCCCTCGACCATTACTCCTTCGTTCACAAATTGAACCTCCTCGATATTCTCGCGCCATGGCCACGACCATTTGCCCTTTCTCTCGGCCAGCTCCTTCTACAGAGTTGTGAACTTCTAACAAGTCATCATATTTATCATCCAACTCGCAGCAGCCACTCTTCCGATCTACCGCCCTCCATCGCCATTGATAGTTATCGATGCCATCTCCTCAATAATTCTCAATGCTTCGCCTATTCCACGATTGAAAAGGCATCCTCCGGTGATGCATCTACAATACTACGGGTGTTAGCATTGAGTCCACTATAAAATTGTGTCACTTGTTGCTCGTGTGAAACCCATGTCAGGACACTTGTGGAGCAGTGTTTCTAAATTGCTCCTGTGCTTCAATAATGATTCATCTCCCAATTGTGAAAATGGGAGATCTCGGCAATGATCTTCTCGAGCCTCGGCGTGGAAAGTATTTGACAGAATTTCTCGCACAATTGCTCCCATGTGGTGATTCTCGATCTATCCAAACTTTGAACCACTCTTTCACCGACTCTGAGCGAAAATATGAACATCCGCATCCGGATGGCGCCACCGGCACTCCATTCTCGCTTGATAGTATCACATATATCAAGGAATGCCTCTAAATGCGCTGGGGGTCTTCACCACCCTCCCCAAACCGCTCCGCTTGATCATGCCGATGAGGCGTGTTTCACCAAAATTATTAGCATTGACATTCGCCCCATCCTCCACCTCGAACCGATCCGCTTGGTCCGTATATGTGGTTGAGCGGTATGGGCTGTGCTCATTCACCAAACGGGCCCATCTGATTATTCAATGCCAGCCGTTGCATTGTCGCCAGCATCGCCTCCATCTCGGCCATCCGATCTGGGACAAGGGGCTGTCTATCTGCCATTTCTTGTTGTCTTCTTTCTCGGCTCTCTCTCTTATATGATCTGTCAATCTCGAGATCCAAAGGAATAATTTCTCTCCTTTGAGATCTTGTAATCATGCACCGCAGAGAGATAAAACCTAATCGATCCGAGAAGCAATACGTAAATAATAAATATATTTTTAAATTTTTAATTTTTAATTTTTTTTAAACGCCTCAATTAATAACTACAATTCAGAAAATTATCACTATGCAATCTAAATAAATCCCCGCAACGCGCGCCAAAATTTGATCGCTAATATTCCTACCAAATAAATGATAGTAAAACAAAGAAGTATATATATCGATCCACATGGATCATGACTGAGAATACAAATAATAATCAACACGTAATCTTGATTATTATCCGTGCAACAAAATATCAAGAGAGAATATTATAAACTAGACTCGAAAATAAAGATAGGAATAAAATCGATATGAAAGACTCATCCTGGGATCTACTTAACCCAACCGATTCACACAATTAACCTATTAACTGCTTACCAATTTAATCCACATTCATATGAAGGATCACTAATGTAACTATAGTTTCCGCCAGATGCCTTATAGTAGTAGGTTAGCCTAAACTCTATCCCCGCCGGTCTCAAGAGAAGTAAGCTAATTACCAAAAGCACACAAAGATTTAACCTCCTAAAGCTCACCTATCTCCGCTCGGTCTCAAGGTAAAATCAGATTATGAATTCAAGATATCGATTATGCAATTAATTTCGCCAAGACATCAATCACATAACTAGCATGCATTAATATCGCCGATACCAACACATGAGAATTAAAGCCAAGAATCATAAATCATGAATGGACGGCAAAACAGTATCAACAGATAAATTATATAAATCTAATCACTCATACAAACCCTAGGATCATTACGAACTTTAGCTACGCATAATTGAAATTACTAAAGCAATAAATAAATAATAATAACATAAACTGAATTAAATAAATAAAACCGTAGGAATCCACGAAGAACAATTGTAGCGACTTGAATCCGGAAGAAATTTTGAAATCTAATACTAAACTATGAACTTGGAATGAAAATACTGAAAGTAAAAGCTAAACCAAATTAAACGGGAAAAGAACTTGCAAAAGAAAATAAAGAAGAATTTGTGTTCTGCTCTGGAATGGTGTTTTTAAACTACTGGTCTATCTCCCTATTTATAATAAATCGCGAGCTCCTCTTCACGTCAATTTCCCAATCCTTCTCTGACTCTGATTCCGAATTATACACGAACTAGGAGTCTCGCCTCGCGAGACACCATCGCGAGAGATGATAGCGAGAATCTGTCATGAACGTTATTCTTTGTAACCTCGCGCCTTGGTCTCGCGAGCTTTGGTCGCGAGCGTCATTTGGAGTGAAGGATGAGAGATACCCAGTGCCGGACACGGACGAAGCGCCGGACGGACACGAGGGATACGGACGAAGCGCCAGACTGATGCAGAGCGGGCGCTGGGGTGTTCCCAGCGCCGGACGGGCGCCTGTTGTTAGTAAACGCGCTGGACGTTCCTGCGTCGGACGCGCTTCAAGGCGCGAATTCGTTGTTTCTCTCCGTTCTCTCTCGTCCGAACTCCGAATTGCGATCCGTTTGCGCCTATGGACTCCTATCGAGATGATATTTAACATAGTAAACTTTGAAACCATCCTTGTCAAATCCATTACGTCATATTCAACATCGTTTTCAAACAGTTCTTCTTCGGACGAGCTCGCGACTGGGCTATTGATTCCTCTTTATCGTGATCCACCTTTTTGACATCAAAACCTGTGCTAAAATGACATGAAACACACACGGCATAATATCTTACAATGTAAACATAAATATATCAAAAGATGGCTCAAAAGATCACTTATCAATTATAAACGAAACAAATATGGCCTTATAAATCATGTAAAACGAGGCTTATCACGGCCCATACAGCTTTATGCTCCAACTCAACCGACAGATGGCAAGATTTTCCAAATACTAGCTGATATGGAGATAAACCTATAGGGGCTTTATAGGCAATCCTATAAGCCCTCAGAGCATCATCCAACTGTTTAGCCCAATCCTTCATTTGGATGACTGATTTCTCTAATATCCTCTTGATCTCTCGATTTGCGATCTCAGCTTGTCCATTTGCTTGTGGATGTTATGGAGAGGTGACCCTGTGCTTTACTCCATATTTAGCTAGGACATTGCCTAGCCACTTGTTGTTGAAGTGGGACCCTCCATCACTGATCAAGGCCCTAGGTACACCAAAGCGAGTTAGAATATTTTTATGAAGGAATTTAACTACTACCTTGGAGTTGCTAGTGGCAGTGGGAATTGCCTCCACCCATCGAGACACGTATTCCACAGCAAGCAGTATGTAAGTGAATCCACAACAGATCCATAAAGTCAACTCCCCATACATCAAATAACTCCACTTCCATGATGCTATTTTGAGGCATCTTGTCCTTCTCAGTGACGTTTCCCATCCTTTGGCATCTATCGCAGCTCTTCAGAAATGTTTGAGAGTCCTTAAAGATGGAAGGCCAATAGAATCCACTCAGATAAACCTTTGCTGCAGTCTTGGCAGCTGCAAAATGTCCTCCACTCAAAGAACTATGGCACTCATGAATTATCTTCTCCCATTCCCCTTGGGGGACGCAACGACGTATTAGGCCATGGCACATCGTCGGTAAAGGTGGGGATCATTCCACTAATAGAATTTCACGTCGTGGAGAAATTTCTTCTTCTGATGTAAACTGCACGAAGGGGGCATTACTCCAATAGCCAGATAGTTCACAAAATCAGCGTACCATGGAGTATGATCAACTATACTCAGAATGTGCTCATTTGGGAAGTTCTCATTGATCTCAATTCTCTTATCTTCCCCTTCTACTAGCTTCTCCAGTCTTGATAAGTGGTCTGCTACCACATTCTCACAGCCTTTCCTGTCTTTGATCTCCATATCAAATTCCTAAAGGAGGAGAATCCATCTCACTAATCTGGGCTTCGAGTCTTTCTTGTTAAATAGATAGCGAATGGCTGCATGGTCGGTATGGACAATAGTGTGGCTGCCCACCAAATAAGGTTTAAACTTGTCAAAAACATAGACCACTGCAAGTAGCTCCTTCTCCGTGGTGCTATAATTCATCTGAGCCGAGTCAAGCGTCTTACTTGCACAATAGATGACTCTGAATAGCTTGTCTTTTTTATGCCCCAGTACAACTTCTACTGCCAGTCACTGGCATCACACATAAGCTCGAAAGATTGCCTCCAATCAGGTGAGACCAAAATTGGAGTCAAGATTAGAGCCTGCTTCAGTTTCTCAAATGCCCCCATACAGTCACTGGTGAATACAAACTTAGTGTCCTTTTCTAGCAATCCACACAGCGGCTTCGTGATCGTAGAAAAATCGTTGATGAAGCATCTATAAAAGTCGGCATGTCCGAGAAAGCTCCTCACTGATTTGCATTGGTGGGAGGAGGTAGCTTCTCGATTGACACGATCTTGGCTCGGTCCATTTCCAAGCCCTTAGCAGATACCTTGTGGCCCAGCACCACACCTTCCTTAACCATAAAATAGCACTTCTCCCAGTTGAGCACTAAGTTCGTCTCCTGACACCTGTGTAACTGTAACACCCTGGATTTCCATAGTATAAATTAGGCACTAGTTACGTGATTAATTAGAGATTAATTACGTAAGTGTCTAGGGGCATTGCATCCTTAAGAAAGAGTTGTTTAAGTTAAAAGCTTTTATGTTAAGCTTTGAGTCGAGCAGATAGAATCTGAGATAGAATCTTAGAAAAGATTCTTAAGTCCTTATTAGCATGAGAAGATCTGGATTTCAAGAGTCTTGATATGATAAGATATGTGTTCATAGAAGTCTTGATCCAAGAGTCATAGAATTTCAGAGTCTTTGCCCTTTTTGATATCTTGTTTGTTGAATAAACCAAGATCAAGAGCAAATTGCCCAATATGGTTTTTGAGACCAAAAATACTTTTAATAGTCAAAATATAATGTTTATTTTACAAAAAGAGATTTATGAAAATTCCAACTTTCTAGTAATTCCTATATTTTCTTTTGATTTATTTCAAAGGATATATTATTATTTTTTCGAATAAGTATATATATATATTTTCGAATGAGGACATGACGTCCCTAATAAATTGGGCCTAGCACCAATACGTTGTAATAGGCCCAAATGACAATCAAAGCTTATGAGATAAGCTAAGAATAAGCTTATGAGATAAGCTAGAGAAAGCTTATGATATAAGCTAGGAATAAGCTTATAGAATAAGCCATGGAATTTTCTAGAAAATCGATAGCTTCTCTCGGAAGATTTGAATAGTGACATGAGACTTTATATATATATATATGCTTCCAAAGCACCCCATTTCACCATCTTCATTCCTTTCTCTCTCAAGTTTTCAAAAAACACACACACACACACACACACACATCTCCATTTTCAAATCATTCAAGCTTATTTCTAGGAAGATCTAACCGTTGGATTCATGATCCGTCTTCGGATAAAGGTAAATCTCCACCTCTAGAACATATTTATGGTTTCAAAATTCGAAAATCATGAACTTTTGAAGCTCCAAATTTTTGATCCTCTTGATTTTCTTTGAAGGAGCATGTTTTGTTCCATTATCTCGATATTATGTTAGATCTATCGCCATGAGTTGTTTAATGTCAATTTTCGAGCATGAGTTCATTCCTTGAATTTTAAAATTTTCGAAAATATGAAGGCCTAGATCTTGAACTTATGTTGTTGATATGCTTGATATGCCTTCATATATGTGTTGTTGGGTAGATATAAACATGTTTTGAGCAAGAAAACGATCAAATCGAACCTATGCAAAACCCCAAATGGCGTAACCCTATGTCTCACATAAGGTTGATTTTGATTATATTTGATCATTTTGACTTCATATTTGGATTCTATGATATGAATAGAGCTTAAAATGATTTATTCGGATTTTTCGACTGACGTATTTTAAAGATGAAAAATTTTAGTTTGACGTCAAATTGGGTTTTCAATGCTAAAGCTTTGATCTTTGGATTTTGATGATTGATTGATAATTTTTTATGATAGTTGAGCTTGTATAGAGGTTCGTTTATGTTAGATGACGTCTCACGTGATTTTTCACGGTGGTCATAAGCTACGTTAGATGGCTTAAGTTTGTTGTTGAGTCCTCTATGCTTGTTTAGTCATATGAGGCTTAGTTAAGTCTTGTTATATATTTAGATGTTAGAGGATGCAATGACCCAAGTGTTCATAGACTATAGAGTCTTGAATATTAAGAAGTTATAGTCGTGTTGACGACTTAGAAAAGATAAAGAGTTTATATTCTTGTTTGGGTCCTGGTATGCTTATATGATACTCTATGTTGATGAAGGGCCAAGTTCGAGAGAAGAAAGAAGTGAAGGACGAATGTATACGGTCAATTCGAGTGATTGTTGCCGTGGGTAAAACTTTCTAAAATGTGAATGATATGCTTTTGCATACAAAATGATTTGATATGCATTTTATGAAAAGTTGACTGACTTGCCAAGTTTTTGAGTATGATGCATGATGCATGTTGCCTATCTATGAAAGATGGACGATATCGGCCCTATGCTGGACGAGCTGCCAGTAAGGGTTTGTGTACACAGAGTGATCGTGCGTTAAATGGCCGATTACGATGTTTGAGAAGGAGGCCTACTTCTCAACACAAGAGTGCGTAGATATGGTTAATGAATGTGATAATTTCTGCAGACGCATGTTTACATCTTGAATATATGAGCATGAAAGCAAGTAAGTTTATTTCAAAAGCATGCACAAGCTATTTAACTGAAAACTCCTGTGTGTTGCAAATGCTATGGCAAGTCAATCTTATAGCTCTAAGAGCAATGTTTTAAATGTTTTCGGCATATACCCACTGAGTGCATCTAGTACTCACGCCCTGCATATATTTCTAAATGTGCAGGATGAGCTCGAGAGGATGCTGGAATCAAATGTTGTGCAGAGCAGCTTCTTTAGATATTTTGTCTCATGATGGTATTGTTAATTTGTTGTTGTCATGTCTTGTTTGCCCAGAGTCTTATGTCATCATACATGATTCTCAGTCACACTTCTTGTTGCCGAACTTTGGCCGTTGCTTGTTTTGTGTTTTGATATTTGCCACGATGATGCTTTCATTTTGTTGTTAGATCTCGACATTTCGTTATAATGTCGACTTGTTTCTATGAACAAGGATTTCTTTTGAATGTCCAGAATTGTTTTGTTGGATCCAATATTGTATAAAATGCTTCGGTTATTGATGAGTCATGCTTTCGACCTAGCTAACCAAAGATTTTATTTTGGTGAAAGCATGTTTGAGTTCTTACATTCATTGTAAAATTAGTCTAACCTCGTGATATCGACACGCCGATTGGATCTTGATTATCTTATTTTGATTATTCATCCTCACCGTTGTTTTTCTTTGTTCGATTACTCTTTGTGGTTTGAGGACCTATAATCATCCTTTGTCAGACCCCATTCTACCTCTTTTGACTATAAACATTTGATTCTTTCATGATGAAAGTTGATATTACAGATTGTTGTTAATAAGAATTATTGGTCAAAATTGTCAGGAGTTCTTTCTTACCCAATGTCATGGCCTAATTACTTAACTGATTACTTGATTAAGTAGTCGGCCATGATGTAATGGTATCAGAGATGTTTTGAATTCAGAACCCGTGAATCCTTGTAAATCCTTGTGAGTCTTGTGCAACTAGTGCACCTTGAGCCTGTGAATTCTTTTGAATTGATTATGATTTGAGAATCTAAGTTTATAGAGTCAGTTGTTTGACTCTCTTTTGAGAATATGAATTTATGGAGTCAGTTGTTTGACTCTGTTTTGAGAATCTGAGTTATAGAGTCAGTTGTTCTCAAAAGAAGCTCAACATTTCGATTCCATCATCTATACCTCACCAGGTAAGAGCTTATGATTATGATTATCATATATTATAATTGAGCATGTGCTTTATTGAATGAATTGAGTTGATGTTGATTATATGCCTTATTAAATGAATTGCTACATGTGAATGAATGCTTGAAATGAGTTATTGCTTATTGAGCTAAAGTTGAGAAGAGATCCTTAGAAAAGACGGCAGAGCAACATGCGTTGTTTTTCTGCAAGTATTTGAGCATTCTTTTATCTAGGATGGTAAGGACCGTCCGAACAGCTCAGAAAAATACGGCTCGTTTATCACTGTTGTGTGGTAATATGTTGTAACACAATTAAATATACGCAAGTGCACGTAGTCAACAAATAATACACGAAAATATTCCGAGATCGAATCCACAGGGATCGCACTTTTTAAATCACTCCGACAATCAATTTTGTTTAAGAGAACAACACAAGGGAAATTAAACAGGAAGTAACAATTTAATAAAAACAGACGGAAACCAAAACTATGAGAATGTTACTACGGTTTAGGTGAAATTTCAGACAAATATATGATAAAACAACTGATAATAAGAAGAGAAATAGACTTGACCTCTCGATTCCACCCATGCTCTATATTAAATATGCTACACCATTATCATTGCCTCATTACCATGACATGAACTTCTCCGATTCTTAGTATTTTTTCAAATCTAAGATTATATTTTATAAGTTATTCGATATATTCCTATACCCATTCGATATATTCCTATACCAAACAGCTCTTAGAATATCCTTACTAATCCATTCATTTATGTCACGTAAAGTAAACATATATTCATATGCTATTCACACACATAATATTTAAATCATGTTCTTCGTCACTCTCTTGTTTTCCACTCTATAAGAGCTTCCCAGAAATTATAGTGCTAAAATCCCACCTATGGTGATCAATCACAAGCAAGATGAATAATCTCCAAGAGAACAATAGCAATTTAACAAGATAAGCGTAGAAATGAGCTCGTCACACGAGCATGAGTTTCATCAAAAGATCAAGTCCTACAAATTTAGCTCATAGCGAGCTGTTCAACAATATCCAGATAAACGAATGCCATAACAAGTTAAAAGAATTCGAGAAAAGAAAGTAAAACTTGTCACCGGAATCACGTGCTCCTTCTTGGATTGTCGCCTCTTCCGATGGCTTCTTCTCCAAGTTGTCGCTCTTCTGATTCCTCCTTCTTCCAATGATTGTGTTCTTCCCCCAAATTGAATAATCTCCCTTCTGTTGTCTGTCCCCCTTTTAATAACCATCTCTTGCTCTTTTTAGGGGTACAAAGGCGCACCTGCTAGCCCTTCAACCTCTGATTTTCAGTCCTTTTCTGTTGGCTCTGACAGATAACAAACCGCGCGTCCCTTTTTTTGCTGTCGTGGCCAGATGCCACGTGGTTGTGGTCCTACAGATCTCCTCAGTCTTCAGCCAAAACCTTTCATACTTCGCCGTTGATCATCCATCAGCACAGGCTCTTCTCCGTTTACGACCTAACTTTGCTCCAGATTTCGACTTCGGTTACTAGCTCGACTTAATTCACGAGCTCGGCTTCAGTCACGAACTCAACCTTGTCTGTTCTCTTTCTTTGCTAGAGTCTGGTTTTGCTTACGAGCTAGACTTTGGTTGTGAGCTCGTCCATCTCGAGCTCGGCTTTTGATTACGAGCTCGTCAGTCTTGAGCTCGGCTTTTGATTACGAGCTCGTCAGTCTTGAGCTCAGCCTTTGTTTACGAGCTCGGCTTTTGATTACGAGCTCGTCAGTCTTAAGCTCGGCCTTTGATTACGAGCTCGTCAGTCTCGAGCTCGGCCTTTGTTTACGAGCTTGTCGGCCTCTCTTACGAGCTCGGCTCAAGACTTCGCCCAAAGATCCTCGCCACTTTTCCTTTGAGCTTTGAATTGCCTTCGAGATAGACCTTGCTCCCGCATTACTCCACCTTTGTTTGCTGCTCAACCCGGAGCTTGGCTTTGACTCACGGGACTTCAAGATCGCCTTCACCGCCGCTCTTCCCGCTATATGCCATAATTAAATAGCACATAAATGTACTTAAAACCCTTAAATCCACCGACTCAATCCTACACGCACACACATGCAAACATAACATAAACATACAAAACAACAGCAAACAAACGAACAGAAAACGTAACACTCAAGGATATTATTATCAAAAATGTCCTATAATAACTCTTTTATAAGAGTTATCAATCACCATCAGTAAGGATCAGAGAGAGAGCTTCTATCTGTTTATGCCAGATGAGCAGCTTACTTTGGGCGAATTTCTCGCTCAATTCCATCGCTTGTGGAGAGATACATCTGAGCACGGCATATCGGGACTAGATGAATACTCCGATTGATTTGTTTATCGCCTGAGGAGTGGAAAGATTGGGCTGTTGCTGTTGCCATTGATTACATTGAGCCTGGTTTTGTAGCTTCTGAGCAAGCTAATCTTCCCAGACTCCTAGCTACCATCAGTTCTCGGTATTTTGTGTACTTGAGTCTTCCCACCGTTCATTTCCTGTCGATTTTATTTCAGCTGTTCATCGGCTCCAGTTGGCTGGTGTCCCTTCTTTTCCTTTTAATGATGATGATGATGAGGATTTTGAACCCATTGATGTTGATTATTCTATTCCTTAGTATGACGTTAGTACCTCTACTCTAGAGATAGAGTCATCTTTACCAGATACTCAGTTGTCTATACCCGAGTCTGATGTAGATCCTACACAGTTGATTACTCTTATCTCGATACTGAGATGTTTCCTATTGACCTAGATTGGTATGGTCATCCTTTTTCATCTCCTGAGATCCCTACACCGATTAAGTCTATTCCTTTCTCTCATGTTCCTGAGACTTCTTCTTTAGAGGTCCCAGAAGAGACTCAAGCTAGTTCATCGAGACCTTCAGGTGTCTCTAGATTTTCATGTATGAACATGAGTTTTTACCAGTTGTTGGCACAGCACAGCTACATCCCCTAGATATCAGTCAAATGCCTTTTGTGACTGATCCTGATATCCTTTATCCTGGAGTAGTTCCCTTGTACTCATTTCCCGAGCGTGCTATTGATCCACTATCTCCTGAGATTGAGGAAGTGGTAGAGATGTCAGACTCCAATGAAGCCGTTGATAGCAGTGAGAATGGAGTAGTAGAGATGGAAGAAGGAAATGATGATGATGACAACGATGACAGCCTTTCGTAGGCAGAGTGAAGCTAGTAGCAGCTAGAGTGGAAGCTGGCAGTTTGTAGATAGTATGGATGCATATATGTGTATATATTATATAGATGTGTATATATAGACTAGTGGTGCCTATAGATATCTTATGATGTAGTAGCGTGCTTGAGAAGCCGTACCTGATGTGTTTTTGCCCGAGATACCAAAGCATCTATATGCCTGAAAGCCTTCAATTTGAAAAGTTTTCCTAGCTTTTGTGTATATACTGAAGAGGAAGAACAAGAAAGTGCAAATTCTCCTCAAGATTCACCTGTACCTTCTCCTCCTCAAACAGATCGTAGAATTGCAGAGCTTTTTCTGCGTCAGAATCCTACATCTTTCAATGGAGTTAATAGTCCAGCTGATGCTAAATAATGGGTTCGCCTTGTAGTGAATTTTCAAGTTTTTGGAGTGTTCAGATCGAAAGTGTCTCCTATGCATATCCTTCCAGTTAAAAAGGGTCTGCAGATTCCTGGTGGGAATCACGTCAGAAAGTTCTTTCTCCTGAGCAATTGGAGAATTTTACGGGAACAATTCAAGGGAGAATTGTATGAAAAGTATATACCTCGAAGTTACCATAAACAGAAAGAGATTAAATTTGCGAACCTGAAGAAAGGCAGGAAGACTGTGGCAGAATATGATAGTGAATTCTGTAGTCTAGCCCGTTATGCTCCTTTTAAAGTTGAGACAGATGAGAAGATGGTGGAATTGTTTCGTTGTGACAACCCAACTCCTTAAAGAAGTACGGATCATATGGATCGTCACTGGTATGATAATGCAGCGGATATATATATAACTTAATCATTACAATTAACCAATCAACTACGAATATAAGCATAGACTGAAAGGAATAGGCTATTCGATACAAACTCAAGTCACAGAAGGACTTGCCAAAAGGTTCGATGTTCAAACATATTGCCCAATCATGGCACAATTCAAGGAACGAGGTACGACCTCAAGTTCAATACGGTATGAAAGCAATTATAATCCAGACATCAAAATAATATCAGAGTTAAGCAACAAATAAACGTGTGGACATGCATATGACGATGCATGCCCAAGGTTCTAGAAATCCTTTCTAAATAAGCAACAAAACAACTGCTACTCTGCACCACCTCTCATCCATCATCAATCCCTGCTCAACCTGCACATCAAAAATGAGATGCAGGGCTAAGTACAAAAGTACTCAGTGGACTCATTGCCGAAAACATTTTCATTGTAAAAGTCATTGAACTACCCACAATAGCGCATGAGGATTTTAGTTAAAAGACTCATGCCTATCAATCATTTTATCATTTTCCAAAAGTGCCAGGCTTGACTATTTTATCCACGTTGTTCCATATCTGATCATCCATTCATTCAATCATTCGCACACTATGGAGGTGGCCACCTACACATAGTCGCCGTGACCGGTCGAGGTAGCTAACCTTAACACACAGTCACACGTGTACACAATCCGAGTTAGTCCTCAACTAAGTCGGATCCGATCGTTACCCTTTTTTAACGTTGGTGCACCAACTCATTCACATACCACGTTGGATATACCAACCCATTATCATTCCACGTTGGACAAACAAACCTCAGATAGGATCACAACAAAACATAAACATTTGGCAGTCAACGATAGTTTATAAACATTTCATAAAGCTTTTGTAAATCATGCTTTGAGATAGACATGCATTTTATTTTTGTTTCAAGAGAGCCCACTTGCTAGTTCGAGGCTAGTAAATCTTAGTGAGCAGGTGTGATAGTCCTTCCTCGCCAACTACGTACGATCAATTCCTTCATAAGAAAATAGTCTTTCATAGATTCTTTCTATTGATCAAGGTCGCTTATAAATTACGACTTAAAGTTCCCAATTGTGGTTTCTTCATGATTTCATGTGATGGTTTTAAGATAATTTCTATTATCTTATATTCCCAAATTTCCAAACTATTTTACTTCATTATTCATAGATGAACCTCAACTTATGAATCATATACTCCGAGTCTATCCTCGACTCTTATTTTAGTGTTCTTCTAAACGTTATTACGCTATAGATTGTTCGTGTTCAAGTTATGATTGTATGTTAAGATATTCTCAAGCCACTATCTAGACTTAACAATTATAGTTACGCCCCAGTAGGTTATGTTGACGACTTGTCGACAACACGACGACAAAGGGAGTCTCGACTTACGACTCAAGTGATCACATGCTATCATGTAAGTAAGTACTTAGGAATAGATGAATTCCTTAGGGAATATTAACTCGACTTTTGAGACATAAGGATCGACATCTTATGTTCAAATCTTTGTTTACACTTTACGACGTTGTTTGTTTCTCTTAACTCGTCGGAGATTATATAAGTTGTATAATCGTTATTCGTTGTCGAGTTATCTTAACGCTCAATCTAACATCGTATTGGGTTGTCGTTATTGAGTATTAACGTTGTAATTCGGCTTTTGGTTTCTATAACATAGGAACTCACGTTTGAGTATCCTATTATTAATAGGAAAACCCTAATTTGTGTCTAACTTCGATTCTCATTAATTCCTTCTTAAGTTATCGGAATTGTCGATTTCTTTTGGATTCTCGTACATAAAGTATTATGTTGTTTACGTGGGGTTTTATTTGTCGGTACAATGTAAACATAACCATTCAACACTATACAATACCATACACAACATAAACTATACGAAAGTATTAGGAAACCCTAATTTCTAACATAATATACAATCATTGTGTATGTGTGCATAAGTGTTCCATTCATTCATCACAATCACAACCATTCATACCAAGCTTATAAATTAACTATCATAGCATCATTACCACTAAAATTAAACACATACTTAACTATTTTGCTATGTTTTCGATAATTAGCAACAATTAGCATATGTATCCAATAAATTACAATAAAATCATGATATACTCCTATCATACTAAAGAATTTAATTTCCAATTCAATATCATCATATAAAATTTTAAACCATGGGTTAATTTTGCATATAGTTTTCGGTATTCATGATTTAATGAGCATTGGTATTCAATAAATTCCACAAAATTTATTTCATGCTTATATCATATACTAAGCATGAAATATCATCTCATATCATACATTAAAATTAAAACACATGCTTTTTACTACATGTATATTTTTGATAATTATAATATATATACATATATATTCAATAAATTCCATTCACTTCACCATATGTTTATAATATGCAATAAACATATAATATTGACTTTAAACATCAACCAATATTTATAATTTCACATATCATTTTATTCTCAACAATTAAAAATCAAATAAATCCTAAATTATATATATAAAGATTCGGCCTTTTCAAAAAAATAGTAGTGTCTCAAAAATTTCAAGATTAATATATGATGTTCATATCATATATTAAACACTATATCTCAACAAATAAAATCAAAAAATGGCTTAAAAATGCTTAAATAAATTTTTCCCATTTTTGAAAAATAGGAGTAGTGTTTCAAAAATTTCAAGATTAATATATGATATTCATATCATATATTAAACACTATATCTCAACTATTTCTCAACAAATAAAATCAAACAATGGCTTAAAAATACTTAAATAAATTCTGCCCATTTTTGAAAAATTGGAGTAGTGTTTCAATAATTTCAAGATTAATATATGATGTTCATATCATATATTAAACACTATACCTCAACTATTTTCCAACAAATAAAATCAAAATGAATACAAGAAAATTCCAAAAATATTTTGAAAATTATCATATTTATTCTACATGCTCCTAATACATCAACAATAATAATATCAAATAATATTCAAAAATCATGCTTTATCACATATAAATAGAAGTATAACATAAATTGAAAAATATTAAACATGCTCCAAAAATTCCCAAATTTTAACTACAGCCTTACAACATATTTCTAAGTATATTTCATTCATGTCTTGAGAGCATTTGATGGTCCAAAAGCCACGAAAAAAAATGAAGAACAAAACTAGGGTTCTTTATGAAATAAATTCAAAAAAAATATAAAAAATTCTACTCCATTATAAATGAAGAGAATGATGAATAATAACTTAGTATGATCTTATAAATTTAATTTGGGGGTTGGAATGGGTTGGAAAGGAAGATTAAAGCTTGAAAAGCTTGAAGAACAAAGAGAGAAAATTCAAAATTAGAGAGAGAAAGGGAGGGCTCGGTTTTTGGCTGAACATTCTGCCCAAATGAGCTGTTTTGGAGCCTATATGGAGAGCCCTTTGTTGTGGTTGGGAGAAGACTAGTCAAATTACCCGATTTGGCATGTTAATACCGACTCTTTAAGTTTTAACGCGCTTTCGATTGATTTCTCGGAAAATTAAGGTTTTATTTTCTTATATAGCCTTAAAAAGACTTATTTCATAGCTTATAATAATTTCATGAGGTTCGGATGGCTTCCGATAAGTCAATTCCAAGTTATCGCTGAAAAACAACGTCCATCGATTAAATTATGCCCATTCGAAATTCTATCGAATTCTTGAGCTTTCATAATTTATTTGAGTCTTATAAGTCATTTCTTATTTATTTAGACCCTTGGTTCGAGTTTCGGTTCATTCGAATCGGTTTAGGGTTTTTCTGGTATTTATACCCGGTGTTCGGTTAAGTTCTTCAGGAATTTCGTTCAAAAATTGATTCTTATACATTCTAAATTCACAATAATATATTCCTTCATGAATTTGATTGTTATCATAAATTTTCATGATTAGCACGGACTGGAAGTTGATCCGGCTCGTGTATAATACTTTTGAGACTGACCGGGCGAGCATGCCCGAAAATTCTCATTCTTTGGCTTATCACATGTTTTCGTGAGAGGATTCTAGAAATGCAATCCTTTTGTTGAGATTCATTCTAGATCTTTCTTTTTATGTTCAGGCTATCTAGAAAACCCTAATCCGGTAGGACTAGTCACTAGTTCTGGATTTCTCTAGTTTTCGATCTTCGAATCGATTCTAATTCATTTAGTTGGTCCCCTTAAGCATAATTAAGGTCTAAGCAACACAAATAATTGGTTTAAGCATCACTAATAAAATTCTAAATTTTTCGGGTTATTACATACCATTCCCCTTAAAATAAATTTCGTCCCGAAATTTGCTAACCTTTGAAAAGGTCTGGGTATTTCTCTTTCATAGCTGATTCTAATTCGCAGGTATCTCTTTGTTCCTTATCTTTTGGATACGTCGATCTAAGATTTCCGTAGGTAGTTCCACGTAGCTCATATTATCATCGAGGACAATATCTGTGATATTACATGGCTGGGGTCATGTATGTACTTCCCGAGTTGCGAAACGTGGAACACATTGTGCACGCCCCCAAAGCTTGGCGGTAATGCCACCAGAAGTTCTCGGCTCTACCATTTTCCAAAATTTCATAGGGTCCTATGGAACGTGGTCGCAGCTTCCCTTTGATTCAAAATCTCACGATTCCTTTTGATGGAGAAATCTTCAAGAAGACTTTGTCTCCCACTTCAAAATGCAGCTCTGTGCGGCGCTTGTCGGCGTAAGACTTCTGTCGGTCCTGGGCCTCCTTGATTCGTTGGCGGATCTGTCTCACAATCTCGATCATCTCTCCCACAGACTCAGGTCCTAATACTCTTCTTTCTCCCACTTCATCCCAGTAAATTAACAATCGACACTTCTTCCCATAAAGCGCTTCATACGGGTCCATTCCAATAGTCGCTTGGTAGCTGTTATTGTAGGAGAATTCTACAAGTGGTAACACTTGTTCCCAAATTTCTCCTCTATCCAGGACAATGGTCCTCAACATGTCTTCGAGCGTCTGAATGGTCCTCTCGGATTGTCCGTCCATTTGTGGGTGGAACGCGGTATGAAATGTAGTCGAGTTCCCAATTCTTTTTGTAAACTCATCCAGAATCTGGATGTAAATTTTGAATCTCTATCAGACGTGATAGTCTTCGAAACTCCATGTAAACGTATGACTTCTCGAACGTACAACTGTGCTAGTTTGTCTGATCCATGTGTTATCGGAATTGGTAGAAAATGAGCGCTCTTGGTTAAACGATCAATGATGACCCAAATAGCGGTATTTTCTCTTTGTGATTTGGGTAACCCGTAATAAAATCCATGGCTATGTCATCCCATTTCCATTCCAATATGTCTAGCGGTTGTAAGGTTCCATACGGTCATTGGTGGAGTGCTTTCACTTGTTGGCACGTCAAACAACGTTCTACGAATGAAACTACGTCTCGCTTCATTGCATCCCACCAAAATTTCTTCTTGAGATCTTGGTACAATTTTGTGCTTCCGGGGTATGCGGTATAAGAAGTCTCATGGGCTTCATTCAAGATCTCGCTCTTGAGCCCTTCGTCTTCTGGAACACACACTCTCTCGTCATACAACAAGATGTTATCTATAGCTTCCTTGAAATTCTTGTGGTCGTTGTCCTTGATCTTGGCTCGTACTTCCTTTAGCTTCTTGCTCTTCCTCTAAGCTTCCAAGATTCGGGCTCTTAAGTCCGGGATTATAATCAACGTTGCAATACAGCCCTCTATCGCCGAGAGACGGTCTATGACTTCATGTTCATCCTCCTAAATTCCTTTATAAGTATTTCCTCACGACCGAGGAGACATCCCAAACAAGGGTGGGATTTGCGACTCAAAGCATCGGCTACAACATTAGCCTTGCCTGAGTGGTAATTGATACCACAGTCGTAATCTTTCACTAGTTCTAACCATCTACGCTACCTCATGTTAAGATCTTTCTGCTCAAAGAAATACTTCAGGCTTTTATGGTCAATATAGATCTCACATCTAACTCCATAACGGTGATGCCTCCAAATCTTTAAGGCATGTACGACCGCTGCTAATTCCAGGTCATGCGAAGGATAGTTCAACTCATGTAGGCGTAATTGCCTCGAAGCATAAGCAATAACTTTGCCTTCTTGCATCAGAACACATCCTAATCCATTCTTCAAAGCATCTGTGTAGATTGTGTACTCTTTATCTGCTTCGGGTACTAAGAGTACAGGGGCTGTCGTCAGCAACTCCTTCAATCTCTGGAAACTAGCCTCACACTCGGTGGTCCAAGTGTACTTGATTCATTTTCTCAACAATTGGGTCATGGGTCGAGCTATCGTTGAAAATCCTTCGATAAATCTTCGATAATAGCCGGCAAGCCCTAAGAAACTCTTAATTTCATTCGGGTTCTTTGGTGATTCCCATTCTCGAATTGTATCGATCTTCGAGGGGTCTACTTTGATTCCCTCGACGGACACGATGTCACCCAAGAATGTCACCTCGCCTAACCAGAATTCACACTTGCTAAACTTGGCAAAGAGTTGCTCTTGCCTCAATGTTTCAAACACGACAGCTCAAGTGCTCTTTGTGTTCTTGGTTATTCTTTGAGTATATTAGGATATCGTCTATGAATACTAAGACAAATTTGTCTAAGTATTGGTGAAATACCTTATTCATGATATCCATAAATACTGTTGGGGCATTTGTAAGTCCAAAGGGCATAACGATGAATTCGAAATGACCATACCTTGTACGAAAAGCCGTTTTAGATACATCCTCTTGTCTAATTCTTAGTTGGTGGTATCCCGACTTTAGATCTATCTTTGAAAAGACTCCTGCTCCCTTAAGTTGATCAAACAGATCGTCAATTCGAGGCAAAGAATACTTATTCTTAAGAGTTATCTTGTTTAACTCTCGATAGTCTATGCACATTCTCAGTGTACTATCCTTCTTCTTCTCGAAAAGGACAGGTGCTCCCCATGGAGACTTACTGGGTCTAATGAAACATAACTCAACAGTTCTTGTAGCTGGATCTTCAATTCTTCAAGTTCTTTTGGTGCCATCCGGTATGGGGCTTTCGACATAGGGGGAGAACTCGATTCGAGGTCGATCGTGAACTCGATCTGTCGGTTTGGCGGTAATCCCGATAGTTCATCTGAAAATACATCGGGATACTCCTTCACGATCGGAACGTCTTCTATCCTTCTCTCATTCAGCTCTTTGATCGACAGAATTTGATCGCACGTAAATTAATGCGCGATGTATAATGGTAAGTCGAGTATCGTATCCACAGGGATTGCAATCCGAAAACACAGAAGCTAACTCTCTAATCCTTCATCATTATCCAAGCAACCGAATATGGTTTATCAGGTTTATGACTTCAGATAATAAATCCAAAGCAAAGGTAACAACTTAAAAATAAACACAGGCAATAAATACTCAAAGATGAATATAAGAGATAAAGACTAACCCTAGGGATGCACTATTCCTATCCACAACGATGTTTATCCTGCTTATTATTAACTATTTTAATCCAGACAAGATGGAAGATCACATATGTAGCCAACAACTTGCCATCGACAATTGTGACAGTTGATTACTAATTTTCCCTATTCTCATACGCCTCTAGAGGAAAATAAGCAACCCAAAAGGATCACAAAGAATATGCTTCCTACGAATGTTCCTATCTCGCCACGACTCAAGGCTTATCCGTATCATGCATTCAAGATCGATTGACAATTAAAATTGTTACGTAATTAATCGGCAACTATGATATGCATCAAGATTGATCAAATCAACACATATAATTAAGCACCAAGAATCATGAATCAATGCCTGGAAGGTAAATAACAATAGCAGGAATCACAACATATAGGATAGAATCAGGCAAACCCTAGGATTAGAACTGAAATTTAGCTAGACATAATTAACGGAATAAAATACGAAATAATCGTAAAAATAGATATTAGATAGATAAAACCCGTAGGGAAGCGTCTGAAGAACAATGGTTGGGTTCGTATCCAAACCTAATGGAAAACGGGAAAATCGTTCGGATGAAAGCGTTCCGAAGCGATAACAATGCGTAGAACTAATGCTAGAATGATGGAAAACTAACACTAGAATGAATCTAAATCAAAGCTAGAGTGAAAATAAATGAAAAACTATGAAAAACTGAGAAAAACGTGTAAAAATAGGTCTGGACCAGGTTGGGGGCGCGAGGGGGCGGAGCCCTATTTATAGATTTAGGGTGAAACCTTAATTTCCGCATCAGCCGCCATGCCTCGCGGCCGGGCTCGCGGTCACGAGCTCGGTTGCGAGGGATCACTTCGTTCTCGGCCATCCTCGTCTTCTCGGCAGGGGCTCACAGATTGCCTCGCGCCACACCCGCGATCGCTAGGTGTGGTCGTGTCGTAAGGTAAATCATCGCGGGCATGCTTCGCGCCGTTGGGTCTCCTCGCGTGCACGGCCTTAGTCTCGCTGGCTTCAGCGTTTCCTCGTGACCGACCTAGCGCCGCCAGCCGGTCATGCTGGCACTTTTCACAGCATGCTCGCGCCCGCTTTATGTTGGCTTGCGGCCTAGCTAGCGGCCGCGAAGGCGGTCGCTAGGCACTCATTTCGCCCTCGTCTGCTCGTCCTTCGTTCCATGCTTTGGTTTTCAACTTATAAGCCTACAAAACACCAATACGGAACCCAAGAGCAGTATCTTCCAAAAATATATAAAAGCATTGAGATCCAAGACATAAACGCACTTTATAGATCTAAAATCATCTTTAAATATCAACATTAAACGTGTAAAATGCGCGTTGATCAACCCCCCAAACTTAAATCATTGTTTGTCCTCAAACAAAAACAAGACCAAAAAGAAAGAGAGACAAAAAACAGGATCAACGAGCGTCAGCAAAGGTGATTAACCAATAAAGCCTCAGAAATATCTCAAAGCTCAAAATCATTAGTGCACACGACAACATTAGTCAACTCGACAATGTACAACCATTGAAAGCTAAAATCTCATTCAATTCAACCCTCACAATGGCATGTGCGTAATATATAGAGTACACTCAACTCATAAAGAAATAAGGGACGTGTATGCACTCAAAAATCAATGTAATGCAAAAATCTCACCATAGGCTTGCCATTTCTCTAATATCTCCACCACGTCAAATGCATTCAAATTATGATCAAAAAGACTTTTCTTAGGTTGTATTGTAGGCACATTGGTTAAGGTAGGATAATATATGGCTAAGTGACTCAAGTATACTCTAAGCACTTCCATCTATACAATCAACACATATGGACTTTGTCCATTTTCCTTTCCTTCCCAACATGCTATTTCAACATTTATTCACTCAAGGTACCATATACTTTGATAATTGACTTCCTTTATGCTGATACTATTCAATTTTTTTTTCTTTTCTTGGCTTTGTAATAGAGCTTATAGGGTCTATTCTTTTTCACACGGGTACCATACTTTATCTTTTATCCCCACTTTGCATATCAAAACAAATTTTTCTCCCATTTGATTCCCATATCCATCCTCACCTCCTATCATCCGGTTAACCGAAAGAATAAGGTCTAATAAAGGCTCAAAGAAGGCGACAAATGGTGTATATCATCATTAGTGTTTGGGTAAATATGTGGTTTAACAAAGATGGCCTTTATCCTTTCCATATTCAAAACACATATTGCAAAATCGACACGAAAAAAGCGGTAAGTTCTAAAAGATAATTACATGCACGATATCACACAAATTAAAGAAATTGTAACAAGATGTGTATACAGTGAAGCTCAAGTCTCACGGTTTTAGCAAATGGTTAAAACAACAAGCTAAGCAATCTCAAGTCATTCATGCGTCATTTTCTAACATATCATGTGCACTATCATTAAATATCAACAAAAAATTTCTATCGTCATTGGCTACATGGATTAACACATTTCACTTAACTCGTTGATCGACAGACACAACAACGAAAAAAAAAGACACGACAAAAGCCCCAACATATAATAACTTAACAAAACAACGCAAAACATAAAAATGACTCTCAACCACATCACACTCGACCACTCCCCCCCAAACTTATTGTCAATAGTGTGCAATGGAGACAATAATATTTGCAGAAGAGAGTGATTGAGAGAGACCTTACCTCAAATATCGCACTACTCCGGCGGCGGATAGACTCCTCGCCATTGATGATCTACATTGAGACTTACAAACAAACAAGAAAGACACAACAAAACAAAGAAAACAAGAAAAACAAAACAAAAGACATAAATTTGATCGATAGAATTTGATCGCACATAAATTAACGCGCGATGTATAATGGTAAGTCGAGTATCGTATCCACAGGGATTGCAATCCGAAAACACAGAAGCTAACTCTCTAATCCTTCATCATTATCCAAGCAACATAATATGTTTTATCAGGTTTATGACTTCAGATAATAAATCCAAAGCAAAGGTAACAACTTGAAAATAAACACAGGCAATAAATACTCAAAGATGAATATAAGAGATAAAGACTAACCCTAGGATGCACTAATCCTATCCACAACGATGTTTATCCTGCTTATTATTAACCGTTTTAATCCGCATAAGATGGAAGATCACATATGTAGCCAACAACTTCAGATTCATACAATTATGATAGCTTGATTACTAATTTTCCCTATTATCATACGCCTCTAGAGGAAAATAAGCAACTCAAAAGGATCACAAAGAATATGCTTCCTACGAATGTTCCTATCTCGATTCGACTCGAGGCTTATTCGTATCATGCATTCAAGATCGATTGACAATTAAAATTGTTATGTAATTAATCGGCAACTATGATATGCATCAAGATTGATCGTAAATCAACACATATAATTAAGCACCAAGAATCATGAATCAATGCCCGGAAGGTAAATAACAATAGCAGAATCACAACATATAGGATAGAATCGAGCAAACCACAAGATTAGAACATAAATTTAGCTAGACATAATTAACGGAATAAAATACGAAATAATCATAAAAACAGAAATTAAATAGATAAAACCCGTAGGGAAGCGTCTGAAGAACAATGGTTGGGTTCGTATCCAAACCCAACGAAAAACGAGAAAATCGTTTGGACGAAAGCGTTCCGAAGCGATAACAATGCGTAGAACTAATGCTAGAATGATGGAAAACTAACACTAGAATGAATCTAAATCAAAGCTAGAGCAAAAATAAATGAAAAACTATGAAAAACTGAGGAAAACGTGTAAAAATAGGTCTGGACCAGGTTGGGAGCGCGAGGGGGCGGAGCCCTATTTATAGATTTAGGGTGAAACCTTAATTTCCGCGTCATCCGCCATGCCTCGCGGTCGGGCTCACGGTCGTGAGCTCGATCTCGAGGGATCACTTCGTTCTCGGCCATCCTCGTCTTCTCGGCAGGGGCTCGTGCGCGTACTTGCCTCGCGGTCACACCCTGCGGTCGCTAGGTGTGGTCGCGTCGTAAGGTAAATCATCGCGGGCACGCTTCACGGGCGCTGGGTCTCTCGCGTGTCGGCCTTCGCCTCGCTGGCTTTCAGAGCCTCGCGGCCGACCTAGGCGCCGCTGGGCGGTCGCGAAACCTCTTCACATGCTCTCGCGCCCGCTTTGTGTTGGCTTATGCTAGCTAGCGGCTGCGCGGCGATCGCTAGGCACTCATTTCACCTCGTCGCTTGTCTTTCGTTCCATGCTTTGGTTTTCAACTTATAAGCCCACAAAACACCAAAACGGAACCCAAAAGCAGTATCTTCCAAAAATATATAAAAGCATTGAGATCCAAGACATAAACGCACTTTATAGATCTAAAATCATCTTTAAATATCAACATTAAATGTGTAAAATGCGCGTTTATCACTCTTCCTCTTGGAGATAGACGAGGTAGGCGTGGTTCTCTGTCTTGTTCAGCAACGTCCTTGCTTGTAGTGCGGATATGATTGTGACTCTCCTCCCATGCTAATCCCGTGAAAGTCTGTAGGTTTCTTTCCGGGATGTTGGGAAGAAATTTTCCTTTCATTACACAGGATGGTCGCATTATGTTCGACAACCAATCCATTTCTAGGATTATGTCCACATCTGTCATAGGTATGACGTGAAGGTTATCTATCATGACCTTAAGTGAGCCTAGTCCAAGTTCTAGGTTCGAGCATATGTGGGTTACCGTTCTTATGCCTCCTACTGGAGAAGAAATTATCATGATTTGTTCAACTTAGGATCTAATCCTAAGTTCTCTCGCAGCTTGACCTTGATGATCAAACAGTGGGATAACAGACAATTGGAGTAGTGTTCCCATACCTGCCAAGTTTCATTGGTTCCTTGGCGGCTCCTGCGAACTCCTTTCTTGGTTGAGGCGAGGCCCGGCTTGTGGTGGCGATTCTTGTTGTTGATGATGTTGTTGTTGTTCTGCGGTTGTTTCCGCTTCTTGTTGTTGTTGTTTGTCATCGCTTCGCGCCGTCACCATTGTTGTTGTCGTTGCCGCCGTGGTTGATATGGTCGCTTGATTTGGTGGAAGCATCGAATCGGGGTCATTCTTTGAACAGTTGAGCTTGGATAGCCGGATCGGTTGGACTCGCACATTAGGCGCCATTTCCCTTAGCGTATCCTGTAGGCGATCTGGAGTAGTGGCCCTTTGGCCACACTCAAGCATCTGTCATTGGTAAATGCACATGCCCCCTTATGAATCCTATGGCACCTGGGGCATACGAGGAGCCTCACAAATTTCTGGTTTCCCCCGCCAGGTGTGGGTACCATGGGGCGTCCATTTCCTTGCCCGTGCCCAGATGGCACGTTGTTCCCTTGCCATGGCCTCCTATCGGCCTGGCCAGTGTTGGATCCTTGACTTTGGTGGGGTCCTTCCCACAATTCCCTTGGTGATTCGGGGGATGTACAGCAACTGTCCTGTCCTCAGGCATAATAGCCTCGATGTCCAATGCCCGACTGAGGGCCTCATGGTAAGTCAGATTTCCGTGACCAGCTAGCGACACCCTGATCTCGTGGCAGAGTCCCGCCCGAAACTTCTCAGTCCTCTTCTCATTGGTGTCGATCAACTGAGGCGCATATGCTACATCTCACAAAATGCACGGTCGTAATCTGTGACCGTGGTCTTTCCTTGTCGCAGGTTGTAGAACTCATGTTCTTTCCTCTTCCGGTAACTCTTAGGAATGTACTTCTCGTACACCTCCTCCTTAAATTCCTCCCAGGAGAAATCTTCTAATTCCTCCTCGGACAGGGTCTTCCTCTTTGCCTCCCACAAAATTCGACGGCACCAGTCATCTAGAAGGCAACGCATGACAAGAGTTCTTGAGAGGTGCAATGAAAGAAGTTAAAGATTCGCTCTAGCGCGTGAATCCAAAGTTCGGCATCCACGGGATTCCCAGTCCCGTTGAAAGTCGGCAGGTTTTGTCTGAGGAATAGTTCCTCAATCCGTCTCGCCGGTGGTGGTGGTGGTGGTGGTGGTTCTCTTTGGGGTGTTACCTCACGGTTTCTTCTTCTCGGTGGCATTCTATCTTTCATAAATTTACGTAATCAGATATCGTCTTATACCATCCGTCAGGATCATAGATATCTTAGCACGGTATGTATATATAATCATAAATATAAATCTAGCACATCATCGAACACCTCATATCGCAACCTCAAAAACCAAAGCTCTCCGGGAGCTATCATCATATCAAATCAAATGTCTATACGAGGACTTTCATCATCACTTTTACGATCCACAAAAGGCCATGTACGGAGTATGATACTCCAAAAATTAATATCAGCATCACTCAGTGTACCTAGTCACGGTGCGTACAAAAATCTAAATGCTACCGTGATCATCAAAATAAGGGTTCATATCGGGACGACCTATCGTTTCCACACGCATCATAACATATACAAAAGTATATAGACAAAACACTATCTAGTCCTAAGAACTAGATCCATAATCGCCAGGAGTGTAAAATAGGGCTCAGCGTGTCGGATTCAGAACTGGAAGTATGGGTACTATCAACTTCCTCCATATCATCGCAGTAGGCAGGTCCTCCTCTTCCTCCTCTGGGACCTCCTCCGAATTTTCTTCTGGATCCTCCTCCTCAACCTCAGCATCGAGTATGGGAATCACGGTCTCTCGGATTCTAATGACTCTAGCTTCTTCCGAGCTAGGTCTCGGCGGATCTCAGCCATGATCTCCTTGAAAACAACACTGAAAATCGAAAGCGTGAAGAAGACGGCACAAGCTCCTCTCACGGTGTCTGTAGCTAGGCCACATAGATCATCAATCTCCACAGTATCAGGGTATAGGGGTCCATGCGAGGGTGGCAGCGGTTGAGCTAGGGGAGCACCAGTAGGTAGAGACGGATGTTGACATAGAATGATCGGTAGCGATGGTCTGGGCTATTAATGACGGGGCTCGAATCCTACTAGCGGTAGGACCGAAAAAGTGAGTGATCGAGAAAGGGAAGGTCTAGCCTCGAACATGTTCTTTCCACAATCAGGCAAGAATACGGGTCCATCAGATGCCAAACGAGGCACCTCCGGGTGAAGCCACTTGGGAATCTCATCGTGCTAGGCGTATTCCCATTCGAGAAGATATGGTCCGCATGGTATAGCTCCGTATACCATGAATACGTAGCTCAGGTGACTGACAAAATGAGGTAAGTCCGCCTCAAGATCGAAGCTCTCTCGATGTCGATAGATATAATCTGCCGATATCTCACGGGCATATCCCTGCCAGTCGGATGGCAGTCTCGTGATCAGTCGAAGCACACCGTCCTAATGTGACGTACCACGGGCATATGCAGCAGCCCAATGACGTACAAAATGAGAAAGAAACTCGCCGATGTCTTCTACTCGATACATCTGGTAGAAACGGTAGGAGCGTACCACCTCCTCAGGTGTAACTCTAGAAGATAGAGGGAGCCTAGTCGTAAAAACCATTTGAACCATCTTATATTCCTAAGTTCTTATGAAACTACTTTCATGGTTTAGTCTCTAGGAAGAGACTGCATGGTTCCTTAGGATAGAACAAACGTTCGATGTCTAGCCTTCGGGTAAAGGCTAAGTGGTCACCCTATCTTATTGGGTTCTGGATTCCGTATTTCTATTCGCATCATAACATTCGATCATATTCGTTCCCATAGTGTACTTAAAAATTGATCTTTCTTTCTATACTTCCTTAACGTTATAATTTTATTTTCCATTATCGCCACGACAGAGGCAACACGCATGGTGTTCGGAATTCCTTCGCTAGAGAGGTTGAGACTCATAACAGTGCGAACCTCCAGTTAAGCAATCGCTTCGTCATCGTAGACTCGTCGTGTTCTCATCCTTAAATCCGTTCGGATTGTGATTCTTAAAATTTCTATATTCTCATTCTTCCTTAGTATTTCGTTCAATCATGGATACCTTATGTTCTCATACTAAGTTCGGCGCAAAGGGATCATGCGTCTTAAGAGTCTATGTCCTCATGTGGAAACATACTCATTTACATCCTGCTTCTAGCATGCTTTGCATATAACAGTAAACACAATTCAAGGCACATTGTGCGAGAATCAAGTATCCTCATTTTACTCATTTACCAAGCCCCTAAAGTTTGCAACTTTCTTTCAAACTAATGACCAATCAATTGAAACAACTTTTCAATTTCAAACTATTCCTCTTTCCAAAATATTTTTCAACTTCCCAACAAGGCAATATTGAAATTCCAATTCACATTTCATATACTTCCATCATTTCAAAACAAATTTTAGTTGAGATAGTTACCTCATTCCTCGTTGAGCAGGACGACGATGGAGTGCAGTGCAGTGGCAGTCAAACACAAACTATTTCTAGACTCAACTTTCAACTTAGGATTCAAGGAAAGGGTTTCTAGGGTTCAGAGCGAACAAGTGCTCTGATACCACTTTGTGAAGACCCGACTCCTCAAAGAAGTACGGATCATATGGATCGTCACTGATATGATAATGCAGCAGATATATATATATATAACTTAATCAATACAATTAACCAATCAACTACGAATATAAGCATAGACTGAAAGGAATAGGTTATTCAATACAAACTCAAGTCATAGAAGGACTTACCAAAAGGTTCGATGTTCAAACATATAGCCCAATCAGGGCACAATTCAAGGAACGAGGTACGACCTCAAGTTCAATATGGTATGAAAGCAATTATAATCCAGACATCAAAATAATATCAGAGTTAGGCAACAAATAAACGTGTGGACATGCATATGACGATGCATGCCCAAGGTTCTACAAATCATTTCAAATTAAGCAACAAAACAACTGCTACTGCACCACCTCGCATCCATCATCAATCCCTGCTCAACCTGCACATCAAAAACAAGATGCAGGGCTAAGTACAAAAGTACTCAGTGGACTCATTGCCGAAAACATTTTCATTGTAAAAGTCATTGAACTGCCCACAATAGCACATGAGGATTTTAGTTAAAAGACCCATGCCTATCAAACATTTTATCATTTTCCAAAAGTGTCAGGCCTGACTATTTTATCCATGTTGTTCCATATCTGATCATCCATTCATTCAATCATTCGCGCACTATGGAGGTGGCCACCTACACATAGTCGCCGTGACCGGTCGAGGTAGCTAACCTTAACACACAGTCACACGTGTACATAATCCGAGTTAGTCCTCAACTAAGTCGGATCCGATCGTTACCCTTTTTTAACGTTGGTGGACCAACTCATTCACATACCACGTTGGATATACCAACCCATTATCATTCCACGTTGGACAAACCAACCTCAAATAGGATCACAACAAAACATAAACATTTGGCAGTCAACGATAGTTCATAAACATTTCATAAAGCTTTTGTAAATCATGCTTTGAGATAGACATGCATGTCATTTTTGTTTCAAGAGAGCCCACCTGCTAGTTCGAGGCTAGTAAGTCTTAGTGAGCAGGTGTGATAGTCCTTCCTCGCCACCTACGTACGATCAATCCCTTCATAAGAAAATAGTCTTTCTTAGATTCTTTCTATTGATCGAAGGTCGTTTATAAATTACAACTTAAAGTTCCCAATTATGGTTTCTTCATGATTTCATGTGATGGTTTTTAAGATAATTTCTATTATCTTATATTCCCAAATTTCCAAACTATTTTACTTCATTATTCATAGATGAACCTCAATTTATGAATCATATACTCTGAGTCTATCCTCGACTCTTAGCCTTAGTGTTCTTCTAAACGTTATTACGTTATAGATTGTTAGTGTTCAAGTTATGATTGTATGTTAAGATATTCTCAAGCCACTATCTAGACTTAACAATTATAGTTACGTCCTAGTAGGTTATGTTTGACGACTTGTCATATTAACACGACGACAAAAGGGGAGTCTTGATTTATGACTCAAGTGATCACATGCTATCATGTAAATAAGTACTTAGTAATAGATTAATTCCTTAGGGAATATTAACTCGACTTTTGAGACATAAGGATCGACATCTTATGTTCGAATCTTTGTTTACATTGTACGACGTTGTTTGTTTCTCTTAACTCGTCGGAGATTAAATAAGTTGTATAATCGTTATTCGTTGTCGAGTTATCTTAACACTCAATCTAACGTCGTATTGGGTTGTCGTTATTGAGTATTAACGTTGTATTTCGGCTTTTGGTTTCTTTAACTTAGGAACTCACGTTTGAGTATCCTATTATTAATAGTAAAACCCTAATTTGTGTCTAACTTCGATTCTCATTAATTCCTTTTTAAGTTATCGGAATTGTCGATTTCTTTTGGATTCTCATACATAAAGTATTATGTTGTTTACGTGGGGTTTTGTTTGTTGGTACAATATAAACATAACCTTTCAACACTATACAATACCATACACAACATAAACTATACGAAAGTATTAGGAAACCCCAATTTCTAACATAATACACAATCATTGTGTATATGTGCATAAGTGTTCCATTCATTCATCACAATCACAATCATTCATACCAAGCTTATAAATTAACTATCATAGCATCATTACCACTAAAATTAAACACATACTTAACTATTTTGCTATGTTTTCGATAATTAGCAACAATTAGCATATGTATCCAATAAATTCCAATAAAATCATGATATACTCCTATCATACTATAGAATTTAATTTCCAATTCAATATCATCATATTAAATTTTAAACCATGGGTTAATTTTGCATATAGTTTTCGGTATTCATGATTTAATGAGCATTGGTATTCAATAAATTCCACAAAATTTATATCATGCTTATATCATATACTAAGCATGAAATATCATCTCATATCATACATTAAAATTAAAACACATGCTTTTTACTACATGTATATTTTCGATAATTATAATATATATACATATATATTCAATAAATTAAATTAACTTCACCATATGTTTATAATATGCAATAAACATGTAATATTAGCTTTAAACATCAACCAATATTTATAATATATGTCACGACCTGACTATTTAACTACTTAATTACTCAAATAATCCGGCCGTGACTAGTTGAATCAATAATAATCTTTCAACAATAAGTGTTTTAGAAAAATATAACTTTGGAACAAACGGACAGCATAACGTTTGAAAATGAAATAAGCCAACCTGCGCTCAGAAAATATCCAACAACAATGTAATCACAAACGAGGGCACAACCTCAAATTACATACATAAAAGTTTTCAAAACATATACAAGGTTATCAAAAAGTACGGTTTCATAGTTTCAAGGTCTTAGCAGCGGAATGGTAATGAATATCATGTGTGAAGACATGATATTCAAACACATTTAATTTAAGTAAGAAGGCAAAATGATATTTCAGCTCAGTTTCCCGCCACATCTCCTTTAAGCTCAACCTGCATCAAAGAAACATTTTGGAAGGGTATGAGTACCAGAAAGTACTCAGTGGATAATGCCAACATATTTTTAAAATTTATAACTTCAGTGAAAGAGGTATATCCTTCAATTAACATCAAGAAAACAGTTGATAAATCATGTATAAGAATTTCCATCATAATATAAAAGAACACCACATTTTATCTTTCAAAACATACCGGCATAACATACCCGAGTTGGTCCCGAAGGATCACAACTACGGTCATACCCTATCTACGTCATTTGGTAAAGGAAGTAGGCCTCTCCCAATACCATGGCCGACCTACATTTAAAAGCTCACAGCCATCTACCTGTGCACAGTAATTAACATTTCCTACCGCAGATAGGTAATTGCCGTCATAACCACAATGTGGTAAAACGTTCCTTTAACATGATCATCATGTGGTGATTAAATATTTTCATGACAAAACAATTTCATAAAGCAACATAAATTTTGCTCTCAAACAAACTTTGTAAAGCATTACCCACCTCGTGACGTTTGATCTAACTAGTTCGCCTCTTCTTCCTTTACTTTTCGGTTTCCCTTGCTTGATCCTTAAAACATCAAAATTATGGTCGATTTTTAGTAATCTTTCTTTCTAATTTGGATATATGTTAACAACTATCAATTATATATAACCTTGTCTTACTAATGTCTAATTCTACCAAATTTCTACAGAGTAACGTTTAGAATAGTATAGCCCAAATACACCAAACTACTTCAGTTTTATCCCAAACTCCTCAATACCATCATCATATCATCAAACATACACTTAAGAACTTTATACAAGACTATTATCATTTAATTCAACATTAATCGCCTAAGGCGATTTAACTAGATAGGTATATGTATTTCAATATTTTGAATATCTACAACCCATTAAACATCAAATATCATATAATCATACTTAATTAACATCATTGATCATTATTTCATCATTCATACAAGTCTTGCTTAACAATTTCCACATAAAATCATAACTTTAGTCTTAAACTTTAATTTTATAACTTTTGATATCTATGTTCAAAAATTCCCATAAATTCTACTTAGGCCTTATTTTTATCATAGATCTCAAATATCAACTCAAATACATCAAATAAAATCAAGAAATTAAAGTTCAACATATACCCTTCATTTTCGAAAATTAGGGTTTCAAAGCTAATGCATGAATTAAATTCCTATAAATTCATTTTAGGCATTATTTATATCCCTAAGCATGAATATCATGTCAAATTGATCAAATAAAATCAAAATCCTCAAGTTCCTATCACCCTTTATTTTCGAAAATTTTGAAGAATTTAATAAACATGATTTAAGTTTTCATTTCTTTGATCATATGATGTTTATATCCATTCCTAAACATATATTCAAGCTTAATTCAATCATATCATAACATATGAATCATATCCAAAATTTAGGGTTTAGGTTAGATTCTTTAATTTCTAATCTTCATGAATTTAAACAATTTAAAACCATAGAACATGTTAATTATGCACAATAAACATACTTTAATCAATAACATAACAAAATTTAAACAAATCAACCTTAATCAAAATTCCATAATTTTCAAAACCCTAGGTGTATAGAACATAATATTCATCAATTTAAATCATAAAAACTTATGTTAAATAAAGTCTTTACCTTGCTTGGAGTGATTTACTAACACTTTCACACTTAAATTTAGGATTAAAAGTGAAAATTAAAATTTGTGTGTGTGTGCTTGTGTGGGTGCCGAAAATGAGGGAAGAAATAAGGTTGAGGATGATTTTATGTTCTTAGTAAATTTTCTAGAATGTTTATTTGCATTTAAATTTAATTTGATATTCATTTTACTTTAATTAAACACAAATTTCAAAAATATTATAATTACACCTCCAATTTTACTAATTCCATACTTTAATATAATTTAATTAATACTATTATATTTCAATTGAATTATAAAACATAACACAACTTGTATTCATAATTTAATTTAGATTCATATAGCATAATTTAAATCACTTTATTTAATAAAATTCAATTCATTTCAATAATGCTTCTTAAATTTTCAAAATTACATAAATAAATTCTTTAATCATTAGTTATTGCTAAAATAAATTTATTCACATAAATTAATAACTTGAATAATAATTCCTTTCATTTTATAATAAAATATCCATATAAAATAATTAAGGCATTTTATAACTTATTTTCGGATAAATAGCATTTTTCATACAAACATATACTAATAATTCAATTATCTCACATAATTCACTTTTATTACAAATAAACTCATTTCTAATAATTCTCTACATTTTTCGATTCCATATATTCAAATCTTAAATTAATCGGATTCATACCGATTAATATTTCACTATATTGAATTTTACGAATTCTTAAGGCTTAAATAGCTTTTAAGCCTTTAATAATACTTAATTAAACTTTATTAATTAATATAAAATTTTCGGGCTACTACATTCCCTCCCCCTTAAAGAAATTTCGTCCTCGAAATTTTGTACCTTATTAAATATGTCGGGGTACTTTTCTTTCATTTGATCTTCTAGTTCCCACGTCACTTCTTCTGGACCATGATGTTTCCATTGAACTTTCACTAAAGGAATAACTTTATTCCTTAACTCGCTCTTTTCACCGTAATGCTTTCAGGTTCTTCTTCATAGCTTAAGTCAGCATCGGGAATTATTTCATCATGATGAAGAATGTGTTGTGGGTCATACACATACTTTCTAAGCTGAGACACGTGGAAAACATCATGTACGTTAACGAAGTTTGGAGGCAACGCTAACCTATAAGCTATAGGCCCGATCCGTTCCAATATCTCGTAAGGTCCAAGAAATCTTGGTTTGAGTTTCCCTTTTATTCCAAAACGGTGAACTCCTTTAGTTGGGGAAACTTTGAGAAAAGCTTTATCCCCTACCTCAAATTTCAATTCCGTACGACGATTATCAGCGTAAGACTTTTGTCTGTCTTGAGCTTCTTTCATTCTTTGTCTTATCTGTCGTACAATTTGGACCATTTCTTCAATCGCTTCTGGGCCAAGAATCATTCGTTCTCCCACTTCATCCCAATACAAAGGTGATCTGCATTTCTTGCCATAAAGTGCTTCGTAGGGAGCCATGCTGATTGTAGCTTGATAACTATTGTTGTAAGCAAATTCGATCAATGGTAGAACTTGTTCCCATTGCTCGCCCCGATCAAGCACCACGGTTCGGAGCATATCCTCGAGGGTCTGAATTGTTCTCTCGGTCTGACCGTCTTTCTGGGGATGAAAAGCGGTACTAAAATTTAATCGAGTACCCAATTCTTTTTGAAAAGTAGTCCAGAACCGAGAGGTGAATTTGGCATCACGATCCGAGGTGATTGAGACCGGTACTCCATGTAGACGAACAATTTCCCGAACATAAATCTGTGCCAACTTATCCGCTCCATACGTTATCGGAATTGGAATGAAATGAGCGCTCTTGGTTAATCGATCAATGATTACCCATATGGCAGTATTTCCTCGTATAGATTTAGGTAATCCAATAACAAAATCCATCGCAATGTGATCCCATTTCCATTCTGGAATTTCGAGAGGTTGTAACTTTCCGTATGGTCTTTGATGCAAAGCTTTTACTTGTTGGCACGCTAAACACCGTTCGACGTAGGAGGCAATGTCTTGTTTCATCATCGTCCACACGAACTTTTGTTTAAGATCCCGGTACATCTTCGTACTTCCGGGATGTGCCGCATATGGAACCTTATGAGCTTCATTCAAAATTTCATTTTTCAATTCGGTATCATTAGGTACGTATATGCGATTACCAAACATAATCGCATTATCCCCGGCTTCATGATATTCTTGAAAATTTCCCATTCGAATCTTTGCTCGCATAGTTTCGAGTTGTTTATCTCTTCTTTGCGCTTCAATAATACGAGCTCTCAAATCCGAAGTACTACTAACGAAGCTACAATTCCTTGAATGTTCTGAGGAGGTAACACGGTTTCCAGCTTCATTCTCTCGAACTCTTTTAATAATTCTCCTCGATCCGTTAAAGAGTTCCTAATCTCTCTGAATTTTCCTACTCAGAAGCGCCTCATGACGACGCTGGCTTTTCCCGGATGATACTTAATCTCACAAAGTAATCCTCGACCAACTCGAGCCATCTTCGTTGCGCGATATTCAAATCTTTTTGTTCAAAGAAATACTTCAAACTTTTGTGATCCATGAAAATCTCGCATCTTGATCCGTATAAATAATGTCTCCATATTTTTAAAGCATGAACCACCGCTGCGAGTTCCAAATCATGAGTGGGATAGTTGTGTTCGTGAATTTTCAATTGTCGTGAAGCATATGCAACGACTTTTGTTGAGATGCAATCCTTTTGTTGAGATTCATTCTAGATCTTTCATTCTATGTTCAGGCTATCCAGAAAACCCTAATCCGGTAGGACTAGTCACTAGTTTTTTATTTCTCTAGTTTTCGATCTCCGAATCGATTCTAATTAATTTTGTTGGTCCCCTAAGCATAATTGAGGTCTAAGCAACACAAATAATTGGTTTAAGCATCACTAATAAAATTTTAAATTTTTCGGGTTATTACATACCATTCCCCTTAAAATAAATTTCGTCCCGAAATTTGCTAACCTTTGAAAAGATCTGGGTATTTCTCTTTCATAGTTGATTCTAATTCCCAGGTTGCTTCTTCTTGTCCATGGTGTCGCCATAGAACTTTCAATAACGGTATCTCTTTGTTCCTTAGCTTTTGGATACGTCGGTCTAAGATTTTCGTAGGCAGTTCATCGAGGACAATATCTGTCGGTGATATTACATGGCTGGGGTCATG
Organism: Salvia rosmarinus; assembly: GCA_036937905.1. Classification (NCBI taxonomy): domain Eukaryota; kingdom Viridiplantae; phylum Streptophyta; class Magnoliopsida; order Lamiales; family Lamiaceae; genus Salvia; species Salvia rosmarinus. The sequence goes on from JAODLM010000596.1 coordinate 54,510, forward strand.
TATGTACTTCTCGAGTTGCGAAACGTGGAACACATTGTGCACGTTCCCAAAGCTTGGCGGTAATGCTAGTCTGTAAGTTGCTGGCTCTACCATTTCAAAAATTTCATAGGGTCCTATGAAACGTGGTCGTAGCTTCCCTTTGATTCAAAATCTCACGATTCCTTTTGATGGAGAAATCTTCAAGAAGACTTTGTCTCCCACTTCAAAATGCAGCTCTATGCGGCGTTTGTCGGCGTACGACTTCTATCGGTCCTGGGCCTCCTTGATTCATTGGCGGATCTGTCTCACAATCTCGATCATCTCTCCCACAGACTCTGGTCCTAATACTCTTCTTTCTCCCACTTCATCCTAGTAAAGTGGCAATCGACACTTCTTCCCATAAAGAGCTTCATACGGGGCCATTACAATAGTCGATTGGTAGCTGTTATTGTAGGAGAATTCTACAAGTGGTAACACTTGTTCCCAAATTTCTCCTCTATCCAGGACAACGGTCCTCAACATGTCTTCGAGCGTCTGAATGGTCCTCTCGGATTGTCCGTCCGTTTGTTGGTGGAACGAGGTATGAAATGTAGTCGATTTCCCAATTCTTTTTGTAAACTCATCCAGAATCTGGATGTAAATTTTGAATCTCTATCAGACGTGATAGTCTTCTAACTCCATGTAAACGTATGACTTCTAACGCATAACCGCTAGTCTAGTCATCGATCCATGTGTTATCGAATTGGTAGAAAATGCGCGCTCTTGGTTAAACGATCAATGATGACCCAAATAGCGGTATTTCCTCTTTGTGATTTGGGTAGCCCGGTAACAAAATCCATGGATATGTCATCCCATTTCCATTCCAGTATGTCTAGCGGTTGTAAGGTTCCATACGGTCATTGGTGGAGTGCTTTCACTTGTTAGATCAGAGAGAGAGCTTCTATCTGTTTATGCCAGATGAGAGCTTACTTTGGGCGAATTTCTCGCTCAATTCCATCGCTTGTGGAGAGATACATCTGAGCACGGCATATCGGGACTAGATGGAATACTCCGATTGATTTGTTTATCGCCTGAGGAGGGGAAAGATTGGGTTGTTGCTGTTGCCATTGATTACATTGACCCTGGTTTTGTAGCTTCTGAGCAAGCTAATCTTCCTGCACTCTAGCTACCATCGCCTCTCGATTTTGTGTACTTAAATCTTCCCATCGTTCATTTCCCCATCGATTTTATTTCACCTATTCATCACCCAGCTAGTCGGTGTCCTTCTTTCCTTTTAATGATGATGATGATGATGAGGATCTTGAACCCATTGATGCTGATTCTTCTATTCCTGAGTATGACGTTAGTACTTCTACTCTAGAGATAGAGTCATCTTTACCAGATACTCAGTTGTCTATACCCGAGTCTAATGTAGATCCTACACAGTTGATTACTCTTATCTCGGTACTGAGATATTTCCTATTGACCTAGATTGGTATGGTCATCCTTTTTCATCTCCTGAGATCCCTATGCCGATTAAGTCTATTCCTTTCTCTCATGTTCTTGAGACTTCTTCTTTAGATGTCCCAGAAGAGACTCAAGCTAGTTCATCGAGACCTTTAGGTGTCTCAAGATTTTCATGTATGAACATGAGTTTTTACCAGTTGTTGGCACAAAGACAACTCTGACCCTAGATATCACCAAATGCCTTTTGTGACTGATCCTGATATCCTTTATCCTGGAGTAGTTCCCTTGTACTCATTTCCCGAGCGTGCTATTGATCCACTATCTCCTGAGATTGAGGAAGATGTAGAGATGTCAGACTCCAATGAAGCCGTTGATAGCAATGAGAATGGAGTAGTAGAGATGGAAGAAGGAAATGATGATGATGACAGCGATGGCAGCCTTTCGTGGGCAGAGTGAAGCTAGTAGCAACAAGAGTGGAAGCTGGTAGTTTGTAGATAGAATGGATGCATATATATGTATATATGTGTATATATTATATAGATGTGTATATATAGACTAGTGGTGCCTATAGATATCTTATGATGTAGTAGCGTGCTTGAGAAGCCGTACCTGATGTGTTTTTGCCCGAGATACCAAAGCATCTATATGCCTGAAAGCCTTCAATTTGAAAAGTTTTCCTAGCTTTTGTGAATATCCTGAAGAGCAAGAACAAGAAAGTGCAAATTCTCCTCAAGATTCACCTGTACCTTCTCCTCCTCAAACAGATCGTAGAATTGCAGAGCTTTTTCTGCGTCAGAATCCTGCATCTTTCAATGGAGTTGATAGTCCAGCTGATGCTGAAGAATGGGTTCGCCTTGTAGTGAATTTTCAAGTTTTTGGAGTGCTCTGATCGAAAGTGTCTCCTATGCATATCCTTCCAGTTAAAAAGGGTATGCATATTCCTGGTGGGAATTACGTCAGAAAGTTCTTTCTCCTGAGCAATTGGAGAATTTTACGTGGGAACAATTCAAGGGAGAATTGTATGAAAAGTATATACCTCGAAGTTACCATAAATAGAAAGAGATTAAATTTGCGAACCCGAAGCAAGGCAGGAAGACTGTGGCAGAATATGATAGTGAATTCTGTAGTCTAGCCCATTATGCTCCTTTTAAAGTTGAGACAGATGAGAAGATGGTGGAATTGTTTCGTGATGGTTTACGCTAAGAGACCATAATCATTTTGGCAAGCCAACCGCCAACGTCATATGCAGAAATGTTAAATCGTGCATTGGACATGGAGATGGAAATGCTACCAGACAAAGTGACGCCAGATTCAAATCCAATACCTTTTTAGATTCAAGCCTCGCCAGGATTGCTTCTTACAGATCAGAAGTCAAAAAGGAAAAAGAATTGGGAGAATAAGACCTTCCTAAATAAGGGACGATGGCAGAAGCCGAGTCAGTTTACGTAGAGACAATCTTTCCCAAGTCAGTCAAGAATGCAGACGTGCCCCAGATGTAACAGAGTACATTCTGGAGTTTGCAAATGGGCAAGTAACAGTTGTTATGCATGTGGACAAGTGGGCCACTATGAAAATCAATGTCCAAACCATCAGAGAACAACTAATGACGGAGGAAAGCAGAATCATCTGAGATAGACGCAATCAATAAAAACCGTAAGTGGAGATCCAAAGTCGCCGTTTCTTCAGATCGAGATACCGCAACCGCAACCATCGCCATCGCCGCAGCCGCAACCACCGACGCCTCGACCGCACCAACCTCTATATCAAAGCGCATACGCCCTCTCTTAAAAGCAACCTGAGAAGAAAGCCAACAACTTGACAAGTATGGGTACATTGAAAGGTGTACCTATCAAAATCCTTTTCGATACAGGAGCTTCGCATTATTTTATTTCGGCATATGTGTTCTAACCTAGATTTCGAACTAGGATCCCTTAAGCTTAGAGCGAGATCGCTGCAGCTGTTGCACACGAAGGACGTGGATCTTATATTAGGAATGGATTGGTTGACAGCGCATTATGCAATGATATGATGCGAGCAAAGAGAAATAGCGTTTCAGCCACCAGAAAGAAAACCTACCTGTTTTAATGGTATTGAGAAGAGAAGAAGCCATGTTCCTATGATCTCAACCTTACAAGCTGAGAAGCTGATGAAGAAAGAGGAAGATTGTGCTTACCTTATATATCTGAATGTCGATGTCAAGTCCGAGAAGAAGGTAGGAGATGTACCCGTGGTTAGAGAATTTTAGGATGTCTTTCCTGAAACATTACCAGGGCTACTCCGGATAGACAATTAGAGTTTTCCCATTGAGTTAGAACCAGGATCAACACCTGTTTCAAAAGCACCTTATAGAATGGCCCCAAAAGAATTGCAGGAGTTAAGGATCCAATTGCAAAAGCTTTTGGACCTAAGTTTTACTCGACCTAGTGTATCTCCTTGGGGAGCGCCAATTCTATTTGTCAAAAAGAAGAAAGAAACTCTAAGGATGTGTATTGATTACAGAGAGTTGAACAAGTTAACCTTGAAGAATAGGTATCATTTACCCAGGATCAATGACTTGTTCGATCAGCTGAAAGGTGCCAGTGTTTTCTCAAAGATTGACCTGAAGTGTAATATCTCAGACAGCTGTCTGCTTGAGAACTCGACTTAATGAAAGATGTTAATAATAATAAGTTTCTTTTTCTAATAGAAAATATTTCCTTCTAAACTCAATTAAGAGCCCGATTCATTCCTCATTGTCATGCATTATCATAGTGGGTGAAGAATTTCAAACTATTAATCTAGTTGCCTGATTAATTAAATTAAGTGTCAATGTGCAAATCAATAATATTAAAGCATATATGGTTGCAGGGAGCTATTATCTATTAAATAATGAGACAAGGTAATAAATCGAGCACCTATGTAAATTGGATTCTTATTATTAATCACTATAGTGTCGCATTTTATGTACTACAATTTGTACTATACATAGTGTTAATGTCTAATTAACTTAATTTGCTTACACCCTACTATCTAACTAGGATTAAAATAGGAATACTTTAAATTGATAAGATATAATCCATGCATATACTCCATTTTAGACATCTATGTATAAGTACTGTACATCCATATATATATATATATATATATATATATATATATAGAGTGTGTGCGTGTAAGTGTAGTAGTAGTTTGTGTGTGTGGTGTTTCTGTGCATGTACTAAGGGTGAAAATTGTCACCCATGAGCACCCTCACCGCCACCATACTTTTCCCAACCCCCATTTCGTTTCCGCAGACACCATTCCTTCCCTATACCTCTCTAATCTTCTTCTCTCAATAGCTAAAGAATCTATTGTTTCTCCATGTTCATACATCCTTCATCTCACTTCTCTTCCCTTCTCAATATGAGGTCGATGGCGATCACTCTAAGCACACCTCACTCACAACCCCATCTCTACAAGAAAGCCAACACCACTCCACGCACGACGCCGATGAGCTACGACGCTACATTCACTATCGTCGCCAAATCCACAACTCATTTCAAGGTGGCTGATGGCCGCTAGTCTAAGGTGGAGACTTCCATTATCTTTTCCTTTCTGTTGTGGCTTAAGCCCCTCACCCATTCATCTCCATGTTATGGCAACTGTATCTTCTCTTCTTTGACAAGGAGTCAATTCGTAAAGCTTAAGGGGATGAACGAAGCTTCGCCCAAATCCGAGCTCCATCACTCCTTCGCTTTCTCTCTCGTTTTCTTGCAAATTCGTCCCTATGGTAATACATCAACCCCTCTTACTCTTGACAATGACCAAATCATGCACATGTATGCTTATATGTTTGAATGTGATGGGTTTTTGTTTAAACTTGATTGCATGTTGATTTAGTGAGTGGATTCACGACTTCTAGTCATCGAATGTTAGTTGGGATAGATTATATGTTGAGTTTGATGAATTTGAATGAAATGAATTGGGGTGATAAATTCACCATTTTCGTATGTTATACGTGTGCCTATAAAGTGTTTGACAAAATGCATGAAATAAATATAGCAAACTATGAACTTGTATAAAAAACTGGGAGTTTGTTACGAAAACAGTAACTTCTTAAATTTATTTGACTAAGTTACTATGGTCCGATGAATTTGAAATTTAACTATGTTCAACTTCAGTGTGTCTAGTACGTATCTACCAAATTTCAAGTCAATATAACATGATTTACTATTTTAATTATATTTTTCAAACTCACTGCACAAAGCTGTTAAAATCCCCTGTTCGATGCTCACGTTCTTTAAAGTTGCGTCTGGAGTTTTATAAAATGTAAAATTATAAAACTTCTCAGAAACACAGTTTAGAATGTCAAAAAGCTCTCTGTAATTTTTCAGATTTTTCTATATACATTTACTAATTATTCCGAAATTTACAAATGAACTGCTCAATATTATCTCGGCAGGGATAGCCTGTAGTAAAGTCTTTTATCTCCCAGCCTATTGCACATCTTTGAGTGAGGATTTTTCTGCATTAAACTAGACTCAAATATCTTTCCAAATTGATAGGTATCATTCATAGATTATTTCTAATAAGCCCCCAGTGAATTTTGAAAGTTTATGCATTCCAGGTAATTTTCTTGTCAAACTGCTTAAGCCCAAATCCTATTTTAATAAACTGTACAAATCTGAATTTTACGAGAGATGTTAGAGCCATTTGTAGTCTGATTTGAATTTAAGTTTCTTCATAAAATATGTTCCTTACCATGTCTAGTTGTGATCTGAAAAGTTTGGATTAGATCCAAACCATATAGGTATGCCTTTCGTCCATTCTAATTCACCTACCCAAAACTGTTTGTTTCAACTAGTCATCTTTGAGCTCATGTATCTCTTGATGCATCGGGTATCTACTAAGTCTTTCTGAAAGGAAAGTGTAGTTATTGTTACAAGGTTTCCAGAATAGGGTCTCTCTCTCGTTTTGGTATTTTGAATCAAAATTTACAAGCCTCGTAAGATACTTCGTCGTTAAGCCAAATCTGAAAATTTTGAATAAGATTATAAATGTCAGTTTCGAGTTACTTACTTGGAGACCTTATATCTCCAGAACCATAATTCTTTTGAACCAGATTTCTTCTTAGAACTTGTAGTACATATTTATTTCTTTCCAGAACATGTCTTTGTGAATCCATAGGCGTTTTGAGTCGAGAGATATGAGTAGCCAAAATAGGCCACTTGGACAGGTTTACTGAAAGTTACATACCAAAAATTTGACTAAGTGTTGGAACTCACATATGTAAAACATATCTTATATGACTAGCATGTCATTAAATGATGCATTCAAACATGATATGTTGCGAGCATGTTAGAGCATTAATAAGATGTATGAAATATGATGAACCAACACAACCTGATATTCTTACAAAAGCATGCCTTAGCTAAAAACATGTAACTACGTGATTACTTGACTATATCTCATATCATGACATGCACTAAAGAATAATTAAGTTTGAGCTTAGGGCATGGATTCTGGGAAATCAATATGAAATAATCATGCCTAAGGACTAGACTCATTTTTGTAGGACTGGTTAAGATTTATCCAAGGACAACCAGTGGATATGTACGAGTATGATGAGCTCTTGGTTCCACTCCGGTGATAGGTGGGATTTATTTTCGCAATATATTTCGGGTTATTAAGCCCCAAGTCGTTTATCAAAATTTAGAAATTGCATGTCGTTTTCATTGCTTGTTACTTGGTGCCGACCTTGAGCGGTTTATCCGCCACGGCTTCGCCGAGATAGTTAACGATCATGCCTCGAGCTAAGTCTTCGGCCGAGGTAGTGTACACGAAGTCCAAGTCGGGTGAATTCGCCGAGTTCCCGCTTAGGCGATGTTGACCATTAGTGGAACGTTGTTTTCCCTATGGTCCAAAGAGGTAGCACTTATGCGATGAGCTATGATGATTGATTGTGCACTACGAGCTCGCTCGAAAACTATGTTTTGCATATATAGGATAAATTATTTTACTTTTAAAACCTCCCTATGATATGTGGTTTAGCATGCACTTTTCTAAACTGCTTATGAACTGTTCTTTATTAAAATGGGGTACTCGATCCCACTGAGTACGATAGTACTCATCCAAAAATCTTTTCAAATGTTTTTAGGTCGAGGAGCTGGCATGGCAGAGTGAGACAAATGACATCGCACCTAGGCATTGACTTGTCAAGTATGTTATGCTTTTGGAAAATCTACCCTCCACTATATTCGTGAGACTGTAGACCTGGGCATTGACAACGCCAAGTGTCTGCTTTTTGCCTTCAAGCTGCATAGCCAAAAACGCATAGGCCCCATTCTCTGGGATGTCATTTGCATCACCCTGATTTGATGTCAATATGTCAATATTTTGAATAATTTTCTTTTCATTTGAGTTAATTTCCTTTTAACCTTTCTACTTGCCAGGATCTCGTCTTAGGAGTGTTGTTTCTAACTGATTTATATTATAATATTTCAATATATATATATATAACTAAATATATGTGAGTTTCATCATTTTCCTTTTCTCTTCTTCTCTTATTTTTAACCCGTGATATCCCTCCATCCCAAGCAGACTGGTCGGTGGGATATTACAAATGGTATCAGAGCCCTGGCTTCGCTCTGATTACCAACGTATTATTTCTATTCAGTGTAAACCACAACGTTTACTTGTAGAATTGTTTTGACTACCAAAATTTACTCCTCCAAATAATCCAGACCTTTAAAGCTTTCATCGATAGAACTCTAATCCTTGTTCATTGTTTGACCCTTGTTATCAAACCCACTCATTATTAAAGTTAGGATACAATCTTTCGATTCTTGAAGGACAGTCAATCGCTTGTCGTCTCTCTCTTCCATGCTGCCCTCTGAAAGGTATGTTTTTTTGAACTGATGGATTCCAAATTAATTCTCAAATAAAAGGAAGTGATTGTTTCATGAAAAAGTTATGTAAGTAATTGGAGTGAATATTTTGAAAATGTTTGAGATAGGAAAATGGTTCAATTGTTAATGGTGGGTTGAGAAAATATCTTCATATTGATATGATATCATGGAATGATCAGAATGGGAAGAAGAAGCCCATGAGATCGGAGTGGATCCCAAATGAGATACTAGTAATATGTGAAGTGGTAACAGAAAGTACGAAGAAACCAGGATAGCAAGTAGTGTTTCTTATTGACTCTACCCTCAGGGTGATCAAGTTAAGTTGGACCTTGAATTTAGAAATAAAATCTCACGAGTAATCATGGACAATATGTCGAGTCGATAAGTAAGAACCGCTAGAATTTAAGGAGTCCTACTAAAATGAGAACTATCGAGATACATAGGTTACGAGAACCTAAATTTTCTTATGTTGTCTAATGTTATTGTTCTCTTCAACATTGTTTGACTTTCTAGGATTTCACTTTAAGCGCTCAACTAGAATTCTGCCTTGTGGATGGCAGGACACTTTTATTTCCTTAGAGACTACACTATGAGTCCTAAGAAATCAATAGAGAGGTACATTACGAGTTTCGTCACTAGATGAGAATTAGCCCGAGAAGGAAGGTTTGCCAAAACACAATGTTGCAACGAAGATGATCCTCGAGTTACCAACTAGACGGAGGTGAATGAGAATATAAGATGATTTAGGCTGCCACTTGCAAACAATTCTCAAGTTATATTAGAATAGTTAGCTTCCATTAGTCTTTTTCTATAACATGGGATTAGTGCATCACCTGAGATTAAACACCCAAAACTCTTATACACCACATCAATTATTGATGTCAGAGTCCACAGATTTTTCGAACCATCTCGACTATCTAGTTATCGCAACGACCATTAATCCTGTAACTAGAAACCTCATCACGAATAACCACAACTACAGTTGTAGTTCATGTAAAACACACTGTAAACTCCTAACCGAACGATGTAGGTGCCCTGCAGATTCGGCACGGTTCCTAGAAAACTAAGATTTGTTGACATCTCTGACCTACACTCGCAGCTTCACCAATTGTTTCGATCCCGCCATGTAGATCATAAAATTTTCACATTCAGTACACCATGCTCATATCTGCTAACCTACATCCAGATCGTCAACTCCAGAACTGCAAACAAAGAAGTGGTCACCACACCAAGTATCCTAACCTGACGACCTCGATCGAATATAACTACGTGATAACGACCACGACCGTCGATAAGTTTCCACTAGACTAATCATAAAGCAAAGACTAAATAAACGTCGACAGTTCTAGTTCACACCTCACAACTCGAAATCTTTACTCGACCAGGATGGCCGTCATGACTTCGAGCAAGTATTATTGTGACTTCAAGAAGATGGACAACACCCCGGAGCCTTCATACCGACGATAATGCAACTATACAGACCAAATAATCCCCAGCCAATTGTACATGTCAAGTCGAAGAACGTTCCACTGTTGAAAGCACCTGCCCCTTATTACAGGATTCTATCGATCACCGTAAGAAGGACGACCCAAAACAAGACCATCTAAGAAAACGAAAGGCTTCCAAACTTCTGCCTATACTCCATCTTCTTTGCCTATAAGTAGTTAATACTAGTGGTGTATCCCCACCCACCCACCACACAAAGAAGAAGCTCTTGCTCAAAAGCATTATCGACATGTAGAAGATGCACTGACCTATAGAATGAGGCAAACTACCAATTCAAGTACATAAAGGACAAGCTTGAAGAATGATACTTGGACTAGGATCAAGAGGCTATATCCACAAGTCCTCTAAGCATTACCTTTACACTAGTCCATTTAGTAAAAAAAAAAACAAAAAAACCCTCCTATAAATCTATGTTGTTTCAATCAGCTTCATACTCCTTCCTTCCTGTTGTCTTTGAAAGCCGAAGCATTTTAAATTAGTCGCATCTTTTTCCACGATGCTTTCATGCTTATGACTCTTGCTTGTCATCGTACTAAAATCCTCATTGGAGGCATATCATAGGGCCATCTTTGAAAAAGTCCTCCCTAGAGGTAGTTCTTACAAACTCAACAAGTCTTTGAAGTGACATATCTCTAAACCAACTAATTTGTTCCCTACTTCCAATGTCTTATCAGTCTCAATTGATAAACTTAGTTAAATCTTCTGTGATGATTCACATGTCGCTTTGACTATGAAATTTTATCATTGTTTACACTTTCGTTGTTCAACCTCTCTCATAAGAGGAAAACTTTACTAACTTGTTTTCAAATTCTCACTGGGATGAACTCCGCTTTGAAGTCCTCAAGTGAAGTAAATCCTATTCGATTTAAAGTCATCGTTGGGCATATTATTTGAGATACTCCTATCGTGCCAAGTAATTTCTAAATATGCTTGGATGCTCATACTTTCAAGACATTTATTATCCGTCTTGATCTTTGACCATATCCCTTGATGCCCGATAGAAACTGAATCCCGAGTTTGTTAGTATAAGACTCGATTTGTCACCGGTCCAGACTTAAGCAAACCTAAATGACCGCTCACTCAAGGAAGGAGACACATCATAAGGAAATGCTAAGAAAATGATGTTGGAGACAATAAGTAGATAGACAGATAACAGTTTTCACTCTTAATATAAATCGTTTCATAAGTACCCTAGGATACATAGCCTGATGCAAGAACTCAAGATAAGATCAACTTCGGCACTAACACAAGAGATAACGTAAGGAAATGAATGATATGTTACATACATCAATACTTGAAACAAGGACAGGATGTATGTGGATGCAAGGAAGGAAAATCCAAGCATGTACAACATGACATCAATGACCCCCCGAGGTGAACTACACAACCCCGATTTGAAATAAACATGGACGTACTAGAGATTCGATAAAACTACCTATATGAAGCCAAGTGCGAGAATCCATAAGAACTTGGAGTGTTTTTGCGAACAAGTAGAACCCAAGATCATAAATAAGTCAAGATGTACATACCCTCAGGCATATATATCCATACCAAGTTCATACTTATAACTTACCTCAGTGCATAGGTATCTCACCTTACCATGATGAACCTCTCTCATACGATCGATATATAGACTTTGGCGAGTATTAACCATAGTGCATACCCGGTAAGTGCAACGACGAGTATAACCCATGTCCCAAGCAAAAATGGTGGATTAGGTCGCGTTCCGAGCTCAAAATCTTCTTAGGATGAACTTTTCTCACTGCCCTAACATGCTTATCGCCTTGTACCATGGAACATGACGTTCGCCAAACAACCTCGGTCCATGCATAGGATAAGAAAGATCGAGATCCTAAATTCTCAATACAGTCCTTTGATCACGTCCGCCATCAACATTTTCCCTCCTTGAACGAGGACTTCATGTCCTCTACCCTAATGCTACTTGACCCAACGTACTATCCAAACCCTTGGAGGTATCCATAACTTCCGAGTTTTCTCTCTCACTAATGACAAAAAAATGAATCTCTTTCGCTCGCATCATACGATACCCACCTTCTGTTCTCTTACTTTGGTGCTACTGCCCAGATTAACTGGATGATAACCACCATAGTTCAAAGGTGAAAGTTTTTCAAGTCTTTTCAACCTGTGTCATCTCTAGTTCCTTCTCGGCATCTCCCATTAGTCTGATAATCTTGTTTTCTGTTTCTCGACGAAGTGACAGATGACCTTATTGCTTCTAAGATGAAGATTTCTCCCCAGTATAAGATAGAGAGTCACAACATGGTATTTTCCAAGATCATGGAGTCTGATCAGAGTGATGCGACGAAGCATGAAAGGCTAAATCGGATCCACTAAGTGTTCCATTTAACTATTTAGAAGTAAGGATGCACGATTAGTGATTTCTCTATAGACATTAAAAACCAGGAAGGATAATGAGAGAATAAAAACTGAGCTCTAAGAAGCCTTACTAGACTTATCCCGCTAGACACCGCAAAATTTCGAGGATGAAATTATTTCTAACGGGGTAGTTTGTAATATCTCAGACAGCTGTATGCTTGAGAACTCGACTTAAAGAAAGATGTTAATAATAATAAGTTTCTTTTTCTAATAGAAAATATTTCCTTCTAAACTCAATTAAGAGCCCGATTCATTCCTCATTGTCATGCATTATCATAGTGGGTGAAGAATTTCAAACTATTAATCTAGTTGCCTTACTAATTAAATTAAGTGTCAATGTGCAAATCAATAATATTAAAGCATATATGGTTGCAGGGAGCTATTATCTATCAAATAATGAGACAAGGTAATAAATCGAGCACCTATGTAAATTGGATTCTTATTATTAATCACTATCGTGTCGCATTTTACGTACTACAATTTGTACTACACATAGTGTTAATGTCTAATTAACTTAATTTGCTTACACCCTACTATCTAACTAGGATTAAAATAGGAATACTTTAAATTGATAAGATATAATTCATGCATATTCTTCATTTTAGACATCTATGTATAAGTATCAGACATCCACATGAGAACTCATCTTTTGAGAACTTGATATAAGACGTAAGATATGCATGGTATAAAATTGTGCATATTTCTAAAATTGTTGCACAACAAAATAATTTTAGAAAGTTTTCGTTATGCACAACTTATACCGCTTTATGCATCATATTCAACGCCTTATGTGGTTCGCAGAGTAAAAAGATATGGTTCTATTTGATCCATTCCCTATATATATATATATATATAAAGAGTGCATGTTTGTACATGTAAGTGTAGTAGTAGAGAGCGTGTGTGGTGTTTCTATGCATGTACTAAGGGTGACAATTGTCACCCATGAGCACCCTCACCGCCACCATACTTTTCCCAACCCCCATTTCGTTTCCGCAGACACCATTCCTTCCCTATACCTCTCTAATCTTCTTCTCTCAATAGCTAAAGAATCTATTGTTTCTCCATGTTCATACATCATTCATCTCACTTCTCTTCCCTTCTCAATATGAGGTCGATGGCGATCACTCTAAGCACACCTCACTCACAACCCCATCTCTACAAGAAAGCCAACACCACTCCACGCACGACGCCGATGAGCTACGACGCTACATTCACTATCGCCGCCAAATCCACAACTCATTTCAAGGTGGTGATGGCCGCTAGTCTAAGGTGGAGACTTCCATTATCTTTTCCTTTCTCGTTGTGGCTTAAGCCCTCACCCATTCATCTCCATGTTATGGCAATCAGATCTTCTCTTCTTTGACAAGGAGTCAATTCAGAAGCTTAAGGGATGAACGAAGCTTCGCCCAAACCGAGCTCCATCACTCCTTCGCTTTCTCTCGCTTTCTTGCAAATTGTCCCTATGGTAATACATCAACCCTCTTACTCTTGACAATGACCAAATCATGCACATGTATGCTTATATGTTTGAATGTGATGGGTTTTTGTTTAAACTTGATTGCATGTTGATTTAGTGAGTGGATTCACGACTTCTAGTCATCGCATGTTAGTTGGGATAGATTATATGTTGAGTTTGATGAATTTGAATGAAATGAATTGGGGTGATAAATTCACCATTTTCGTATGTTATACGTGTGTCTATAAAGTGTTTGACAAAATGCATGAAAGAAATATAGCAAACTATGAACTTGTATAAAAAACTGGGAATTTGTTACGAAAACAGTAACTTCTTAAATTTATTTGACTAAGTTACTATGGTCCGATGAATTTGAAATTTAACTATGTTCAACTTCAGTGTGTCTAGTACGTATCTACCAAATTTCAAGTCAATATAACATGATTTACTATTTTAATTATATTTTTCAAACTCACTGCACAAAGCTGTTAAAACTCTGTTCGATGCTCACGTTCTTTAAAGTTGCGTCTGAGTTTTATAAAATGTAAAATTATAAAACTTCTCAGAAACACAGTTTAGAATGTCAAAAATCTCTGTAATTTTTCAGATTTTTCTATATACATTTACTAATTATTCCGAAATTTAAAATGAACTGCTCAATATTATCTCGGCAGGGATAGCCTGTAGTAAAGTCTTTTTATCTCCCAGCCTATTGCACATCTTTGAGTGAGGATTTTTCTGCATTAAACTAGACTCAAATATCTTTCCAAATTGATAGGTATCATTCATAGATTATTTCTAATAAGCCCCCAGTGAATTTTGAAAGTTTATGCATTCCAGGTAATTTTCTTGTCAAACTGCTTAAGCCCAAATCCTATTTTAATAAACTGTACAAATCTGAATTTTACGAGAGATTTTAGAGCCATTTGTAGTCTGATTTGAATTTAAGTTTCTTCATAAAATATGTTCCTTACCATGTCTAGTTGTGATCTGGAAAGTTTGGATTCGATCCAAACCATATAGGTATGCCTTTCGTCCATTCTAATTCACCTACCCAAAACTGTCTGTTTCAACTAGTCATCTTTGAGCTCATGTATCTCTTGATGCATCGGTATCTACCGAGTCGCTCGAAAGGAAAGTGTAGTTATTGTTACAAGGTTTCCAGAATAGGGTCTCTCTCGCTTTTGGTATTTTGAGTCAAAATTTACAAGCCTCGTAAGATACTTCGTCGTTAAGCCAAATCTGAAAATTTTGAATAAGATTATAAATGTCGGTTGAAGTTACTTACTTGGAGACCATATATCTCCGTAACCATAATTCTTTTGAACCGATTTCTTCTTAGAACTTGTAGTACATATTTATTTCTTTCCGAACATGTCTTTGTGAATCCATAGGCGTTTTGAGTCGAGAGATATGAGTAGCCAAAATAGGCCACTTGACAAAGTTTATCAAAGTTACATACCAAAAATTTGACTAAGTGTTGAACTCACATATGTAAAACATATCTTATATGACTAGCATGTCATTAAATGATGCATTCAAACATGATATGTTGCGAGCATGTTAGAGCATTAATAAGATGTATGAAATATGATGAACCAGCACAACCTGATATTCTTACAAAAGCATGCCTTAGCTAAAAACATGTAACTACGTGATTACTTAACTATATCTCATATCATGACATGCACTAAAGAATAATTAAGTTTGAGCTTAGGGCATGGATTCTGGGAAATCATTATGAAATAATCATGCCTAAGGACTAGACTCATTTTTGTAGGACTGGTTAAGATTTATCCAAGGACAACCAGTGGATATGTACGAGTATGATTAGCTCTTGGTACCACTCCGGTGATAGGTGGGATTTATTTTCTGCAATATATTTCGGGTTATTAAGCCCCAAGCTGTTTATCAAAAATTTAGAAATTGCATGCTGTTTTCATTGCTCGTTACTTGGTGCTGAACTTGGAGCGGTTTATCCGCTACGGCTTCGGCCGGAGATAGTTAACGATCATGCCTCGAGCTAAGTACTGGCTGAGGTAGTGTACACGGAAGTCCAAGCTGGGTGAATTCGGCCGAGTTCCCCAGTTTAGGCGATGTTGACCATTAGTGGAACGTTGTTTTCCCTATGGTCCAAAGAGGTAGCATGATGCGATGAGCTATGATGATTGATTGTGCACTACGAGCTCGCTCGAAAAACTATGTTTTGCATATATAGGATAAATTATTTTACTTTTAAAACCTCCCTATGATATGTGGTTTAGCATGCACTTTTCTAAACCGCTATGAATTGTTCTTTATTAAAATGGGTACTGATCCCACCGAGTACGCAGACTCATCCAAAATCTTTTCAAATGTTTTAGGTCGAGGAGTCGGCATGGCAGAGTGAGACAAATGACATCGCATTTCCTAGGCATTGACTTGTCAAGTATATTATGCTTTTGGAAAATCTACCTTCCACTATATTCGTGACACTGTAGACCTGGGCATTGACAACGCCAAGTGTCTGCTTTTTGCCTTCAAGCTGCATAGCCAAAAACGCATAGGCCCCATTCTCTGGGATGTCATTTGCATCACCCTGATTTTATGTCAATATGTCAATATTTTGAATAATTTTCTTTTCATTTGAGTTAATTTCCTTTTAACCTTTCTATTTGCCAGGATCTCATCTTAGGAGTGTTGTTTCTAACTGATTTATATTATAATATTTCAATATATATATATATAACTAAATATATGCGAGTTTCATCATTTTCCTTTTCTCTTCTTCTCTTATTTTTAACCCGTGATATCCCTCCATCCCAAGCAGACTGGTCGGTGGGATATTACATGAAGTCGGGATATCATCAATCAAAGATTCATCAGAAGGACATAGCCAAGATTGTTTTTCGAACGCGGTATGGCCACTACGAGTTCGTAGTAAGGCCATTTAGCTTGACAAATGCACCAGCTGTTTATATGGATTTGATGATTTGTGTTTTTCACAATTATCTCGATAAATTTGTTTTGGTATTTATCGATGATATTCTCGTGTACTCGAAGAACGAGTAAGAACACGAAGAACAGTTAAGAATCGTTCTACAGACGTTGAGAATAGAACGATTGTTTGCTAAGTTTAGCAAATGTGAGTTTTGGCTAAGGGAAGTGAATTTCCTTGGACATATCATTACAACAGACGGAATCAGAGTCGACCCCGCTAGAGTTCAAGCGGTATGCGATTGAAAATCGCTGACGACACAGACAGAGATTCGAAGTTTCTTTGGGTTTAGCAGGATATTACCGAAGGTTCATAGAAGAATTCTCCAAGATTGTGAGACCTATGACTCAATACCTTCGAAAAGGAATTAAGTTCCAATGGACCCAAGAACGTGAAGAAAGTTTTCAAGAGTTAAAGAACAAATTGACTACAGCGCCAGTTTTGGTAATACCAGAATCAGACAAAGGGTATACTCTGTATACCGATGCATCAAAGAGTGGACTAGGATTTGTCCTGATGCAAGAAACAAGAGTGATAGCTTATGCTTCACGACAGTTGAAACCTCACGATCTCACATATCCTACACACGATCTAGAATTGGCAGTTGTTGTTCATGCTCTGAAGATTTGGAGACATCTTTTGTATGGATCTAAGTGTGAGATCTTTACTGATCACAAGAGCCTGAAGAATTTCTTCGAGCAGAAAGATTTAACATGTGCCAAAGAAGATGGCTTAAGTTGGTAAAAGATTATGATTGTGATATCAAGTATCTCCATGGAAAAGCGAATGTTTTCGCTAATGCATTGAGAAGAAAAAGCCAAATCCAATTAGGATTCGTCCTTACTTAGAGAGAGGAGTTGATCAAAGAGTTTGAAGAGATAAGTTTGCAAGTGGTGCTACCACCTGAATCTACGAAAGAGATTATAGCCGCTCTTGTCGTTAACCCGATTTGAGAGCAAGAATTGTGAAAGCTCAAAGACAAAATCAACAGATAGAAAAACTACGAGTTAAGATCAAAACAGAAAGGCCAGAAGAATATCAGGAAGCTGGGAATAACGCAATCATGTTCGTAAATGATTTATGCATCTAATGATGATGATTTAAAGAACAAGATTATGAGTGAAGCTCATAACACGCCCTACACCGCACACCCAGGAAGCACAAAGATGTATCGAGATCTAAAGCAAAGGTTTGTGTGGGTAGGAATAAAGCGAGAAATAGCCTCGTTTGTTTAACGATGTTTAGCATGTCAACAAATTAAAGCTTTGCACCAGCAGCATATGGTAAGTTGCAACCACTAGATATTCCTCAGTGGAAATGGGATCACATAGCCATGGATTTCGTGACTGGTTTACCCAAATCAAAGCGTGGTAATACAGCTATTTGGGTGATAATCGATCGACTCACGAAGTGTGGTCATTTTATCTCGATCTCTATTATGTATGGAGCTAACAAGTTAGCTCAGATATACATTTTAGAGATAGTATGTTTACATGGAGTACCCATCTCAATCACCCTCAACAGAGACTCCAAGTTTACATCTCATTTTGGGCGAGTTCTCAACAAGAGATGGGTGCAAGATTGAATTTCAGTACAACGTTTCATCCGCAAACATATGGTCAATCCAAAAGGACCATTTAGACGCTAGAAGATATGATCAGGACAGTGATAATAGATCAATGGGAGAGAGTCCTACCATTGATTGATTTCGCATACAACAATAGTTACCAAGCAAAAATTGATATGGCGCTCTATGAAGCCCTTTATGGTAGAAAGTGTAGATCACCGCTTTATTGGGACGAAGTTGGAGAAAGAAAATTTCTTGGACCTGAAACGATTTAAGAAATGGTCATAATCGTATGACAAATAAAGAAAGGAATCCAAGAAGCTCAAGATCGTCAAAAGTCCTATGCAGATAAAAGACGTACGGAGCTAAGCTTCAAGATTGGAGACAAAGTATTCTTAAAAGTATCTCCTTCCAAATGAATACATCGCTTTGGAATCAAAGGAAAGCTCGAACCAAGATTCATTGGACCATACGAGATTCTAGAGAAGATTTGGCCAGTCGCCTATAGATTAGCATTGTCTCCAAGTTTCGGCAATATCCACAATGTGTTCCATATGTCGCAGTTATGAAGATATGTGTTTGATCCAAAACACATCACATATCAAGAGAATATTGTTCCTGCACAAGATCTAAGCTACAAAGAAAAACCATAGCACATCTTAGATCGAAAAGAACAAAAACTAAGGAATAAATCAATTCCTTTAGTTAGAATCCAATGGAAGCATCATGGTTTGGAAGAAACGACATGGAAACTAGAAGATCAGATGAGAAAAAAATACCCTGAGCTTTTTGCAAAGGTACTAAATTTCGGGACGAAATTTCTTTTAAGGGGGTGGGAATGTAACACCCCAGATTTCCATAGTATAAATCAGGCACTAGTTACGTGATTAATTAGAGATTAATTACGTAAGTGTCTAGGGGCATTGCATCCTTAAGAAAGAGTTGTTTAAGTTAAAAGCTTTTATGTTAAGCTTTGAGTCGAGCAGATAGAATCTGAGATAGATTCGAGATAGAATCTTAGAAAAGATTCTTAAGTCCTTATTAGCATGAGAAGATCTGGATTTCAAGAGTCTTGATATGATAAGATATGTGTTCATAGAAGTCTTGATCCAAGAGTCATAGAATTTCTGAGTCTTTGCCCTTTTTGATATCTTGTTTGCTGAATAAACCAGGATCAAGAGCAAATTGCCCAAAATGGTTTTTGAGACCAAAAATACTTTTAATAGTCAAAATATGATGTTTATTTTAGAAAAAGAGATTTATGAAAATTCAAACTTTCTAGCAATTCCTATATTTTCTTATGATTTATTTCAAAGGATATATTATTATTTTTTCGAATAAGTATATATATATTTTCGAATGAGGACATGACGTCCCTAATAAATTGGGCCTAGCACCAATATGTTGTAATAGGCCCAAATGACAATCAAAGCTTATGAAATAAGCTAAGAATAAGCTTATGAGATAAGCTAGAGAAAGCTTATGATATAAGCTTATAGAATAAGCCATGGAATTTTCTAGAAAACCGATAGCTTCTCTCGGAAGATTTGAATAGTGACATGAGACTTTATATATATATATGCTTCCAAAGCACCCCATTTCACCATCTTCATTCCTTTCTCTCTCAAGTTTTCAAAAAACACACACACACACACACACCTCCATTTTCAAATCATTCAAGCTCATTTTTAGGAAGATCTAACCGTTGGATTCATGATCCGTCTTTGGATAAAGGTAAATCTTCACCTCTAGAACATATTTATGGTTTCAAAATTCGAAAATCATGAACTTTTGAAGCTCCAAATTTTCGGTCCTCTTGATTTTCTTTGAAGGAGCATGTTTTGTTCCATTATCTCTTGATATTATGTTAGATCTATCGCCTATGAGTTGTTTAATGTTGAATTTTCGAGCATGAGTTCATTCCTTGGAATTCTTAAAATTTTTGAAAATATGAAGGCCCAGATCTTGAACTTATGTTGTTGATATGCTTGATATGCCTTCATATATGTGTTGTTGGGTAGATATAAACATGTTTTGAGCAAGAAAAACGATTAAAATCGAACCTATGCAAAAACCCCCAAATGGCCGAACCCTATGTCTCACATAAGGTTGGATTTTGATTATATTTCATCATTTTGACTTCATATTTGGATTCTATGATATGAATAGAGCTTAAAATGATTTATTCGGATTTTTCGGTTGACGTATTTTAAAGATGAAATTTTTAGTTTGACGTCAAATTGATTTTTCAATGCTAAAGCTTTGATCTTTGGATTTTGATGATTGATTGATAATTTTTTATGATAGTTGAGCATGTATAGTGGTTCGTTTATGTTAGATGACGTCTCACGTGATTTTTCACGGTGGTCATAAGCTATGTTTGTAAAGAGTTGTTGGTTTTTGATTAAGATTAGATGGCTTAAGTTTGTTGTTGAGTCCTCTATGCTTGTTTAGTCATATGAGGCTTAGTTAAGTCTTGTTATATGTTTAGATGTTAGAGGATGCAATGACCCAAGTGTCCATAGACTATAGAGTCTTGAATATTAAGAAGTTATAGTCGTGTTGACGACTTAGATAAGATAAAGAGTTTATCTTCTTGTTTGGCTCCTGGTATGCTTATATGATACTCTATGTTGATAAAGGGCCAAGTTCAGAGAAGAAAGAAATGAAGGATGAATGTACACCCACACAGTGATTGTTGCGGTGGTAAAATCCTTCTAAAATGTGAAATGATATGCTTTTGCATACAAAATGATATGATATGCATTTTATGAAAAGTTGACTGACTTGCCAAGTTTTTTAGCATGATGCATGATGCATGTTGCCTATCTACGAGAGATGGACGATATCGGCTTTATGCTGGACGAGCTGCCAGTAAGGGTTTGTGTACACAGAGTGATCATGCGTTAAATGGCCGATTACGGTGTTTGAGAAGGAGGCCTACTTCTCAACACAAGAGTGCGTAGATATGGTTAATGAATGTGGTAATGTCTGCAGACGCATGTTTACATCTTGAATATATGAGCATGAAAGCAAGTAAGTTTATTTCAGAAGCATGCACAAGCTATTTAACTGAAAACTCCTGTGTGTTGCAAATGTTATGGCAAGTCAATCTTATAGCTCTAAGAGCAATGTTTTAAATTTTTTCGGCATATACCCAGTGAGTGCATCTAGTACTCACGCCCTGCATATATTTCTAAATGTGCAGGATGAGCTCGAGAGGATGCTGGAATCGAATGTTGTGCAGAGGAGCTTCTCTAGATATTTTGTCTCATGATGGTATTGTTAATTTGTTGTTGTCATGTCTTCTTTGTCCAGAGTCTTATGTCATTATACATGATTCTCAGTCACACTTCTTGTTGCCGAACTTTGGCCGTTGCTTGTTTTGTGTTTGATATTTGCCCTGATGACAGTTTCATTTTGTTGTTAGGATCTCGACATTTCTGTTATAATGTCGACTTGTTTCTATGAACAAGGATTTCTTTTGAATGTCCAGAATTGTTTTGTTGGATCCAATATTGTATAAAATGGTTCAAAGTTATTGATGAGTCATGCTTTCGACCCTAGCTAACCAAAGATTTTATTTTGGTGAAAGCATGTTTGAGTTCTTACATTCATTGTAAAATTATTCTAACCTGTGATATCAGATCAATGTCGTATTGGATCTTGATTATCTTATTTTGATTATTCATCATCAGCCGTTGTTTTTCTTTGTTCGATTACTCTTTGTGGTTTGAGGACCTATAATCATCCTTTGTCATACCCCATTCTACCTCTTTTGACTATAAACATTTGATTCTTTTATGATGAAAGTTGATGTTACAGATTGTTGTTAATAAGAATTATTGGTCAAAATTATCAGGAGTTCTTTCTTACCCCATGTCACGGACTAATTACTTACCCCATCCTCAGCCGTCGCCCGCACGCCGTCAGCCGTGCATCCGGTTTTTCGATGACCTCCCGTCGTCTCGTTCTTCGTGCTTTCATCTTCGTTCTTCTTTTACAGATGAGATTTATAAGAAAAAATCTAATCTAACCACGGATTTTCTCGTGGTGAAAAACAAAATCCGACAAAAATAAAACGAGCCACAATGAACGACAGATTCACAATTAATTAATTGCGCACGTTATAATCAAACGTGAATTAATCCAACAGAGCCAAGATATCGATCCTGTGCTCGATACCAATTGTAGGGAAATCTGATTTTAACCCTCTCCCGAGGATTTATCTTGGATGTTTAATTCACCATACATTGATTATATGCCTAGCATGCACCTATATAATTAATTGCAACACGTAGGGGTTTTCTCGTGTTTACCTGTGAATCTGTCGAGGTAGAATGGATCAAGACTCGTGCTTTGATCTTCTGAACTGTATCCCGATTGCCTAAACTCCAATGTCGATTGAGGACAATCTATGGAGAATGCTATAGAAAAACGTCTTCTTCCTTCTCTTACAATTTTCGAAAATTCTCACACTTTTGGGAAGTATAATTCTCAAAAATATTGTTTGAGCATTAGCCTTGATTTTATCTCTCACCTTATATTTATAATGCAACCCTAAACCCTATCATGATAGGATTTATGCATATCTAATAAATATAATCTTATCACTGAAGATAGAGAGGATCAAGCTGAGTCCCAGTGGGACTTTGAGAGAGGTGGACGATTTTTCCTTAGCAATGCACTGGATGGGCCACCTGTGGATCAAATGCAAGGAATAAAGATGGGCCTCAAATAAATTAATTATCTTATGTTCACCTGAACATAAATTAATTTATAAGCATTTATTCTCACCACTAGAGAATAAATGCTGACTTACCCCTTTATTTCCGAAGGTGAGTCGGGCTTGCACTTAGACTTCACGAATCCCCGTATTTAAGATATCGTTCGTCCATTAATTATTTACGCTGCTCGATCGCTTAAAATAATTAATATCTTTAATTCCTTAAGTAGTACCACTCAACCTTATTATTGTACTTGAGATAACTCAACCTGCAGGGTTTAGTACAATAAACCTTTTGAGCTCCTTAAGGGGACGTCATCATCCTAAACGGATACGGTGACTCGACATAGGTAACTAGCATGGCATACAAGCACTTCCACCACCCAAGATGCAGAGAGTCTTGGGTTAACTCATGTAACCCTCA
The DNA here is from genome assembly GCA_036937905.1 of Salvia rosmarinus. Taxonomy (NCBI): domain Eukaryota; kingdom Viridiplantae; phylum Streptophyta; class Magnoliopsida; order Lamiales; family Lamiaceae; genus Salvia; species Salvia rosmarinus. The sequence continues at coordinate 77,854 of JAODLM010000596.1, forward strand.
CCCATAACAAGTCAAAGTGATGGTCAGTAACTCATACTCACCTAATACCTTATCGAGGTTTAGATCACCGTAAGTCACCGAGATCTAGGTTCTTCACGACGGTCAGATAGAAGAAGTCATCTCACTGTGATCCATTAATACATCAGAGACGTACCAGTATAGACAAGCAACTAAGTCAAGTCACTTCTTATCTATACCGCAGCCTATATCGACAAATCATCCTCAAGTTGTCTCAGCTGTGATACTTTTTATATCTCATTAAGCGTAACCAATCATACAGACTTCTGTGATCTACAACACACTGTATGATCTAACTTATATATGAGATAAAGGGACATATATATATGCAATCAAGTAAACAATTCAAATAGGAGATTGTAATAGTGGTAACAGGAAACATTGTATACAAGCTCAACCAAAACTGCTTTCAGTTTACAAATCCAACAATCTCCCACTTATACTAAAGCAAACTTTTAGTATACAATGTGTCTCTACTAGCTATTACAAACAACACCATCACTTTGCTTCTCCCACTTATACAAAAGTTCCTTTCTAAGTGGGTGCCATCTTCTTGCAATCCAAGTCCTCGAATATGCTCTTCGTAGACTTTTGCGCATGCTCTTCGTGAATGGATCAGCTAGGTTATCCGTAGTACTAATCTTCTCAATCAGACATCCCTCATCTAACGATTTCTCGTATGACCGTACTTTCTCTATGTGTTTCGTTGCCTTGTGGGTCCGTGGTTCCTTCGAGTTTGCCACCGCACCGAGTTATCACAATAAACTATGATACTCTTGGGCAAACCAGTACCACATCTAGATCCATGAGGTAGTTCTCAACCATCTGACCTCTTTAGCGACCTCCGGCGGCTACATTTTCGCTTCCATGGTGGAGTCCGCAATGCATCGCCGCTTTGCACTCTGCCAGATACGGCTCTCTCTCCCAAGGTAAACACATAGCCTCGGGTGAACTTCTTCTCATTACGGTCGACTTGGAAATCGAGTCAAATAACCCAAAGGCATTAGACTATCCGCATGGTAAACTAGCTTATAATGTAATACCCCAATTTCTGGGTTTAAAAGTTTCAAAAATAAAGAAGGAACAGTACGATAGAAATGAGTATGAAAGTGAACGTCGGTAATGTCGATTTTGAATAAATCAAAATTTCTCTTGAAAATTTGAACGAAATAATTTTTAAATATGTTTTTAAGCATATTTAGGATATTATTTACACTAAGTAAGAAAAAGAAATATTTTTCCTTATTTATTTGATTATTTTCGAAAATCATGAGAATGAATAAATAATTTATGAATTATTATATGATCACTTGATTTTATGTGATGAGTTGTCATGTTTATCTTATAATATATGATAAGATAGTTATCTTGAACACCTAAGCATGAGGTGGATGTGATAAGGTTGATAATGACATTAGAGATAAGATAAGCTTGTTAAGATATTTTATTAAAAGATAAGATAAGATCATGATGGACTAAGAGATAATGTTTATCTCTTAGAAATGTGTAGAAATGTGATAAGTATCATAGGAAATAATATCTTGGTTCTAGAAGCATATAAATTTCGAAATTATAGGTATGATTTTATGTGATTTTTTCGAAAATCACAATATATGTGATAAATGTATTAAATAATTTATTTAATTATATATTTGATAAATATCATGATTCTAGATCAATCTTATTTCCTAGAAGTTATAAAAATTTTGAAATCATTAAAATAGGGTGAGAATGGAATTTTCCATTCTCTAAAAATTAGTTTCTAAGAAACCATAGTTTCGAAAAAAATTGGGAAATTGCTTAGAAAAATTCCAAAAATTCATTTTATGATATAATATCATTATATTAGTATAATTACTCATGAAAATAATATTTTTATGAAAAGAATCATAGTTTGATAATTTATTCGTAATTTCGAATTATTTGCCGATAACTTTACATTAGTACATAGAAATGACCTTAATTAATTTTCCTATGATTTATTTCATCATCTAAGATTATTATTATATCATATAACTATTAATTGGAGAAAATAAAATATTTGGCATATTATTATCATTATAGCGAAAATAATAAGAAGATAAGGTATGAGTTGTAATTTTATCTTTACACCTAGATATAAGATAAGATATGATAAGATTCTCTTATACAACTTGCATGTTTCAAAAATTAGGGAGATAAGATGAGTTGTAATTTTGACTTTACCTTAAGATATTTTACAAAGTAATCATTATAATCATCCCATAACTCCTATAATTACCCTCCCATAACATCATAACCAAAAATAGAGAGAAATAGGAGAGAAAATAGAAAAAAAATAGAGAGTGTTCTTCACTTGATCATAAAAGAATAACGTCGACGTCGATCAAATCCGATCAAAAGGTTAGAATTTAAGTTATAAGTTTATGTTGTTCATTTAATTTTCAAAATTATGACTTAGGCTAATATGTTTAGATATATTTATATGATGTTATTAAGATGTAGTATAATTATATCACAAAATCAAGCATGATATCAAATTCTATATATGGACCGAAAACTTGAAGGTATGATATGTTGATTATTATGATTTTTAATTGGTGATTTAAGCATGGAATCATGATCTAGGGTATTAATTATGCTTATATGATTTTATGTAGGGTCTATGAATTTCAAAATTATAGAACATGATATTATGATGAGATATAATCCATGTTTGAGTGTTTCACTGTTCGACCCCAGGATGGAGGCGACTAATACTAGGAGTAGTATTTTAGGGATTACATGGGTAAAATAAAGATGCGTAAAATAAACTAACATGCTTGAGCGAGAATATGAAGTGATGTTATAATGTTTTTGAAAAAAGTTTGAGCCATCGGACCCCAAAACTTGGCACGATCCGATGGACCTCGATAGTTTGTAACATAAAGCATAATTAAAGGAGTTGAGTATAGCGGCGGAAAGTGTGTGAATACATATATGACGATATGCATTGAGTATAACCCAATTGAGTAAACGGTCGAGGACCTTTGGACTCTCAACACATCCCCATCATCACCATCGAGCTCAACTGCACATTTAAAACAAACATGCGGGGCTAAGTACAAGAAATTGCACTCGGTGGACTTATGCGAAAACATTTGATGATATTTGGATTCTGTTGCCAATATCGAGTAAGTCGCGAGGGTTTTAGTTAAAATGCCTTGTCTTACCAAATCATTCGGTTAAATAAACATAGCACGGCGGGCATTTTCTTGGTGTGTATGGTCCGTATCTCATAGTCACAATACATAATAATAAATAAATAAGCGTCGAGAGGAGGCCTCCCGTCTGACGCGTGACCGGCCGTAATCCGTCTGACACTGATCGCTCTCTGCAAGCATATGTTAACACGGTATAGTTCCAACCTTCACGCCAATCTAGCGGGCATTTATCATCCGGCACGGGACCCGACATTAAAAGGTTGGGTGCTACCACAACAAATGATATAATAGTTCCAACCATCTCCACGACCTACGGGCATATGAGATAGGATCCATACACAAAGCGAAATATTTTGGCGGTGTGCGGTAAAACATTTGTTAAGCGGTTGTAGGATAAGTGCCGTAAGTAAATTCATTTGAAATAACGGTAAAGTTACGTTTTGGTGGGATAAGAAAAGGCCCACTTTTAAAGATAGGAAGCCACTTTGGACTATGGTTCGTTGTAAAGTCTAGGTTCGATCGTTCGTCAAAATCCGTCATTGCGTTTGCGTCCACACTTTCTGGCGAGGCTTTAGTGCGTCGCTCAAGTCTTCGAGACTTTCGAAAGCTAAGATAACCGATATTTCATATCGATGTGAGGCTGAATTCCTTAGTGAATTGATCGTCTGTCGTATCACGTTGAATTGTTCTGGTTCGCCGAGATCGTTCGGCGTGTTAGTGCGTTTCTCGATATATGGTTTCATTAGTGAAATCTTTTCTTTCTAATGAGGTATCATACTCAATTAGTATATCTTCACAGCGTCTTGGCGTATTTATAAGCGTATAATCGTGCGTTTGACTTGAAAAGTCAGCGAAGTCGACAACTGTCGACAAAGTCGATGATTTTGACTTTTAAATAGTAATTTCTTACTATTTTGTTTTATAAATCGAATTTGATCGATTTGAAAGCGTAAAGTCCTATTTCTCGATTTATCTTGTAAATCGAGGACTTATAAATATTTTTCGCATTTTAATAACTCTTTTATAATTAAAAAGCGTATTTTGGTTTTAAAGCGTTATAAAGCGAACGTTTGTCTCAAACATAGCAATCTATGTTTATAAAATTTTGTAAAATTCATAAACTGTCCAGAATATTAATAGACATATATTTTATTAATAAACTGTTTTAAAAAGGATTTAAAAATCCTTATTAATTATCGAAAATTCGATAATTAATTTAAAAATGTCAAATGACCTTTGAAAATTTTTCTAAATTAATATAGTGCATTATTATACACTATGGTCCAGAATATGAATTTATCAAATTCATATGGTATTATTTGCTATTTATTTATATATATACATATATATATTTACGGTAATTTCAAAAATTAAGGAATAATTATCCAAAAATTCCCAAAATTGATATATACCTAGTATAATATCCCAACATCAATATAAATCATTAATATAACCTATAGTTCATCATAAGCATTCATTTCACAATATCTAACAATTATTCACGGTAATTACGAGATAATTACCAAATAAATAGCAAACAATTTCTAAAAATTCCAATTAAATTCCAACATCATTAAACATTATATTATAACATTGTAACATCATAATATCAACCAAACCAATTTAAATCGTCACCATATGAGCTTGTAATGCTCTCGGCTTTTTCGATTCAAGGTGTTGTTTGATTTTCAAAATTCGATAATTATATACTATGTTTATACACTATAGTATAGTAATATAACATCATAATATTTATCAAAACTAATTAAATCATCACCTTCAAGAGTCTAATAATTTTACACAATACATAAACAATATACTAAAGCACTAATACACCATTGCATGTTCAAAAATAAAATCATACACCAACCTATGAAATTTAAATGCTCACGGTAATTTTAGAAATCAAGTATATGGTTTTCAAAATTCTAATTAAATCATAGAACATATAATCGAGGTTCTAAAGCAATAATATGCTATTGTATGCTTGAAATAAAAATCATACATCAATGTACATCATACATAAGCTCACGGTTTTGTAAGAATAAAAGCTAGGGTTTTCTAAAATTTCTAAATTAATACCATAGTCTTAAATCATATAATAGAGCAATAATACATCACTAAAATACTTAGAACATGCTCGGTCATTATACATATTTTGTATACTTTCAAAATTATTTGAAACACCTACTATGGTTCGAAAATCATGCATAGGCTAGATCGTCCATACATTTCATATATAACAACCTATGTTCATCTAAACACATTTTCTCACATTTTGTACATAAAACCTTAAGAACACATATTCGTCCATAAAAACATTTAAAACATACATATTCATGTATATCTGACCTTGAAACATATACACATATATATAAAGCTGTTTTCGATTTTCTTGAGTAATAGAAGAGAAAAATCGGTGCTATGGTCTTAGTATTACCTTGAGAATGGTCTAGTATCCAAGAACAAAGTATGTATCAAGGTTGTGAAGTGGAGAAGGAGAAGAAAAATCTGAAAATGGGGGAAGAGCTCTCGGTTTTGGGCGAAATTTTGAGAGAATGGAGAGTGTATTTTGTGAGTTTGAAAGTTGGAGTGAAAGATAATGAGTAAAATGAAAAGCCTCTCTCCTATACCTCTCTCACTCTCGATTTTGGGCAAGGAAAGGGCAAAATCTGCAGCCCTTGGTAGTTGTTTAGGTGATGATTGAAGTGTGTTAAAGGAGCTATTCATGTATTGGGCAATTTAAAAGTAAAATCATTGTGCATGGGAAGAGATGAAGCATAATCGGTGCATGGGGGGTTTAGGCTGATTTTATTTTAAAATACTCTTAATACATTGTATTAATCATATAATAGGTCATAGATATATAATACATGTCATAAAATAATTAAATCATCACATAACATAAATTGGAATTACTGATCAAAATTGGAAAAATAGGATTAAAAATATAAATTACACCTATTATTGATATTCATGTAATTTTAGTCCCAAATATACACATATATATCATAATATATGATTTAGATATTAAATAATAGCATAGGATAAAGTTATTACACATTTTGTGAAATAAAAACCTAATTTACATAAATAGGGTTTCAATTTTATAAAACTGAAACCTTTGATTTTATGGTTAAAATTCTGATTTAATGCTTAATAATATTCATATATATCATATTATAAAGTTTAGATACCATAGGATAATTTAATGGTATCATTTCATGTGATAAAACCACTTATTTATAAGTTTAGGGTTTTCGAAATTAAAATTAGAGAATATCGAGTTTAATATCTCAAATATTGATTTTAATAATCATTAATACTGTAATTATATAAAATAATAATAGGAAATTAATTATTAAAATTTCCGAGCATAAAACTCATTTTCAAATCGTCTCTAGGCGTTAACGTTAACGTCTCAAAGCGTTCAAAATCGACTCATCTCAAAATGGTGCATGATAAGTTCATACTTACTAAATAAATATATTCCATTTAATAAAGGAATTAAGATGGAAATTAATTCCAAGCTTCCTTTGCTCGAGAAAATTTCATGAAAAGGCGGCGTTCGATCTGCGTTTGGCGTTAAAACATATTGACGAATCATTTCGTAATATATCTTTCCTTTAATTCACAATCCTTAGTGAATTATGAAAAGGAATTCGTTATAACGATATCGTATCGAAATCACAAGGTTCGATGTCGTAAAAGATAATATCTGACAAAACCACAATTACGGGTTTAGAATACCGTGTCGTATATTCGTTTCTTTGGAATATTACATTCCACCCCTTACGAAAAATTTTAGTCCGAAATTTGTATACCTCTTAGAAAAATAAATCGGGTATTTTCCTCATTCTTCTTCAAGCTCCCGTGGCTTCTTCTTGTCGTGGTGTCTCCATGACACTTTGACTAACGGAATCGACTTGCTCCGTAGTTCTTTGGACTTTGTGGTCAAGTATGGCTGCGGGTTCTTCCTTATAGCTCATGTAAACTCGAGGATCACGTCGTCTTGGTGAATCACGTGCTTTGGGTCGTGAGCGTATTTTCGTAATTGTGAGGCGTGAAAACATTATGGACATTTCCTAGGTTTGGCGGAAGAGCCAACCTATAAGCTCTTGGACCTATCCTTTCTAGGATCTCATAAGGTCTATGAAGCGGGTCTAAGCTTTCCTTCGGGCCAAACGACAATCCCTTTTGATGGAGAGACCTTAAGGAATACTTTGTCTCCATCCTCGAGCTATAGCTTTCGGATCTCACGCGTATCGGTAAGATTTACTGTCTATCTGAGCCTCTTTTATCCTCATCCTAATTTGTCGAGCGATTTGATCATCTCGCTCGCGCATCGGGCCCTATGACTTTTCTCTCACCGACTTCATCCCATAAAGTGGTGATCTACACTTTTGCCATCTGAGGCCTCGTGTGGGGCCATGCCAATCGTCGCTTGATAACTGTTGTTGTAAGCAAATTCAATCAGAGGTAAAATATCTTCCCATTTTGTACCTCGATCCAAAATTACAGTTCTAAGCATATCTTCTAGCGTTTGGATCGTTCTCTCCGACTGTCCATCGGTTTGTGGGTGGAATGCTGTACTGAAGTTTAATCTCGTACCCAGTTCTCTCTGCAAGCTAATCCAAAATCTGGATGTGAACTTGGAGTCTCGATCAGAGGTAATAGATTTTGGCACTCCGTGTAGTCGTACAATTTCCTTAACGTATAGCTGGGCCAACTTATCGGATCCATAAGTGCTTTGAATAGGTAGAAAGTGAGCACTTTTAGTAAGTCTATCCACAATTACCCATATGGCTGTGTTTCCTCTTCTCGATTTGGGTAAGCTTGTAACGAAATCCATCGTTATATCGTCCCACTTCCATTCGGGGATTTCCAACGGTTGTAACTTCCCGTAGGGTCGTTGGTGTAGTGCCTTCACTTGTTGACAAACAAGGCGTTCTTCTGAAAGAAGCTATGTCTCGTTTCATGCCTTCCCACCAAAATTTTTCCTTCAGGTCCCGGTACATCTTAGTCTTGCCTGGGTGGGCGGTGTAGGGCGTATCGTGAGCCTCACTCATGATTTCGTTACGAAGCTTGGCGTCGTCGAGAGCGCATATCCTACCTTCAAACAATAAGGCGTTATCGGTGCCTCTTGGAAATTCTTGAATCCTTGGACCTTAGTCTTTCTCGGATCTTTTCAACTTTTCCTCAATCCTTTGTCTCTCGACAATTCTTTTCTTAGATCGGATGTCGGTGTGAGTGTAGCGATCTGACTCACGATTGTCTGGGTGGTTCAACCAGTTCAATCTTCATCTGCCAAACTCTTCAACGAGTTTTCCTCTTGTACAAAGAGACATCCTAACTTGGTATGGCTCTTACGACTCAGCGTCGGCTACTACATTCGCCTTGCCGGGTGATAGTTAATACCACGATCGTAATCTTTTACTAATTCTAGCCATCTTCTTTGTCTCATATTCAGGTCTCTTTGTTGAAGAAATACTTGAAACTTTTATGATCGTGAAGATCTCACATCTCACACCATAGAGATGGTGTCTCCAAATTTTAGGGCATGAACTACATTTGCTAATTCCAAATCGTGGGTTGGGTAGTTCATTTCGTGGGGTCTGAGTTGTCGGGATCGTGGCTATCACTTTTCCTTCTTGCATCAAAACCTGACCCAGTCCGGTCTTAGATGCGTCGGTATAGACCACATACCCTTTATCCGCTTACGGGATTGCTAGGCTGGTGCCTTGGTCAATTTTTCTTTGAGTATTTGGAAACTACGCCTCGCACTCATCGGTCAATTGAACTTGATTCCCTTCCGAAGTAGGCGGGTTATTGGCCTTGCAATCTTGGAGAATCCTTGATGAATCTCCTATAGTAACCAGCTAATCTAGGAAACTTCGATTTCGTCTTTGTGTTCTAGGTGATTTCCATTCTTGCCGGCCTCTACTTTGGTGGATCTACTTTTATACCTTGACGAGACACGATGTGTCCAGGAACATAACTTCCTTGACCAAAACTTCGCATTTGCTAAACTTAGCAAAGAGTCTTTCATTTCTCAAGGTTTGCAAAACCGTTCGTAGATATTCATTATGATCCTCTTCATTCTTTGAATAAATAAGGATGTCATCTATGAAGACCAAAACAAATTTATCCAAAATGGATGAAATACTACATTCATGAGGTCCATGAACACGGTGGTGCATTGGTTAACCGAATGGCATAACTATGAATTCATAGTGGCCATATCGGTTGAATGCGATCTTGATACATCTTGAGCCGTATTTTCAGTTGGTGGTATCGACTTAAGATCAATTTTCGAGAATACACCCGCTCGCCGCAATTGATCAAGCGGTCATCAATTACGGGTAAAGGGTATTTGTTCTTTAGTGTCATCTTATTTAGCTCTCTATAATCGATGCACATCCTCAAAGAACCATCCTTCTTCTTAACAAACAAAGCAGGCGCTCCCGGGTGAAACACTCGGCTAATGAATCCTAGATCCAAAAGCTCTTGGATTTGGATTTTCACTCTTCTAGCTCCTTTGGGGCCATCCTATAAAGCGCCCCGACCTTTGGGGCTGATCAGGGCTCCAAGTCGATGGTAAACTCCGATTGTCTATTAGGAGGTAGTCTGGCGATTTTGGAAATCGTCAGGAAATTCTCGGACAACTTTAATGTCTTCTACCAGCTTGGGTTTATCCTCATCGTTTAAATAAACAAGGAATGCATGGCATCCTTTTGGTTCATCATCCTCCTAGCTTGTAGTCTTGATACTATCGAATCCTCCTTCCCATGCGATCCGTGAAAATCGTAGCTTCTTGTCGAGAAAGTGAAGCGAAATTTTCCTTTCCTTCGAGAGAATCGTGGAATGATTCTTAGCTAACGATCCATTCAGAGGATTATGTCTACATCGTCCATGGGTATTATGTTTAGATTGTTAGCGAAACCTTAAGTGATCTAATGTCGACTCTAGGTTCGAGCAAAAGTGTGTATGATCATAATCCCTCCTATAGGCGATGAGATTCTCATATCACGGCTTGACCTTTCGGACCTAAGGCCCGACATTTCTCGCATGATTTTGCAATAAAAGAATCGAAGCACCGTGTCGAACAATACTATAACGGTGGGTTGAGGAGAACTCCCATACACCGCGAGTTTCCTGGTTTTGTTAGATTCGCCTCCTATCTGAGGCGTAGGCTCGCTTTGAGTCGGTTGAGGGTGACGGGCGCCGGTCCTTGTTGATTTGGCGGCTGCTTTGGCTTTATTCTTCTTATTCTTTGGCGTTAGCGCGGTGGTTGCCGCCTCTGCATTGTTGTTAGGCGGTGGCTGCCCGCTGCGATTCTGAATTCTTCTTCTGTTCTTTGCCATTAATGGTGGTGTTGGAGTTGTTGTTGAGGTGGGGTTGTTGCCATTGGAGTTGCGGGGTTGGGGTTGGAATTGCTGCGGTGGGGTTGGTGTATAGCCCTTAGTGGTGAGCATTGCCGGTTGGTTCGGCCTAATATCCGAGCGTGACATTGGGCAATTGTTGGCGTAATGCCGTTGCCCGCACTTGTAACGACTTACCACGTTTGCCGTGCACACACCCTTGTGTGCTCTATGGCATCTAGGGCATTGAGGTGCCTTGGTATTCTGTGGTCCCTTCTTTGGTGGAGCATAAGCTGCTCTCTTCGATTACATCACTGTTGCGCCGTGTTTCCTTGCCACGGGCGCTTGTGACTTCTTCTCCATAGTTTCCACGGTTGTTATTCCAGCGGTTGGGGTCCCATTCCCTTTCCCTTGTCCAATTACCGTGTGTGCGAGGCGACACCATCTTATTCTCGGTCATGCCGCCTCGATATCAAAGCTCGTGCGAGAGCTTGATTGTAAGATAGGTCTCCGTGGTGGCAAGAGACATCGTATCTCCATTCTTAGCCACGACACGAACTTTTCGACATTTTCAAGTCGGTGTCCACGGATCTGGCGCATATCTCGACATCTCGCGAAAGTGCGATCATAGTCGATTCTGGATAATTTTTCTTGTTTTAGCGGGAAAAACTCACGCCTCTTTTTCCCTATAGCTTTTGGGGATATACTTTTCGTCTGACTCTCTCTTGAAATCCTCCCACGAGAATTCTTCCGGTTGTTGGTTTGTAAAGTCTTCTTCGGCCTCCACGGAGTCGGTGGTCGATCGGTGGAAGGTAACACGACATCCTTTCTGTGCCGTGCACCTTAAGAAAGTGAAAATCCGTTCAATGGCCCTAACCCGTTGTTCGGCTTCTTCGAGCTCCCTTCCGTTAAAAGCAGGAGGTTTTGCCTCAAAATAGTTCTTGATCCTGCGATCGGGTTGAGGTGGGCGGTGGTTGGGGATTATCTTACGGTTCTTGCTGGGATTCTACCCTTCCTCTAGGTCTTCCTCGACCTCGGGTTCTCTTTACGGGTTTCTTCTCGGAGGCGTTACGCTATATAAAACATACCATCGTTAATTACTAAACGCTTGCAACTTAACAAAATAAGGTTTTCATAGCTTCTTCTTAAAGCGATATAAAAATAAAACAACTCATCCATAACATAGACAATTGTTACCAAAAAGGCCCCACTTGGGTCAAAATATATGTAGATAGATAACGAGGTTTGTCAAAACAAGATGTCGAACATCGAGAATCATAGGAAATAGAAATAACAGGTTTCGGGCCCTACGGCGAAAAGAAAATCGAGTCCTAGAACCATGGTATTGAAATAAAAAGGAAAAAGCTAGCACACATGCTAGTCATATCGAAACAAATTTTAATTAAAACATCGCCTAAGGTCTTCACGGGTTTCCTTCCTACTCCGCGTCTTCCTCAGGGTCTTCCTCCTCTTGGTCGTCTTCCTCATCCGAATCGTCCTCACGGTCGTACTACGGATGGTCTGCACAGCTGCTTCCATCATTGGTATGTCGCGCGGGTCCGAAGTTATCCGCGCCGTATAAGTCGTAGTTGTGGCGGATCGGATGTAGCATACCGGGTCGGGTCATATCCGGGAAGGTATCTAATACTCTCATCCATGTTGTCCGTGGAAGGCTCTTCGTCTTGGTGGTGGTGGATCGGATGCGGTGGTAGGGGCGGTGGCGGCGGACGTCTTGGGTGTCCAGCTGCTTTGGTGGCAACACGGGCTCTCCCAGGCTCTAGGGCGTCTTGCCCTATCCACCTCGTACATCACCTCTCGTCCATCCGATGCAGGGGTATCCTTTGGATCAACTGTCTCGGAACCTCAAGTCTGACCACTCTGGCGACTCGTCACGCCAAGTGTACTCCGTGGAGGAGATAGGGTCCCATCGGTGCGGCTCCATGAATCTTGTACCGTAAGTCGGTGACTCACGAACACAGGCGGATCCCAATCAAATCATAACCTCGGGAATCGATAGATGTAGTCTCCGATACCTCTCGGGCATAACCATCCAGTACAAGGGAGTATAGCTAGGAGTCTCTTGATGCCATCGTGATCGGTTGCGCCATAGGCTCGGGCGTTCCTCCACAACCGAAGGTAGTCGCGAAACTCACCTAGGTCTTCCCGGCGCATCCAACATTCCCTATAGGTGCGCATCAGCTCCTCGGGTGGGGCATGAGGTCCTACCCTTCTCCTAGCGATATAACGCATCTCCTCCATCTGCGCCACGGTTAAAACTAACGTAAGTCGACTATCGTTATCTCAAAGCGAAAGGATAGCATAACGAGAAGCAACTAGGCTAGAACTAACAATTCTATAAGGTAGGCAACATCATAATGTACAATACATACCACAACTTACCTTCTTAGTCTTACTCAAACATATACATATAGCTAATGATATCTTAACATACGCTACGAGATCCTTGTCTTATATCAAACACTTAAGCTAGAGTTTAACAGACTCTATCGTATTCTGGAGACAGAATTAGGGATTCTGTTCTTCATAACAAATGAAGATCAGTGCGTTAGGAGTACGTAGGTGAAAACCATGCGTAAATCGGGTCCTAACGAGGAGATCTAGCTAAAACAAATCTACTGCGCAGTGCAGGAAATTTGCGCGATCGTGCAAAATGTCAATCGAGGCGTGCGTCGGCGTAATATGTCTACCATATTTGGGTCCTTGAGTCGGGCTGAACAATCTGAAGCCGTAAGTGACGTCCATGTCGTGATTCGTGTTGCTGGTCACTCGTGTCGAAGTGATGATGGAGTGCCGACGTCATTCAGCTTAAAGGTTGAGGTCGTCCTCGTTCATCCTTCTCGCTCGTCTTCCGTCGTCCGTGCCCAAGGGTGTCGTTACTTTCATTCTTCCTATCGTTCTTTTGTTCGCATAAGGAAAAGAAGTTCGTACTTCTATGTTCTTTCACGATACGTGAGCATGCTCCTTAGAGTCTAAGTTCGTCTCATGATAACATATCATTCATCATAAATAAAATTTTGGAAGTCGGAAAGTAAAGTTTTATTTGCAATTTGGAAGTATGATTTCAAAAGGCGATCATGATCAACTCATATACATATTAAAAATGAATTAGTTCGTTTCATGTTGATCATTCGACTCGATACTACCATACACTTCCATCTCGATACTTGAGCAATTGTATTGGCTCGATTCAAAATTTTGGAAAAATTTCTTTCTCGACTTCAAAATTTTCATAATAATAATATTTCTCAAAGTTCCTCTAACTTGCTCATCATGCGAAGTTTTCCATTTCATGAGTTTGAGAAAAAATGCGATTACCTTTTTCGGTTGAGCTCGATGTGATGGAGTGTTGAGAGGTCGATGGGTTTCTAGAAGTCCGGTGACTCGATCTAGACTTAGAATAAAGGTTTTGGGTTTACAAAGAGCAAAAGCGCTCGATACCACTACATCACGACCCCATTCCGGACCAACCCGGATTGGAGGCGACTAATACTAGGAGTAGTATTTTAGGGATTACATGGGTAAAATAAAGATGCGTAAAATAAACTAACATGCTTGAGCGAGAATATGAAGTGATGTTATAATGTTTTTGAAAAGGTTTAGGCCATGGACCCCAAAACTTGGCACGATCCGATGGACCTCGATAGTTTGTAACATAAAGCATAATTAAAGGAGTTGAGTATAGCGGCGGAAAGTGTGTGAATACATATATGACGATATGCATTGAGTATAACCAAAAATTGAAGTAAACGGTCGAGGACCTTTGGACTCCTCAACACATCCCCATCATCACCATCGAGCTCAACTGCACATTTAAAACAAACATGCGGGGCTAAGTACAAGAAATTGCACTCGGTGGACTTATGCGAAAACATTTGATGATATTTGGATTCTGTTGCCAATATCGAGTAAGTCGCGAGGGTTTTAGTTAAAATGCCTTGTCTTTACCAAATCATTCGGTTAAGTAAACATAGCACGGCGGGCATTTTCTTGGTGTGTATGGTCCGTATCTCATAGTCACAATACATAATAATAAATAAATAAGCGTCGAGAGGAGGCCTCCCGTCTGACGCCGTGACCGACCGTAATCCGTCTGACCACGATCGCTCTCTGCAAGCATATGTTAACACGGTATAGTTCCAACCTTCACGCCAATCTAGCGGGCATTTATCATCCGACACGGGACCCGACATTAAAAGGTTGGGTGCTACCACAACAAATGATATAATAGTTCCAACCATCTCCACGACCTACCGGGCATAACGGATAGGATCCATACACAAAGCGAAATATTTTGGCGGTGTCTTGTAAAACATTTGTTAAGCAGTTGTAGGATAAGTGCCGTAAGTAAATTCATTTGAAATAACGGTAAAGTTACGTTTTGGTGGGATAAGAAAAGGCCCACTTTAAAAGATAGGAAGCCCGCTTTGGACTATGGTTCGTTGTAAAGTCTAGGTTCGATCGTTCGTCAAAATCCGTCATTGCGTTTGCGTCCACACTTTCTGGCGAGGCTTTAGTCGTCGCTCAAGTCTTTCGAGACTTTGAAAGCTAAGATAACCGATATTTCATATCGATGTGAGTGAATTCATAGTGAATTGATACGTCTCTGTCGTATCACATTGAATTGTTCTCGTTCGCCGAGATCGTTCAGCGTGTTGATGCGTTTCTCGATATATGGTTTCATTAGTGAAATCTTTTCTTTCTAATGAGGTATCATACTCAATTAGTATATCTTACAGCGTCTTGGCGTATTTATAAGCGTATAATCGTCGTTTGACTTGAAAAGTCAGCGAAGTCGACAACTGATCGACAAAGTCGATGATTTTGACTTTTAAATAGTAATTCTTACTATTTTGTTTTATAAATCGAATTTGATCGATTTGAAAGCGTAAAGTCCTATTTCTCGATTTATCTTGTAAATCGAGGACTTATAAATATTTTTCGCATTTTAATAACTCTTTTATAATTAAAAGCGTATTTTGGTTTTAAAGCGTTATAAAGCGAGCGTTTGTCTCAAACATAGCAATCTATGTTTATAAAATTTTGTAAAATTCATAAACTGTCCAGAATATTAATAGACATATATTTTATTAATAAACTGTTTTAAAAAGGATTTAAAAATCCTTATTAATTATCGAAAATTCGATAATTAATTTAAAAAATCTTAAATGACCTTTGAAATTTTTTCTAAATTAATATAGTGCATTATTATACACTATGGTCCAGAATATGAATTTATCAAATTCATACGGTATTATTTGCTATTTATTTATATATATACATATATATATTTACGGTAATTTCAAAAATTAAGGAATAATTATCCAAAAATTCCCAAAATTGATATATACCTAGTATAATATCCCAACATCAATATAAATCATTAATATAACCTATAGTTCATCATAAGCATTCATTTCACAATATCTAACAATTATTCACGGTAATTACGAGATAATTACCAAATAAATAGCAAACAATTTCTAAAAATTCCAATTAAATTCCAACATCATTAAACATTATATTATAACATTGTAACATCATAATATCAACCAAACCAATTTAAATCGTCACCATACGAGCTTGTAATGCTCTCGGCTTTTTCGATTCAAGGTGTTGTTTGATTTTCAAAATTCGATAATTATATACTATGTTTATACACTATAGTATAGTAATATAACATCATAATATTTATCAAAACTAATTAAATCATCACCTTCAGCATATCACTCACGGTTTATTTGATTTAATTTAGTATTTGATTTCAAAAATTCTAATAATTTTACACAATACATAAACAATATACTAAAGCACTAATACACCATTGCATGTTCAAAATAAAATCATACACCAACCTATGAAATTTAAATGCTCACGGTAATTTTAGAAATCAGTATATGGTTTTCAAAATTCTAATTAAATCATAGAACATATAATCGAGGTTCTAAAGCAATAATATGCTATTGTATGCTTGAAATAAAATCATACATCGATGTACATCATACACAAGCTCACGGTTTTGTAAGAATAAAAGCTAGGGTTTTCTAAAATTTCTAAATTAATACCATAGTCTTAAATCATATAATAGAGCAATAATACATCACTAAAATACTTAGAACATGCTCGGTCATTATACATATTTTGTATACTTTCAAAATTATTTGAAACACCTACTATGGTTGAAAATCATGCATAGGCTAGAATCGTCCATACATTTCATATATAACAACCTATGTTCATCTAAACACATTTTCTCACATTTTGTACATAAAACCTTAAGAACACATATTCATCCATAAAACATTTAAAACATACATATTCATGTATATCTGACCTTGAAACATATACACATATATATAAAGCTGTTTTCGATTTTTCTTGAGTAATAGAAGAGAGTAATCGGTGCTATGGTCTTAGTATTACCTTGAGAATGGTCTAGTATCCAAGAACAAAGTATGTATCAAGGTTGTGAAGTGGAGAAGGGAGAAGAAAAATCTGAAAATGGAAGAAGCTCTCGGTTTTGGGCAGAATTTTGAGAGAATGGAGAGTGTATTTTGTGAGTTTGAAAGTTGGAGTGAAAGATAATGAGTAAAATGAAAAGCCTCTCTCCTATACCTCTCTCACTCTCGATTTTGGGCAAGGAAAATGGCAAAATCTGCAGCCCCTTGGTAGTTGTTTAGGTGATGATTGAAGTGTGTTAAAGGAGCTATTCATGTATTGGGCAATTTAAAAGTGGAAATCATTGTGCATGGGAAGAGATGAAGCATAATCGGTAGCATGGGGGGTTTAGGCTGATTTTATTTTAAAATACTCTTAATACATTGTATTAATCATATAATAGGTCATAGATATATAATACATGTCATAAAATAATTAAATCATCACATGCATAAATTGAAATTACTGATCAAAATTGGGAAAAATAGGATTAAAATATAAATTACACCTATTATTGATATTCATGTAATTTTAGTCCCAAATATACACATATATATCATAATATATGATTTAGATATTAAATAATAGCATAGGATAAAGTTATTACACATTTTGTGAAATAAAAACCTAATTTACATAAATAGGGTTTCAATTTTATAAAAACTGAAACCTTGATTTTATGGTTAAAATTCTGATTTAATGCTTAATAATATTCATATATATCATATTATAAAGTTTAGATACCATAGGATAATTTAATGGTATCATTTCATGTGATAAAACCACTTATTTATAAGTTTAGGGTTTCGAAATTAAAATTAGAGAATATCGAGTTTTAATATCTCAAATATTGATTTTAATAATCATTAATACTGTAATTATATAAAATAATAATAGGAAATTAATTATTAAAATTTCCGAGCATAAAACTCATTTTCAAATCGTCTCTGGCGTTAACGTTAACGTCTCAAAGCGTTCAAAATCGACTCATCTCAAAATGGTGCATGATAAGTTCATACTTACTAAATAAATATATTCCATTTAATAAAGGAATTAAGATGAAATTAATTCCAAGCTTCCTTTGCTCGAGAAAATTTCATGAAAAGGCGGCGTTCGATCTGCGTTTGGCGTTAAAACATATTGACGAATCATTTCGTAATATATCTTTCCTTTAATTCACAATCCTTAGTGAATTATGAAAAGGAATTCGTTATAACGATATCGTATCGAAATCACAAGGTTCGATGTCGTAAAAGATAATATCTGGCAAAACCACAATTACGGGTTCGAATACCGTGTCGTATATTCGTTTCTTTGGAATATTACATTATCATAACATATTGAAAGTGTAGAATCATAATAATTTATTGGAATTGTCGTAATATATCGGACCTAAGTCCAAATTTTCTTTAGGAAGATTAAATGGAAATATTATGTTATAGTAAGGATGCTTATAGATGAGTATGTGTTATGTGATTTTATTGGAATTTTGGAAATTATTTGCTTAGTTTAATTAGGGTTTTCAAAACTATAGGTTATAAGTATTAATATTATAAAATTATTTTATGAGATATAATTGCATAATATGATCAAAATGATGTTTTAAACATATTATGATTTTATGGAATTTTAGAACAAAATTGCACATAAAATAATAGAATTACATAAAAGGAATTAAAAGTCAAAATGTTGACTTTAGTCAAAATTGTTGACTAAATGTTGACCAAGTCAAAATTTTGACCAAAACGTTGACCAAGGTCAGCGCGAAAAATCGATGTCGTGATCTATGTGGCGTGATGCGTTTGGTAACAATGTAACTTCGTTACGTAAGTACATTAAAGCGTCATCGTATACTAAAGAGATGGAATATCTCTTATATGATGGCGATGTCATAATCGACATCATTTGATTAGGAAACGTCGATATAAGTCCGGCGTTAGCCTTATTTGATGCATAGGGCGTTATAGGCGATGTTCGTCTCTATCGAAAAGTATAGCGATGTACTAAACCTCGTTTCTCACATTGAAAAAGGGTCTGCTTTCGGAGGAGAAAGAAGGCGATAATTAAGTACTAGTGGCGTAAGAACTATAAGTTCTCGGGGTGGGCTTTCTTACCAAAACTAATTACGAGCTTTTGTGAAAGCGATTCTTATTACTTTATCGCTTTCTACAAAATTTTAAATCGATATTATGCGCGAAAATGTTTTATGTTTTGTATATATCCATTCGGGTTGCACAGGCGACATGAAGTTAATACAATTCGGTCCCACTTGGTGAGATCTGATTTAGGATTGTGTACACGATAAGCATTTAAGTCATTGGGTCGCTCATTTGCTTAGACATCGAGTCATTGGGTCGCTCATTTGTTGTGCGTCCGGGTGAAGGGAGGCCTCCCTCCCGGCGCGTTATCCATAGCCGACTTGGAATATACGTGAAAGAAAATGAATGTGCAGTTGTAACAACCCGAATTTCTGGGCTTAAAAATTTCAAAAATAAAGAAGGAACAGTACGATAGAAACGAGAATGAAAGTGAACGTCAGTAATTGTCGATTTTGAATAAATCAAAATTTCTCTTAAAAATTTGAACAAAATAAATTTTAAATATGTTTTTAAGTATATTTGGGATATTATTTACACTAAATAAGAAAAAGAAATATTTTTCCTTATTTATTTGTTATTTTCAAAAATATGGTGAATAAGTGATTAATTTGTGATTTAATATGTGATCACTTGATTTTATGTGATGAGTTGTCATGTTTATCTTATAATATATGATAAGACAGTTATCTTGAACACCCAAGCATGAGGTGGATGTGATAAGGTTGGAAAATGACATTTTTAAGATAAGATTGATATGATATTTTCATAAAAGATAAGATAAGGTCATGATTAATTAAGAGATAATGTTTATCTCTTAGAAATAATAATAGAAATATGATAAATATCATAGGAGATAATATTTTAAATATTAGCTTGCATAAATTTCGAAATTAGTGTATTATTTTATGTGTAATTTTGAAAATCACAATATTATGTGATAAATGTATTAAATAATTTATTTAAATTATATACTTGATAAATATCATGATTCTAGATCAATCTTATCTCCTAGAAGTTATAAAAATTTGAAATTTATTAAAATAGGACAAGAATGGAATTTTATAAAATTAGTTCTAAGAAACCACAATTTTAGAAAAATTAGGAAAATGCTTAAATTGTTCCAAAATTTATTTTATGATATAATATCATTATATTTATATAATTAATCATGAAAATAATATTATTTATGAAAGGAATAAAATTTTATTTATCCTTAATTTCGAATTATTTGCCGTTAACTTCACATTAGTACATGGAAATGATCTTAATTAATTTTCCTATGATTTATTTTATCATCTAAGATTATTATTATGTCATATAGTTATTAATTGGAGAAAAATAAAATATTTGGCACATTATTTTAATAAGTACCGAAAATTTTGAATTATAGTGTGAAAATGAATAAATATCATGCTTTAATTAATGAGGGATCATAATTATAATGATAAGATATTTTTAAAGGATAAGATAGAGTATGTGTTCAATTTGAATAAGTAACTATAAGCTTTGTCTTGTAGTAGTTGAAATGTTTGAAAAGTAATTGTGAACAAATGTGAACATAATAAATAAAAGTCAAACTTTAGGATAAGGATAAGATATGATATTATCTTATAATTATATTAAAGTATATGATATAGAAAAAAAATAAAATTTTATCCTAAAGAACAATAGGTGTTCGAAAATTATATATACATTGTATAAAGTGGTAATTTATTTATTTTATGATAAGTATAAGATACATTAATTAAATAATTAAATAACATAATAAACTATAGAATAAAATAAAATAATTATCCCAAATACATATGAGATGACCGAAAATATTGAAGGGATAAGGTATGAGTTGTAAATTTTGATTTTACAACTAGATATGTGATAATTTCAACAAGATAAGATAAGATGAGTAATTAAATTATAAGATAAGATCAAAAATGAGTCATTGACAACTCATATGGTTCGAATTTTAAAAAGATAAAAAGGAGTTGTAATTTTTGACTTTATATTAAGATATTTTATAAAGTAATGATTAAAATCACTTTATAACATCTATAAATAGGAGACCACCCCCTCCCATAACCATATAACCGAAAATTAGGAGAGAAAAGAAGAGAGAAAAAAATAGAGAGTATTCCCAAAGGTTCTCTTCGATCGTAGATAGAAAAACGACGCCGACGTCAACCAAAAACAAATAGAATGTTAGAAACCTTACTACTCTTATTATTTCATGCAAAAATATTAGAAAATCATATGTGATGTGTTTTGTTACATGCTTTCGAAAATTATGTGAAATACGTGAAATTTATGCTATATGTCGAAGTTATGAATTAAATATGTTTATATGACGTTTATGAGCATGTATTATGATTTTAATACAAAATTAAGCATGTATTAAAAACACTATGATATAACCGAAAATGAGCATGAGTCATATGTTGATGTACATGAATTTTAATTGTTGTTTTGGGCATGAAATAATGATAGATGTTTATGTTCAAAATTTTATGATTTTATGTGGAATTCTTTGGAAAAATATGAAATACTATGAGATGGAAATTGCGAAAATCACAAAAGCATGAAATAGTGATGTATAAGTTGTATATGATGAATATTATGTCATATTGATATATAATGATAATAACATATTATGTGAATTAATTAATATTTTTGAAAAATATTATAAATTTTCAAAAATTGTGAAAGTAAAAGATTATGATGTCTTATGATATGTGATATGTGGATCATACGATGTGATACGTAGAGAAGTTGAGACTTATGAGAAAAAGACTGTGAATACGTAGAATTTGAGTATATATACGTAAGACGAGAAGTAAAGTAAGTACGTGACTACGTAAGATATGAAAATAAGATTCGTACGTTACGTCGAACAATTCGAACTAAGGAATGAATGAAAGGATTGTACGTACGTTGGTTTGGATCAATGATTCTTGTGAAGCATGATGATATGCTAAAATCTCGTTTCTTACGTTGATAAGGTTTGACTCGAAGGAAAGGAGAAGCGGAAAGTAAAACTGGTGACATAAGAACTTTTAAGTTCTCGGTGTGGCTTTCTTACCAAAACCATTTATGAGCTTTCTTGAAAATGATTTTTACAAAGTTAGTTTCTTGTTTTACGCAAATGATGAATTACGATTTTATCCGCGAAAATGTTTTATGTTTTGTATATGTCCATTCGGGTTGCACAGGGTAATAGGAAAAGTATTACAATTCGGATCTAATTTGGAGGTGAAGGGGAATCTAGCTTAGGGTTGTGTACACTTGACTTACGAATCGCGGTTGCGATCGGTTGTTTCGACCTCGAATCGCCGATTGCGATCGGTTGTGCATCCGGGTGAAGGAAGCCTCCTCCGTGGCGTTAATCCATATGCCGACTTGGAATATCGTTGTAGTGATGTGAAAATGCTTGCATAGCGATGATTTGAAAAATGAAAATGTATTTAGTAAGCGCAAGCCTTTTCAAACAAAACCCTTGTGTCTTCTTGTGGCGAGGCGATCTGATATTTCGTAAAATAAAATGTTTTCGGCATGTGTCCACCGAGTGCATCTTTGTACTCGACCATGCATATTGTTTTTAAATGTGCGGGTTGAGCGGTGATGGAGCAGGCGGGAGTTGGCGGAGTTCTTTTGTCGACTTAGTATGGAATATCTTTTGGTTCGCCTTGAGAATGCATCTTCATATGCATGTCTCACACGTTTATTCAACGCCAAACTCTTGAGACTCTGTTATGTTTTGTTTCTATGTCAAGCTTTGTAAAAGCTGCTGTTCTGTTGAAACCATGGAACCATCTTTTATATATATAAGCTATTTTGATTCATCATGATTCTCTTATCTGTTTGAAACATGTATATTTCTTCGTAGATGAAATGAGTTGAAACCCTTATTTTTCATATCCACTTAAACGAACCCCAAGTCACGGTCCGATGAGGATAAGCGAACCGGTGCAGTGACAGAGTGGTATCAGAGCAGTTCTTTTGCTTTGAACCAAAAATATTCTTTCTATCCAAAGTCTGGCTTGAATCATTAGACTTTTTATGAAGCAGTCATCACCGCTCAACACTCCTGTTCATCACGCTCAACCGGCAAGGAAAAGTGAGTTCTGATAAAAAAAGGTATGGGTTTAAAAGTTTTGAAAAAGTTATGTTTTGAGAAAGTATGAGTGAAAAATGTTTTTAAAGTGGACATGCCGTTGAAAGATAAAGTGAATAGCTTTGAATTTTGATAATTCAATGATGATAAGGCAAACAAGTGGTTTGTCTGAAGAAGTATAAGTTCATACCCGGTTGGTATGTGATCATTTTGTTATGATGAAATTGAAAGAAGTTAAAGCTCATACCCGGTTGGTATGTGAGTATTGATGAAAGGACATATATAGAGTTATATGTCAGTAAAGTATGTTTATGAAACGAAGTTGAATTATGAAATTGTTTTGATTTTTAAAAGAACGTAGATGAGCTCTAAGTTTCACAAAGAACTTAGATTGAACGAGATCATAGGAAATTCTCTTCTATGTATAACGTAGTGCTTGATGAACCACGAGAACTTGAGAACTTAGAAGCGCTTTTAAGTGCGATCGTGAGCGAGAATTTGAAGTGCCACGTGGAGGAATGAAAGCTTCATAAGCGAATGTCACTTGTGACATGGGAATAGTATCTTCATTTGAAGTTCTACGCGACGAATTTTGAATCAACTATTGCTTGCATGAATTAACCTAGAGCGATATACGAATTGGGGTATAGAATGTTAAGTGAGAAATAAGATAAGTGTCTATGAGATGTTTTATGTACTAAGTATTGTTTATAAGTAGCAATTGTCTTATTAAGAAATAAGAAAAATACGAATTGAAAGACAAGAACAACGAGGACAAAAGTGAAAGAGTAGAGATAGAAATGATGATGGCAAGAATTGAATAAAGAATTAGTTATGTCTAGTATTATGGTTTACACGGAATGAAAAACCACGGTTTAGTAGAAAGTTGAAATGTTAAAATGAAGAATTGAGTTTTCAAGTAGTATGAGTAGAGTTTGAGATATAGGTATGTGATAACTCTTATAGTTAATAATGACCTATTCCGAGTTATCGAGGTTTGAATTTATTCATCACCCAGTTACATCATAGAATTTAACTCTATGACCTAGTTTCAATTAAGATATCACTTGATTTCTCACTTTTTCTGAAAGAATTTTACAACCATAAAATTTATAAAGTGTCCTTTTGAAACCAAGCCCTCATGTGGCTGAGAAGTATTTGTGGCCAGTGCAGCCACCCATATGACCAAAAGCTCTCAGTAGTCGTCATTCTGGTCTTCGGACCCTATATCCCAATTATTCGTTTCAAAGAACATATTGATTCAAATTTTAAAAGTTGTCATCTTGAATTGTGAACCCTTATCCACTTATAAGTTGCCATGATACGTTTCTCCAATCCTTGAAGCTAAAGTATGAAATAGATTGAACTAGCTTGTCACCAAATTTTCGGTCGATAGAGTGATATTTTCTTGATTAGAGAGATACATCAAGTCGTGATGAAAGAATGTTCTAGGTAAGATAAATAAACACGAGTCGATTTTAAGATATATAAGGAATGACATCATCCCATTTTATGAGTCGATATGGAAACTTGAGGCTACTTTATTACGAGGTCATCGTGAATATTTTTAGAACTTAGCACGAAGCGAGATGAAGGGATCGAATCTCCTTCACGAAAAAGCAGAAGATCGACGCTAGCATATGTTCGCTTACTTAGATTTGAACTTAGGACTCACCGTCTATAAAATCGATAATTGAATAGATACAACTAGAAAAATAAGGATATTAGATATATGAATTGGAGATTTAGAAATAAATAGATCTGAATGAAAGTTAAGGATCATCGATGATTAAAATGGGTACAAGGTACCAACATCGAATGGAAAATGCAATATGGAGAAGGAGAGAGAACGATATGATAATCGTAAATTTAGAGGACGAAATTTCTTTAAGGGGTAGAATGTAACAACCCGAATTTACGGGCTTAAAATTTGAAAATAAAGAAGGAGCATCACGATAGAAACGAGAATGAAAGTGAACGTCGGTAATTGTCGATTTTGAATAAATAAAAATTTCTCTTAAAAGTTTGAACAAAATAAATTTTAAATTTGTTTTTAAGTATATTTGGGATATTATTTACACTAAAGAAGAAAAAGAAATATTTTTCCTTATTTATTTGTTATTTTCGAATATATGGTGAATAAGTGATTAATTTGTGATTTAATATGTGATCACTTGATTTTATGTGATGAGTTGTCATGTTTATCTTATAATATATGATAAGACAGTTATCTTGAACACCCAAGCATGAGGTGGATGTGATAAGGTTGGAAAATGACATTTTTAAGATAAGATTGCTATGATATTTTCATAAAAGATAAAATAAGGTCATGATTAATTAAGAGATAATGTTTATCTCTTAGAAATAATGTAGAAATATGATAAATATCATAGGAGATAATATTTTAAATATTAGCTTGCATAAATTTCGAAATTAGTGTATTATTTTATGTGTAATTTTCGAAAATCACAATATTATGTGATAAATGTATTAAATAATTTATTTAAATTATATACTTGATAAATATCAAGATTCTAGATCAATCTTATCTCCTAGAAGTTATAAAAATTTCAAAATTTATTAAAATAGGACAAGAATGGAATTTTATAAAATTAGTTCTAAGAAACCACAATTTTCGAAAAATTAGGAAAAATGCTTAAATTATTCCAAAAATTTATTTTATGATATAATATCATTATATTTATATAATTAATCATGAAAATAATATTATTTATGAAAGGAATAAAATTTTATTTATCCTTAATTTCGAATTATTTGCCGATAACTTCACATTAGTACATGGAAATGATCTTAATTAATTTTCCTATGATTTAGTTTATCATCTAAGATTATTATTATGTCATATAGTTATTAATTGGAGAAAAATAAAATATTTGGCACATTATTTTAATAAGTACCAAAAATTTTGAATTATAGTGTGAAAATGAATAAATATCATGCTTTAATTAATGAGGGATCATAATTATAATGATAAGATATTTTTAAAGGATAAGATAGAGTATGTGTTCAATTTGAATAAGTAACTATAAGCTTTGTCTTGTAGTAGTTGAAATGTTTGAAAAGTAAATGTGAACAAATGTGAACATAATAAATAAAAGTCAAACTTTAGGATAAGGATAAGATATGATATTATCTTATAATTATATTAAAGTATATGATATAGAAAAAAAATAAAATTTTATCCTAAAGAATAATAGGTGTTCGAAAATTATATATACATTGTATAAAGTGGTAATTTATTTATTTTATGATAAGTATAAGATACATTAATTAAATAATTAAATAACATAATAAACTATAGAATAAAATAAAATAATTATCCCAAATACATATGAGATAATGAAAATATTGAAGGGATAAGGTATGAGTTGTAAATTTTGATTTTACAACTAGATTTGTGATAATTTCAACAAGATAAGATAAGATGAGTAATTAAATTATAAGATAAGATCAAAAATGAGTCATTGACAACTCATATGGTTCGAATTTTAAAAAGATAAAAAGGAGTTGTAATTTTGACTTTATATTAAGATATTTTATAAAGTAATGATTAAAATCACTTTATAACATCTATAAATAGGAGACCACCCTCCCATAACCATATAACCGAAAATTAGGAGAGAAAGAAGAGAAAAAATAGAGTATTCCCAAAGGTTCTCTTGATCGTAGATAGAAAAACGATGCCGCGTCGACCAAAACAAATAGAATGTTAGAAACCTTACTCTCTTATTATTTCATGCAAAAATATTAGAAAATCATATGTGATGTGTTTTGTTACATGCTTTGAAAATTATGTGAAATCGTGAAATTTATGCTATATGTCGAAGTTATGAATTAAATATGTTTATATAGCGTTTATGAGCATGTATTATGATTTTAATACAAAATTAAGCATGTATTAAAACACTATGATATAATAGAAAATGAGCATGAGTCATATGTTGATGTACATGAATTTTAATTGTTGTTTTGGGCATGAAATAATGATAGATGTTTATGTTCAAAATTTTATGATTTTATGTGGAATTCTTTGGAAAAATATGAAATACTATGAGATGGAAATTGCGAAAATCACAAAAGCATGAAATAGTGATGTATGAGTTGTATATGATGAATATTATGTCATATTGATATATAATGATAATAACATATTATGTGAATTAATTAAAATTTTTGAAAAATATTATAAATTTTCAAAAATTGTGAAAGTGAAAGATTATGATGTCTTATGATATGTGATATGTGGATCATACGATGTGATACGTAGAGAAGTTGAGACTTATGAGAAAAAGACCGTGAATCGTAGAATTTGAGTATATATCGTAAGGCGAGTAAAGTAAGTGCGTGATGGCGTAAGATATGAAATTAAGATTAAATGCGTTCGTCGAACAATTCGAACTAAGGAATGAATGAAAGGATTGTACGTACGTTGGTTCGGATCGATGATTCTTGTGAAGCATGATGATATGCTAAAATCTCGTTTCTTACGTTGATAAGGTTTGACTCGAAGGAAAGGAGAAACGGAAAGTAAAACCTAGTGACATAAGAACTTTTTAAGTTCTCGAGGTGGGCTTTCTTACCAAAACCATTTATGAGCTTTCTTGAAAAATGATTTTTACAAAAGTTACTTTACTGTTTTTCTGCAAATGATGAAGTACGATATTGTCTGCCAAAAATGTTTTATGTTTTGTATATGTCCATTCGGGTTGCACAGGCGGCAGGAAAAATATTACAATTCGGATCCTAAAATTTGGAGGTGAAGGGGAATCCTAGCTTAGGGTTGTGTACACTTCGACACGAATCGCGATTCTGATCAGTTGTTTCACCTCGAATCGCCTATTGCGATCGATCGTGCGTCCGGTGAAGGAGGCCTCACTCCCGTAGCGTTAATCCATATGCCGACTTGGAATATCGTTGTAGTGATGTGAAAATGCTTGCGCAGATGTTTGAGAAAATGAAAATGTATTTAGTAAGCGCGAGGCCTTTTCAAACAAAACCCTTGTGTCTTCTTGTGGCGAGGCGATATAATATTTCATAAAATAAAATGTTTTCGGCATGTGTCCTTTGAGTGCATCTTTTACTCGACCACATATTTGTTTTAAATGTGCGGGTTGAGCGATGATGGAGCAGGCGGGGTTGGCGGAGTTTTTTATCAACTTAGTATGGAATATCTTTTGGTTCGCCTTGAGAATGCATCTTCATATGCATGTCTCACACGTTTATTCATTGCCAAACTCTTGAGACTACTGTTATGTTTTGTTTCTATGTCGAGCTTTGTAAAAGCTGCTGTTCTGTTGAAACCATGGAACCATCTTTTATATATATAAGCTATTTTGATTCATCTTGATTCTCGTATCTGTTTGAAACATCTATATTTCTTCGTAGATGAAAGGAGTTGAAACCCTTATTTTTTCATATCCACTTAAACCGAACCCCAAGTCACGGTCCAGTAAGGATAAGCCGAACCGGGCTGTGACAGCAGTCGACTTTGTGAAAATGAGAAAATGTTTTAGTAAGCACAAGGCCTTTTCAAATAAAACCTCTTGTGTCTTACTGTGATGAGGGCAGTACAATATTTTGTAAAGTAAAATGTTTTTGGCAATGTGTCCACTGAGTGCAATCTTTGTACTCAGCCCTGCATGTTGGTTTTTAAATGTGCAGGTTGAGCGGTGATGGAGCAGGCGGGAGTTGGCGGAATCTTTTGTCGAGTAGTATGAAGTATTTTGGTTCGCCTTGAGAATGCATCTTCACATGCATGTCTCACACGTTTATTCATTGCCAAACTCTTGAGACTACATTATCGTTTGTTACTATGTTAAGCTTTGTAAAAGCTTCTGTTGTGTTGAAACCTTGAAACCATCTATTATATATAAGCTATTTTGCCCGTCATGATTTACGTTTACATTGGAACATCTATATTCTCTTCGTAGGTGAAATGAGTTGAAACCCTTATTCTTTCATATTTACTTAAACCGAACCCCAAGTCACGGTCCGGTAAGGATAAGCCAAACCGGGCTGTGACATATTATCTCGAGTCCTTTTCGGTGCCAGGTATATGCTTTACCACGATCGATGAGCTTGTCGAGTTAGGCGATATCTAGCTACTATGCCTACCACATAGCGAGATATCGGGCCTCGTGCATAACATTACATACATGAGACTTCCTCGGCGGAATAAGGAACTTGTCTCATTTCCTCTATCTCCTTTGCGGTCATGGGTGGCTGCTCCTTGAATAAAGGAACACCATATGCGAAGGTAACAATCCTTTCTTGGCGGTGCAGATACTAAAGCGAGTAATCACGGTATCAATGTAAGGCGCTGAGATAAGCTCAACATTTTACTCTTGCGATCTCGCTCAACCTTGATCCTAAGAATGTCGTTGCATCTCCTAAGTCTTTCATTTAAAACGATCGGATAACCAACTCTTTCGTCGATAACAACTTCACATTGTTGTCAGTAGAAGGATGTCATCTCGTAAAGTGCAATAAATACCACATCACCGTTGACATCTAGGCGATACATAGGACTTTACCACCTCGTCAAGCGTAAGTTCGGGATCGTGAAGCTTGCTTAAGTCCATAAATGGACTTCTTAAGCTTCCATACTAGATGCTCTTCACCCTTCACCACATAACCTTGGGTTCTTTGCATATAGATGTCTCTACCTTCTTGAGGTAACCATTTAGAAAAGCGGTTTTCACGTCCATTTGCCAAACCTCAAGGTTTAAGTGGGCTGCTATGGCGGAAGAATTACGATGGACTTGAGCATTGCTTCTGAGCTAAAGGGTCTCGTGAAATCGATGCCCTCAATCGAGTGTACCCTTTCGCCACAAGCACGGCTTTAAAGCGAAACCTCTCCATCTGAATCTCTCTTCCTCTTGTATACTCACTTACTACCTATGGCTTCCTTGCCATCTGGTAGAGGTGTATTTTCGTATACATCCATAGCTATTATGGACTCAATTTCTAAGTCCATAGCGGTGTGCCATGATCTTGCATCAATGTCTTGTATCGCCTCACTGTATGTCCATGGGTTGATTATTGCCTGCTCGTTTCCTGGGACTAAATCCGAAGATTCACCCACGAACATAAATCTCTCGGGTTGACGAACAACCTTCCCACTATGACGTGGTGCTACTAGCATAATGGCAACGGTGGGTGCAGTAACTTGTGGTTCTCTATCTTGCACAACTTGCTGGATAGGAGCCACTTGTACGGCCGATATCTCTAGTGGAACTCGACCCACTTCAATTTCTTGAAGTATCTGGTGTCGATCCCTCACACTAGACACGATATCTCGTACCTTTGGCTTAATCGGTGGTGGAATACGATCATCTTCTAATTCTTGAAGAATGATTTCAACTTTAGATTTATGGTTTTTCATATAATCCTCTTCTAAGAATCGGGCATTAGTGCTAATAATGACCTTCTGATCCATAGGACTATAGAAATAACCACCTTTCGTTCCTCTAGGATAGCTAATAAATAGCCTTGCTTCAGATCTAGACTCCAACTTGTCAGCATTCTTGTTCAGCACATGTGCTGGACTGCCCCATATCCTTATTTAGCAAGTATGCCGTTGTTTCCAAGGTATACCCCCAGAACGATATAGGCAATGTTGCATAACTCATCATTGATCTAACCATTTCTAAAAGAGTCTTATTCTTAGCTCGACACACCATTTTGTTGTGGTGTGCCGGTGTAGTGGTGGGAGGTAATCCCACTGCACAAATAGTCCATAAACTTCGTTCTTGAGGTATTCGTCACGCGATCGGACCGCGATAACGATACTTACCAAGCTTCGTCTCACTTCGCCTTAAATTCTTTGAATTTCTCAAAGCATTCATACTTGCGGTGAAGCGGTATATATCCGTGCCTTGAGTAATTATCAATGAAAGTGACAAAATACTCATACCCTCCACGAGCTTGTGTTGACATAGGTCCACACAGGTCAGAATGGACTAGCTCCAATAATTCTTTGGCTCTATAACCCTTCGGTTTGAAGGGTGCAGTCGACATCTTTCCATCTATCTGAGGATTAGCATCTTGGGAGCAGATGGCTGTGAGATCACCCAACTCCATTCTTAGCCAGTCTTTGGATCCCATTTAGATTGATGTGACCTAATCTAAGATGCCAGAGAAATGTGGTGTCATCTTGCGAAGAAAAACTTTCTCTTTTTAAGGTTTGATGTAGATGCAACATAATTAAAGGTATAATGTTTGGCAGAAATAGTATAAAGCGAATTATATAAAGAACCACCACAGATAACTTCGTCATTTCTTATGATAGAAACCCCACTATCAAAAACAACTGAATATCCATGAATAAATAGTTTGGAAATGAAAATAAGGTTCCACCGAAACTCCGGCACATATAAAACGTCTTTTAATACTAAAATTGTTCTATCAAAACATAAAGTAACATCTCCGATTGCAAGGGCCTCGACTTTCGCGCGTTGCCCATGGAGATCGTTATCTACGCCATCACTGACTCCTTGTCCGGGAACCCACACAGGTGTAACAAACATGATCGATCACTTTTAGTATCTACTACCCATGAATGAGTAGAAAAAGTCGCTAAACATGTTTCCGTTACTAAAGCAAATGGCGTACCTTGTACCTTGAGCATAGGGCACTTGGCCTTCCAATGCCCAGTCTTACCGCATGTGAAGCACTTGCCCCTCTCCTTTGGCTTTTTCAAGCCTCCGGTGGAAGACGTGTTCTTGCTCCCACTTGCTCACTTGTTTCCTTTGCCTCTACCACCTTTGGTGCCCTTTTCTTCTTCCATTTTCAGCGGAAAATTTGGGCCCTAGATGTGCTAGCAGGGCATGTCTTCTTTACCCATGACTCCTTCCGCGCCATGAGATCATTAAGCAGCCGAATAAGTGTATACTCGGTCTTGCTCATGATCGCATTCATGCGAAAGTTCTTAAAAGACTTGGGCAGTGTGTTGAGGATGATATCGACCATGGCTTCACCGTCGATACCTCCTCCCAACCGATCAAGACTATCCATGAGATGAGTCGTGTGGGAGACATGTTCATGGACGAACTTCCTTCTTCCATCTTACATGCCAAGATTTCTCTCATTGTGTGGAGCGGATTGTCGATCCATTGCCGAACTTACTCTCGAGACTTGACCATATTTCAGTCGCGTCTACCATCGACTGATGCTACAGCTGCAAGCCTTTGGACATCGTAGTCATCATATAGCACTTGGCCATATTGTTTGACTTATGCCAAAGTGCGCTTGACTCTCATTGCTCATTATTCGATCGTCGATGGGGCATCGGGTTTAGGAGTAGTGAGAACAAACATGTGTTCTTGATGATAGAACATATTCCATGTTTCGTTTCCACTCGATGAAATTTGGATCGAGATAGAGGATTTTGTGCGAGCATATTGATAATCGGTGTAAGAGACATATCGAAAAGTAATGTAAACACATAAGCATCGATCGCACATAATTACGTAACAATAATATTGTAACCTTTTGATAAAACAATATTAATTGAAACCTCCAATCATCGAGGAATCCCACATGCAAGCCACGGCGTGTGGGCGTTTACATGAACCCCTCGACGAATAAAATATACCTTTTAGTCGTTTAATTTCAATCCATGTCGACTTATCCTTATGACAAATGAAATTAATGATTGGACCTTACTAGACCACATCACTATCGCGAAGGGACTTGGCGGGAAGTTGTACTCGGTGATGTCTAGCAATGACCACAATTTTAACGAGAAAAATGAATTCTTAGAATTGGCATACTCACTAGGACCATACCGCTTCAATCCAAATTCTTTTGTTATCTCATTTTAAAACTATCTCTAGAGAACTTATGAAAATCGCATATGCAAGCCACAGCGTGTGGGCGTTTACATGAAACTCCCACTTCTCGATAGATTAAAATGTCTTATTTAGAAATCTCATCTAACAAACTTATGACAAGCGGTGCAAGCAAGCCACGCGTGTGGGCGTTTACTCACGGTCGTATCACTTTGTTTAGAGATCAAAAGTGGAGGTCTTGACATTTTAATTTTAAAAATTAATATGTCGGGTTACTTGCTTAGTCTTTTGTTTCAAAGGTTTCTCCATGCGAGATCACGTAATCTAACATGCTTTTCTATAGAACTCGACATGTAAAACATGCTCATGAAATTCTAAAGATGATTGAAAAGCGATAAACCTAGCATGCTTACTATGCACGTCGATCACGAAAACATATAAAATGTTTGTCTCGTAATTTAAACATACATAGCATGCTCTTGCATAATTTAAACATCCACGACATGCTTTGAGCGATAAAAATAAAATAAAATCGTTCATCGCATTACTCGTGGATCTATACTTCGGCCTAATTTATTACATAAATTTGCAAAGTCTGATCTTCAAACTCAAAACGGGCCCGCGTGCAGGCACGGACGGATTCGTCAAAAGCGGATTTGGGCGAAAAATCAAAAGGGGCGGATCATTGGAGCGGGCGAACGGGTCAAATTCTTGAACCGGTCAAAATTTCAGATCTAGGTGAAAATTGGTCGGGGGCGAGCGGGGTCGAGTTACCCAAATCAAACTGGGTCGGTCGGCATATAGCGGTGGGCAGCGCTGAACACAGCGCATGTCGCGCCGGCGCCAGCCACCCGCCGCTGCGCCCTCGCGCCGTCACCCATCTTGCCGAGCAACCGCCGCCCGTCGAGCCTCGCCCACGCATCGCGAGCGTCGCCCAATCGCCGGACGAGCGCCGAGTGCGTGCGGTGCACGCATCGGCGTGCTACGCCGTGCGCTATCACGCCTAGGTCCACGAGATGTGCCGAGCGATCGCCCGGCTGCGGGGCTTCCGCGTAAAATCGTCGCCCGTGTCACCCAGTGCTACCGAGAACGCCCGCGCGGGTTGAGGTTTCCTACGCAAGAATCACACCGTGGCCACCGAGCGCTGCTGAGGCCTCGCACGAGATTCGCGCGCCCCACGTCGCCCGCGTCTGCAGAGACCTCGCTGAGGTTTCCTGGCATAATCTGCCGAGAGCTGTCGAGCCGTCTCCGCGCTGCCGCCGAGGCGTCTACATGCGCACGCCTCGCGCGCTGTCGATGGACGCTGAGGTTTTCGCACGTGAGGTCGCAGAGCGTTGTCGAGCCTGACTCGCCGAGGCGTACCGAGCCACATCGCCCGGTGCTGTCGAGACCTCGTTGAAGTTTCCCAGCGCATTTTTCCGAGATCCGCCGAGCACGCACGCTCAGCGCCGAGCGGTGCCGAGGCATCCGCGCACGAAGCGCGTGCCCAGCACGCCCTGCGGCCGAGCCATACCGCCCGGTCTCGCATGTGTCGCCCCTGTGTGCCCAGATCTGCCGAGGGTTGTCGGCGACCCTCGCCCTGATGCCGCCGACACCTGTCCACGAAGCCTGCCGAGAAAAACACACGCACGCTGGGCGGCGTGTCTACGAGCACCGCGCATTCGCAGCGTGCCGTCGCCCGCTCGCCGTCAGCCGTGCATCCGGTTTTCCGGTGATCTCCCATAGTCTCGTTCTTCGTGCTTTCGTCTTCGTTCTTCTTTTACAGATGAGATTTACAAGAAAAATTCTAATCTAACCATGAATTTTTTCGTGGTAAAAACAAAATCCGACAAAAATAAAGCGAGCCATGATGAGCAGCATTCACAATTAATTAATTACATGCGTTATAATCAAGCGTGAATTAATCCAGCAGAGCGAATCTTGATCCGAACGCGATACCAATTGTAGAAATCGATTTTAACCTCTCCGGGATCTATCTTGGATGTTTAATTCACCATACATTGATTATATGCTAGCATGCACCTATATAATTAATTGCAACACGTGTGTTTTCTCGTGTTTACTGCGAATCTGCCGGGTAGAATGGATCAAGACTCGTGCTTTGATCTTACGGGTTGTCCCGATTGCCTAAACTCCAATGTCGGTGAGGACAATCTATGGAGAATCTTATAGAAACGTCTTCTTCCTTCTCTCACAATTTTGAAAATTCTCACACTTTTGGGAAGTATAATTCTCAAAAATATTGCTTGAGCATTAGCCTTGATTTTCTCTCTCCATATATTTATAATGCGACCTAAACCCTATCAAGATAGGATTTATGCATATCTAATAAATATAATCTTATCACTTAAGATAGAGATCGGTGAGTCCCAGTGGGACTCGAGAGTGGACAATTTTTCCCTTAGCAGGGCACTGGATGGGCCGGCCGAGGATCAAATGCGAGGAATAAAGATGGGCCTCAAATAAATTAATTATCTTATGTTCAGCCCGAACATAAATTAATTTATAAACATTTATTCATACCACTAGAGAATAAATGCCGACTTACCCTTTATTTCCGAAGGTGAGTCGGGCTTGAACTTGACTTCACGAATCCCGTATTTAAGATATCGTCGTCCATTAATTATTCTGATGCTTACATGCGCTTAAAATAATTAATATCTTTAATTCATAGGTAGTACCACTCAACCTTATTATTGTACTTGAGATAACTCGACTGCGGGGTTTAGTACAATAAACCTTTGAGCTCCTTAAGGGGCGTCATCATCTAGCGGATCGGTGACTCGACACGGTAACTAGCATGACATCACAAGCCTTGCCACCACCCAAGATGCGAGAGAGTTTTGGGTTAACTCATGTAACCCTCACCCATAACAAGTCAAAGTGATGGTGCATGCGCATACTCACCTAATACCTTATCGAGGTTTAGATCATCGTAAGTCACCAAGATCTAGGTTCTTCACTACGGTCAGATAGAAGAACTCATCTCACTATGATCCATCAATACGTCAGAGACGTACAAGTATAGACAAGCAACTAAGTCAAGTCACTTCTTATCTATACCGCAGCCTATACCGACAAATCGTCCTCAAGTTATCTCAGCTGTGATACTTTTTATATCTCATTAAGCTTGACCAATCATACAGACTTCTGTGATCTACAACACACTGTATGATCTAACTTATATATGAGATAAAGGGATATATATATCCAATCAAGTAAACAATTCAGATAGGAGATTGTAATAGTGGTAACAGGAAACATTGTATACAAGCTCAACCAAAACTGCTTTCAGTATACAAATCCAACAGATGGCAATCTGATTGTACCCCGAATATCCATCTAGGAAGCAATAAAACCCATATCCTGTCAGTATGTCCAACATCTGATCATTAAATGGCAGGGGAAAATGGTCATTTCTTGTGGACGCATTCAATGCACGGTAGTCAATACAAACACGCCATCCTGTCACTAGCCTTGTTTCCACAAACTTGTTCTTGTCATCTCGAATTACAGTGACACCCCTTTCTTGGACACCACTTGAGTTGGGCTCACCCACTCACTGTCTGATATCGCATAGATCATTCCTACATCCAACAGCTTCAACATCTCCTTTCTCACGACCTCTTGCAATGCTGGATTCAGTCGGCGTTGAGGTTACACCTTTGGTTTGTACTCGTTCTCTAACAGTATCCGGTGCATGCAAATCGAAGGGCTGACCCCCTTGATATCAGAAATAGTCCACCCAATTGCGGACTTGTACTACTTCAGCACTGCCACAAGCTTAGTCAATTATTCCTCTGTCAACTCTGAGGAGACTATAACTGGACAAGTCTCATCTTCTCCTAGAAAGACATAATGAAGGTGGTCGGTAATTCTTTCAATTCTACCTTGGGCGTGTGTGTTGTTGTAAATGTATGCAACACAATTAAATGTACGCAAGTGCACATAATCAACAAGTAATATACGGAAATATTTCGAGATCGAATCCACAGGGAACACACTTTTTAAACCACGTCGAAGATAATTTGTTTGTGATTATGAGAGAGAAACAATTATTGAGAAATGTTACACCGAGACGAGGTGGACTTTTAGACAAATTATGATTAACAAAACCGATATTAAGAGGGAAAATAGACTTGACCACTTGATTCCACCCATGCTCCGTACTCGCCACGCTTCAACATTATCTTTGCCTCGTTATTATGACATGAAATCTTCCAACTCTTAGTATTTTTTCAAATCTAAGATTATACACTCTAAGCTCGTCAATATATTCCTATACGAAGTGCTTTGAGAGTATCTCTACCATTCCATTCATTTATGTCACATAAAGCGAACACATATTCTATGCTATTCACACACATAATGCTTAAATCATGTTCTTGCGTCACTTTCTTGTTTTCCACTCTATGAGAACTTCCCGGAAATCATAGAGCTAAAATCTCACCCATGGTGATCAATCACAAGCAAGATAAATAATCTCCAAGAAAACGATAATAACTTAACAAGATAAGCGGAAACGGAGCTCGTCACACGAGCATGGGTTTCATCAAAGATCAAGTCTAAAATTTAGCTCATAGCGGTACATGCAATGAAATTCAAATACACAAATGCCATAGCAAAGTAAAAAGAATTCGAGATTCAAAGTTAACACTCGTCGCCGGAATCACGTGCTCCTCCTTGGATCGTCGCCTCTTTCGATAGCTTCTCGGCCAAGGTGTTGCCCCTCTGATTCCTTCTTCCAGATACTGAACAATGAATGAATCTCCTGATTCTCGCCCTCTCTTTTAATAACCAACTCTGACACTTTTTAGGTGTACAGACTAGGCACCTACAAACCCTTCATCCTCTGATCCTTTCTTTTTCCGTTGGCTCTGGCAAAACGCGCGTCCTTTATGCTGTCGTGGCCAGCCGCCACGTGGCTGTGGTCCTGCGGATCTCTTCTTTATTTCTTTCATAAGCACGGCTTTTTCTGCTAATACGAGCTCCTCTACTCAGTTTGCACAGGCACGAGCTCGTCCCTCTTGATGAAGATCTCGCATCCGAACTCAACCCCTTACAAACTCGACCTCACTTAAAGGTCCGTCCTCACGTCTGAGCTCGGCGTCGTGACATCACTTGCTTTTCTTTCCTTTCTTATGAGCTCGACCTTTGAACGGGCCTGACTTCGTTCATAAATCCGATCTCAGATGCGGTCATCATTCTCGAGCTCGGCTTAGAGTCCGACCTCGCTTGTAAGTCCGGCTTCGCTTATAAGTCCGGCCTTGTTTATAAGTCCGGCCTCGCTTATAAGTCCGGCCTCGCTTATACGTTTTAGTATCGAGGTCGTCTTCATACTTGCGACTTTTCATTTGAGCTCGGCTTAGGTTGCGAGCTCGGCTCTGTTCTCTTTCTTTCCGGAATTCGGTTCTGCTCATGAGCTCGGAAGTCTTGAGCTCGGTAGTCTTGAGCTCGGTAGTCTTGAGCTTGGCTTCCAGACTTCGCTCCAGCCTCTTCGGTTTTCACTTTTCCTGAGCTTTGACTTAGACTTTGTAGTTCGACTCTGCTCCCACATTTTTCTAGTATTATCCGTTCAATCCTTCCTCGTACATCGAAGTCAAGCTCGCTCACGAATTCGGCCTTGCTTGCGCGTTCAACCTGGAGCTTGACTTTGACTCGGTGGACTCTGACCTCGTCTTCACTTTGCCGTTCTTCACCTCATGCCATAACTAATAACGCATAAATGCCATTAAAAACCCTTTAAATTCACCTGACTCAATCCTTCACACATACACATGCAAACATAACATAAAACATATAACAAAACATCAAACTAACGAACATAACCTGTTAAACTCAAGGATATTATCATCAAAAAGGTCATATAATAACTCTTTTATAAGAGTTATCACACCCCCAAACTTAGCTCACACTACTACAAAAATCAGTATAGACTACGCGTTTTATGTGTAGTGTATGTGCGTCTCGTAGTGTAGAGAAAAGTGGTGTAGAGAAAAATAGGCGCGCATACACTACGCTTTTTATGCGTAGTCTATACCCACTATAGACTACGCTTTTCGCACATAGACTACGCTTTTTACGCGTAGTCTATACCCACAGACTACACAAAAGTTCGCACATACACTACGCTTTTTATGCGTAGTCTATACCCACTATAGACTACGCTTTTCGCACATAGACTACGCTTTTTACGCGTAGTCTATACCCACAGACTACACAAAGTTCGCACACACACTCACGCTTTTTGCGTAGTCTATACCGACTATAGACTACGCTTTTGCACATAGACTACGCTTTTTCTGGCGTAGTCTATACCGACAGAACTACAAAATTTCACACATACACTCGCTTTTTGTCGTAGTCTATATGTATTAACTACGGTTTTGAGTTTATTTACTACGATTTTAATGCCAAATTTACTACGCTTTTCTATTACAACACGTAGTCGATTTAATAACAACTACTGGTTTTCAATTTCAACCGTAGTTAATTTCTTTATTTAAACCTATACAATTAATAACGCAAGCAAATGAGATTAAAATATACTTGCGACTACGTTCAAAATCATTATTCAAAATATACAATCTGTTTTCATTACACTACAAAATCACTTTACAAAATATCTGATGCTTTTCATTACAACTACAAAATCACTATACAAAATAATATGCATCACATAACAAAACAATAAGACCGTATCCCCATATCACGAAGACAAAATAATTGAAAATATCAATAACTTACAACTAAAACATCACGGACTATATGTGAAGAAGCATGAAATTTGCCCATTCAACGCGAACTTCATCAATGTCCTCTTGAGAGTAAGACCGATTTTGAAACTATTAACAATTCAAAATAGAATATTAGCACTCTTGTATGAAAAAATGATTATATTAAAGAAATGAAATGTTTATCTTACATGTGAGCGTAAAGAAATGGAACCACTCTACATAACTTCTTCAATTATATCTTTCATGAGGCGTAGTACAAAAGAACCCGCATTGCTTGGAATCGGGTTGTCTTGGACACTTTTAAAATATCAAATATTAGCAACATGTAGATGTATATGAAATCGACATAAAACAAATGTGATTTGATAAATGAAAATACCTTTACAATTTCCCAAGTTGGTTCTTCTTCCTATTTTCTCCAATTTTGCATTAAACATAAAATTGTCCTTCAAGCAATTAATAGTAATTAGATACTACCACAAATACACACATTTCAAAGTACAATACAGTGTCGATAAATGCTCAAACATTATGTTCATGGCGATGCGATAATAACATCACAATTCAAATTGCCGCTTCCTTTTGTTTTGCTTTCTCCTCTTTGGAAATTGCTTCGCTTTGGTGATCTATAAAAATAAAGTTGAAATGCTCACGTCCTTTGGAAAAACCTTACATGAAACTTGCGACAATTTGTACTAATTTATACTCAAGATATCGGACCTCCAGGTAAACACACTCTTGAAAAAATTAAATCGCACTGAAAATCGGCACTTAGAATACCCGATCAAGAGATATTACGGACTTACAAGCAGAGTCGCGTGAGATTTCAAATTTCAGTGAGCAAAATCTAGCGGATTCGAAAAAACAAGAACATGTGCAAAGGGAAATCGAGATAATCCGAGAAATAAAGCGGATGGAAATGCAGCACTTAATATAAATCACTGAAAACAATGAAAAGAGCACGTGTGAAGGCTAGATGAATGCAAGCGAGTTAATGTAAATTCGAATATTAGCGGGATGCTTATGATTTCAAATCAGAGAACTTAATAGCATACAACCGCTTAGGTCGCAACTTAAAGATACCAAAAATTGAAAATTGACAAAATCAATAAAGTTTTGTT
The DNA here is from genome assembly GCA_036937905.1 of Salvia rosmarinus. Lineage (NCBI taxonomy): Eukaryota > Viridiplantae > Streptophyta > Magnoliopsida > Lamiales > Lamiaceae > Salvia > Salvia rosmarinus. Next base: position 118,745 of record JAODLM010000596.1, read on the forward strand.
GATTGAGTGAGAACTCGACTTAAAAAGAGACAAGCATGGTTTGGCCAACTTAGAAACCCGTGAAAAGAATGGGTATTAGAAAATGCCGGGAGATCATGCACTTATCATAAGACAACAGGAAGTTTCAGGGTCTCATGTGACAGATTCTTTACTAAATGTATGATAAAATTGTGACAGGTAATAATCTTTGGAGAAGAAACATCCAAAGAAGAAACTAGCTGATATTTTTAGATTCAAGTGTGGTAAACCACAACACTTTTTCACCATCAATCCACCTAAACAAGGTCAAATGACTGATCCTAACCAACCTGCTAGAAAGGGAATGTTGCAAAATCTGAATGCTATGATCAAATTTTACTGTTTCCTTATTTAAAATTGCATCTTTTCAGCATTAATTTTCATAAAGACAAGCTCTAATCACACTTTTCAAGAACAGATGCCTAAACCTGTGTGAATTATCATTCACACAACTACTTAACAACATAGTACGTTTCTACTTTAGACTCCATTAGCAAATATTCATTGGCAAACTAGACTATATGCCCAAATTCTTATGTTGTTTAAAATCGAGGACAACATAATCGAGACCAATTTGATAGAAAGAGTAGCATTGCATAGACGACTAGCATTGCATGGACGACAGTCTTTTGGATTAGATTCTTACCAGAGGCTACTTTTGCGATCCAAATACTTGCACCACTTCTTGTAGTTCTTGAAAAGCTTCTTCATAACTTCATCCAGAGCACAGTCATCCAACTGAATACAGAAAAAATTCATTATAACAGTTTTCTTTGCCACAGGAATATGAAATCAAGCTGATTTTAATCCACCCATCCACCCCCCCGAAAAAAGAGAAAAATAAAATAAAATAGAAAACTCAAGCAAGTTTAGAGTAGATTCAATTAAGATTGTCTTTCAACTTCTTAAGTTTTACTAGAACCTCTTACATTCATCAACCAAGGGCAAAACATGGTCTGCCTACGCTGTCAAACATATAAGCAAGAACTCGGACAGGAAACCTGAACCAAATACTGTCACGTATGCCCCATAACATCTCTGCTTAGGTTGTCAAATTTCATGTTACCTCTGCCTTGTTTGTTAAAGCATTTGGGTCAGTTGGATGGTCACTTATGTTGACTAGGCACAATAATAGTAATATAGTATCAGGAAAGCAGTTCAAGAATCAGGACTTGAGATGTATGGTTACATATTGGATTAGATGAGGGAACTAGATCTCTTATTTGAACGTCAAGGTTGGCATGAGATACTACTTTGACCAAAACTTAATGAACTATAGATTTGCATCAATTCTACTAAGTACTGCAGGCAAAACCTTTCACCTAGTTGCGACTTACGAGTTGTCTAAAACATGACAACAGCAACAAGCTATTTTGATATAGCAGAAAACATATGTTTGCCAATCAGATTACACCCAAAAACTACAAGATTTTGATATACACATAAGCAAGACAAATATAAGCTTCCTATCAAGCTCTTAAGAGAACTAAATGATTCACTCCACAATTTCTATAAGAGGAACTAGGAGAAGCTTTCGCTCTTGTAAAACTTTTGAATTCATGCTAGAGAAAACAAAAGCGATCCACAAAGTTTATCAAGGGAAAATACTTAAGTCTCAGAAGGCTACACAAAATGAGGAAAATCAAGATTAATCCTTTCAATAAGCCAAAGAGGAGTAACAATTCAGTAATCTAGATACTTATTTTACGAGGCCCAGCTGTTCACTGAGCAATCTACTGTCTGAACCAAATAAAATATATGTAAGAAATTTGTATTTCACAACGAATTTAAGATTATAAGCATTGTAAAATAAGATAACACAATCACAATCTTGGATAACATCATAATTTTATCAGACATTAGACATGACAAAGTAAAGGAGTGTTAAGATTGTGGAAGCTGTCAATCATGCCTAAATACATAATTGTAGTGAAACTATTTCTTCCATGCTTATTATTAATTAACTTCAAAGTGCTAGGACTATTGACAAGATGGATGTACATCCAGAGCTTCTGTATATTGTTTAAAACATAATTGATTTTGAGTTTATTTAATTAAATGATTCAAACTTCTGAAGTAGAGAATTCCACAGATGTGAACTGACAATAATCCAGAGGGGAAAGATAACCTGTCAGTGAATTTCTAGAAGCTGTATAAAGCCAAAACCTCCAACAATGAACAATAAATACCAACAGCTTGTAGAGCCTCATCGGTAATATTTAGGCATTTTAGTTTAAGAACTTTCAATGTAGAACATCTTTTTTGCCACAGCAAGCAAGCCTTTGTCATTGATGGTCTCAGAGTCCAGTGACAGAGATTCAAGAGATCTACAGTGAGATCCCACTGCCTCTAATGAGATATCAGTGATCTTAGCACACGCAGCAATCCCAATTGATTTCAAGGTCGACGCAGTGGAATACACCTGATTTCAAGTTTTGGGGATTGGAAGACACAGTGGGTCGACGCAGCAGCGCCGCCTCTGCAACTCGAAACCCTAGCGCCGCCGCCTCAACAACTCGGAATCCAAGCGCCGCTTCTGCCGGAGTCGCGACTCCCAGATCGGAGCACCGTGGTTGATGTCGCCTCAGGAGCCCAAGAGCCACCGCTGAAACCCTAGCGCCGCCTCACTTCTCCAGTCGCCGGATACAGACAGCAAATCAATCACTGGCTTCCCATCTTTTGTAGGAGTTATCTTTCAGAATATCAGCGGAAAAAAAAGGTCAGCATGCGTAAGAGGAAGGTATGTGCAAAATAAGTGTTAATTCTATACCTTGGTAGCAAATACTCCAGTGATAGATTATTATACGATAACAATAATAAAAAGCAACCTTGCCAAATCGTGATAGAACTCGTAATATTTAAACAAAAAGGAAGACAGATAAACCCCCTCTGCTCTCATTCTCTGTCAGCATCTCTCTCTCTAAAAAGACAAAATTGCAGACGAGGAAGAAAGATAACTCACCGAGCGGCAGCGGCGGCGGCGACGGAAGAAGAGAATGTGGAGTGCGGCGGCGATGGAACAATGGTGAGCGGCGACAAGGAGAAAAAGAGTAGTGTATCGTCGCAGGGCGGGAGCGTTCCAAGTCCGAAATAAATGAGGGCAAATATTGTAAATTCAGGTTCTACTTATAATATAAATATAAATAAAGTCCAGGTATGAGAGATATTGAATTGTTGGTGAAAATGGTTAAGTGATATGTTAATAAACTCACACGTCGTGAGTTCGAATCTCACGCTTTTTTTTTTTTTTTTAATTTATGACATAGACTACGCTTTTTTATTAAAAACACGCACATACACTACGCTTTTTAAGCGTAGTCTATACCCACTATAGACTACGCATTTACACCACGCTTTTGTTAGCGTAGTCTATACTCAAAAAAGACATAGACCACGCTGATACAAAAGCTGCTTTTGAGTCTACTCTCTTATACGCCACGCCAAAAAGCGTAGTCTATAAGTGTAGAAAAGTGGTTTTGTAGTAGTGTCATTACTGGTCCTCGGTGATGTTACATTTCACAACAAACACGCACCCACGAAAACAAGAAGCGATGTTCAAAATACTCCGACGATAGCCAAGATGATGACTTAATCAGCTAGGGATGTCGCTTTCAGGTCGTGGTTCTCTCAAAGAAAATGAATCATTCAGTTCTTCTCGTTACAAGTCTGGTTAATCACCTAGTATTGCAAGGATGTCGCCCTTCAGATATCAACATGTATATAACACATTAGCCACTACATGAATCTTCCCATAACTTAGTTCTTCTAAATATGACCATGCTTTGATTATCAAGTGCACAGATGTCTCCACACTTCGCTCGGTCAACCCCTCTCCACTAACATGAGTGTCATCAATCTTTGGATCGATGGGTCTTTAACGACTTATAATGTTAGGCTTGGGTGACGGTAGGATTGTTTGGGATAATGTGGCTCAAAACACCTGGGCACCTAAACTCATTCTTGGTTCCAACTTGCCTGACCTCTCTCTTTTTTCTTTTTATAGAAACCTCGCATCTTCACCTTTTTCGTTTATCATCTCCAATTTTTTTTTTTCACTTCACCCTCAACTTCTTTACAACTTCGCCCTTAACTTCCGAGGTTACTTTACCTCGCCCACCCCCAAACTTAGAACATAACATTGTCCCCAATGTTGAGACTTATACAAAAATGAGGGGTGAGCCATTGTTATTTTGACATAGAGATTAGTACGGGCACTATTATAGATACGAGAGAAACTGAACCACAATTAGGCATGCCCAAAGTGAAGGGTAAGGAATAATATTTGTGGATATACAGGGGAATATTTAGTGGATGCAAGAAAGAAAAAGCTTGTCAGCTCAAAGGGGGACCCTAGGGAAAATATCATATTAGGGATGGTTAGAAAGGCACAATCGATCCAAAAAGGGCCTACGTCCTATCCATGTTGACACACTCATTTATATTGTCTCAAGGGGGAGTCCCAACCCAATATAAAAGACAGGCACTCATACAAAATCGTAGGCCAATTAAGATTCACTGATGCAATGGTCAATCCCTATAGTAGCTAATATGCTAATACCAAGATTAATAGAGGTACACCCCGCAAAATAAGGGTAAAAACCAGACAAGCGATAAGGAGTACCAAAGATCACAATATAAATAAAACAGATTGATATCATAAAGCTATCCCTTGCCAGCCAAACATCATCCTCAGAAATCATCGAAAACAGAATCACATGCTTTTATTGAACAAACCAGAACAACATCAACAAAACACCGACCAGAAATTTAAAAGCTAACCACAAACAAAACACAAAACAAACACCAAGGATTGAGTTAGAGAAAACGCCCCTGACCTACTCCTCGGGAGAACTCGAAGGAGTAGGAGAAGAGTGGGTAGTGATCGCTCACTTTTCTAACACGAAAAACGTGCAAGTATAAGGTAAGCAGAGTATCGTATCCACAGGGATTGTATCACGAAAACATAGAAGCTAGCTCAACGATAATTCATCATTATTCAAGCACATAAATTGGGTGAGAGGTTTAAGGGCTTCAGAATTTAATCCAAAGCAAAGGTAACCATGCAGAAATATAAAATAAAGCAATAAAATCACGGATGATAAAACAGATAAGAAAGACTAACCCTAGGGATACATTAATCCTTTCCACAACGTATGTTTATCCTGTTTCCTATTAGCCAATTTTAATCCAGACAAGATGGAAGATCACATATATAACCAACAACTTCAGTTACGATATTTGCGGTTGTAGATTACTAGTTTTCCCTATTACTGTTACGTCTCTAGGTGAAAACAAGCAACTCCAAACATATCACAAAGAATAAGCTTCCTACGGATGTTCCTATCTCAGCTACGACTCAAGGTTTATCCGTATCATGCATTCAAGATCGATTAACAATTAATACAGTTACGTAATTAACTGGCAACTAGATATGCATCAAGATTGATCAGAAATTAACACATATAAATAAGCACCAAGAATCATGAATCAATGCCTGGAAGGTAAATAGAGATAACAGGAATAACAACATATAGGATCGGATCATGCAAACCCTAAGATTAGAATAGAAAATTACCTAGACATAATTAACGGAATAAAATACGAATAAAACATAAAAACGGAAATTAAATTCATAAAACACGAATAAAAGCGTTGGATGAACAATTGTTGGTCTTGAATCCAATCCCAAGCGATAAACGAAAAACAAAGGAAAACGATCGGACAAAAAGTTCCGAATCGATAACAACGAAGATCTAAACTAAAACAACGGAAAACTAAGGCTAGAACTAAACGGAAGCTAAAGAAAAGCAAAATCGGAGGAAAAATCTATGAAAACGTGTCTGGGGACGTCTGGGTCTCCGGAGGCGAGGGTGATCCCTGTATTTATAGATAAGGGTGGAAACCCTAATTTGCTGCGCCGCCACGCCGCGGTCGCTAGCTCGACCGCGAGGCATCTCCTCCGCGACGCCCCTCTCGCCGCATCCGGCGCCAAGGCCATTTGAGCTTCCCTCGCGACATGGCTGGCGCCGCTATCCATGGTCGCGAGAATTGTGCGATGGCTATCTCGGTCTTTGGGCATGCTCGGCGTGCACGAGGTCGCGATCGCGGTCTCGCTTGGCTCTCGCGCGGCTTGCCTAGCGGCTAGCCTAGCGACCGCTAGGCTGGTCGCTAGAAACTGGGCAGATGTGGTTTTGGCCTCGTTCTTCGTTTCTTGCTTCGATCATCAACATATAAACCTACAAAACGTCAAAAGAGCACCCAAGAGCAGTATCTTCTAAAATAGATAAAATCATTAAGATCCGATACATAAACGCATTTAATAGATCTAAAATCATCTTTAAATATCATAAATAAACGTGTAAAATGCGCGTTTATCACACCCTCAAACATAAAATACCGGGAAGAAAATAACTCATCTGGAGTCGACTGTGACGGCTATGGGGAAACACGTAAAGATGTTGGAAAATCAGATTGGTCAAGTAGCCGTACAATTGAATGCACAACAAAAGACGGGCCAATTTCTGAGTAATACGGAGGTGAACCCAAAAAATCAGTGTTTCGCCATCCAGACGAGGAGTGGACAAGCTTACCCGAGCTCTACCGAGGAAGAAGAGGCTGAAAGTAAACTGGAGCAGAAACTCGCGATCGTGAGCCCGATCGCGAGGAGTCCAAAGTATTCCCCACAGAAGCTCGCGACCGAGCATGCGCCCGCGAGCCTGACCGCGAGTCATCAGACTGTGCATACCTCAGATATGTTCACGAGCCACCCAAATACCGCAAGCGATCCGCATAAGCAATCGTGCGAGCATGCTGCGGAAATCGCGTGACCTCGCGCCCGCAAAACATTCCGAATCGATAAAAACGATCGGACAAAACGTTCCGAATCGATAACAACGAAGAACTAAACTAAAAAAACAGAAAACTAAGGCTAGAACTAAACGGATGCTAAAGAAAAGCAAAATCGAGGAAAAGGCGTGGCGTGTGCGGGGCGCCTCGGGTCTCCGGAGGCGCGAGGGGGGTGATCCCCTATTTATAGATAAGGGTGGAAACCCTAATTTGCGCGTCTGCCGCCATGCCTCGCGACTGCTCCTCGCGGTCGTTAGCTCGACAATGAGGCATCTCCCCGCTTCTCTCTCTCTCGGCGCCGCGTCATTGGCTTCCCCCGCGACATGGCTGGCGGCCGCTATCCATGGTCGCGAGAATTAGGGCAGTGGCTATCTCGGTGCTGGGCATGCTCGCGTGCACGAGGTTGCGGTCGTGGTCTCGCTTGGCTCTCGCTGCGGCTTGCCTAGCGGCCAGCCTAGCGACCGCTAGGCTGGTCGCTAGAAACTGGGTAGATGTGGTTTTGGCCTCGTTCTTCGTTTCTTGCTTCGATCATCAACATATAAACCTACAAAGCGTCGAAGGAGCACCCAAGAGCAGTATCTTCTAAAATAGATAAAATCATTAAGATCCGATACATAAACGCATTTAATAGATCTAAGATCATTTTTAAATATCATAAATAAACGTGTAAAATGCGCGTTTATCACACCCCCAAACTTGAAGCATTGTTTGTCCTCAAACAAAAACAGAACAGAAAGATAAACGAAGGACACAACAAAAGATCAACGAGTATAGCAAAGGTGATAAACACAATCAAGCCTCGAAAATATCTTTCAACGCTTGAAAATATTAGCACACATGACGACATTAGTTAATTCAACACCAACAACAATTGAAAGCAAAAACTCATTTAGTTCAACCCTCACAAAGGCATGTGTGTAAAATATAGGATAAATATAGGATACACTCAACTCATAAAGAAATTAAGGACGTGTATATACTCAATGATCAATGCAATGCAAAATCTTACCATAGGCTTGCCATTTCTCTAATATCTCCACCGTCAAATGTGTTCAAATAAGGATCAAAAGGTCTTTTCATAGGTTATATTGTAGGCACATTGGTTAAGGTAGGATAATATATGGCTAAGTGACTCAAAAATATTCCAAGCACCCCATTTATACTTTTCGACACATATGGACTTTGTCCATTTTCCTCTTCTTTTTCAACGTGCTAAATCGACGCTTTATCCTCATAAGGTACCTATACTTTGATTAACGACCCTTTATGCTCAAAACACATAGTGAACTTATCATTGCTTTTTCTTTTCTTTTTTAGAGCTTATAGGGTTTCTCATTCACAACAAAGGTACTATTCTTCACCACAGATGTATTTCTCCAAAAGTAATTTTTCTCGTCATAACTACATCAAAATTTCAACCCCTTTTGATTCCCATATCCATCCTCACCTCCTATCATCCGGTTAATCGAAAGAATAAGTCTAATAAAAGCTCAAAGAAGGCTACAAATGGTATACATCATCGGGTTAGTGTTTTGGGTGAATATGTGGTTAACAAAGATGGCCTGTTTATACAGTGAAGCTCAAGTCTCACGGGTTAAGCAAATGGTGAAAAACAACAAGTTTAAGCAATCTCAAATCGTTCATGCGTCATTTTCTAACATATCATGTGCACTATCTTTAAATTTCACACTTAAAAATTTCTATCATCATTGGCTACATGGATTAACACACTTCACTTAACTCGTTGATCGACAGACACAAAAACGAACAGCAAAACAAAAAAAAACACGACAAAAGACCCCAAAGCATAACAACTTAACAAAATAAAGCAAAACATAAGAAAGACTCTCAACCAACTCACACTCGAACACTTCCCCCAAACTTATTGTCAATAATTGTGCAATGGGCAATAAGGTTTGCGAAAGAGTGATTGGGAGAGATCTTACCTCAAATGTCGCACTACTCGTGGTGGATAGAATCCTCGCCATTGATGATATACCTTGGGGCTTAAAACTGACAAACAAGACACAACAAAACAAAGAAAACAAGACGAAAAACAACAAAAGCATGTAAAATGTTGGGTTACCTCCCAACGATTGTTAGATTTATCGTCGCTAGCTCGACGGTACCTCTCATCAATCAGGCGATTTGACAACTGAGGTCTTTCCAAACTTTCGTTTGCCCTTGTACTTAGCATTCACGGCAGCCCACCAATTGGCATAAGAGTGGCTTCCCCCGAACTTAAACGAATCCCTCGGATTTTTATGCCGAGTCCATCTCTTCTTTCTGGCATCTTCATCGACTGGTCGGTTGCCCTTCGCATGTGAGACTTGACTAGCAGTAGCAGTAGTGATCGAGTAGCAATTTTTAGGTTCTGAACTATCGTGTTGCTTGATGGCTGTAGGGAAATCTAATTTAACCCTATCCCGAGGATCTATCTTGGATGTTTAATTCACCATACATTGATTATATTCCTAGCATGCGTCTATATAATTAATTGCAACACGTAGGGGTTTTCTCGTGTTTACCTTTGAATATGTCGAGGTGGATCGGGATGAACGGATCGAGACTCGTGCTTTGACCTTCTGGACTGTATCCCGGTTGCCCAATCTCCAACGTCGAGTGAGGACGATCTATGGAGAATGCTACAAAAAATCACCCTAATACTCTCCCTAATTTTCGAGAACCACTCCCAAGCACTATGGGAATACCGAAAATTATAAGGATGTTAATTGATCATTAACCTAGATTTTATCTCTTACCTTATATTTATAATGCATTACCATAATCCCTTAAGGAAAGGATCCATGCATATCCCATAAATATAATTATATCCTTATAGGATAAAGAGAATAAAATCCTCATCCTTAGAGACATATGGGCGCCGATTTTCTTGAAGAAGAACGGCCTGGATGGGCCGACCAGGATCAAATGCAAGGAATAAAGATGGGCCTCAAATAAATTAATTATCTTATGTTCACCCGAACATAAATTAATTTATAAACATTTATTCATGCCACTAGAGAATAAATGCCGACTTACCCTTTATTACCGAAGGTGAGTCGAACTTGCACTTAGACATTACGAATCCTCGTATTTAAGATATCGACGTCCATTAATTATTTATAGCATTCTGACTACTTAAAATAATTAATATCTTTAATTCCTTAAGTAGTACCACTCAACCTTATTATTGTACATGAGCTAACTCAACCTGCAGGGTTTAGTACAATAAACCTTTTGAGCTCCTTAAGGGGACGTCATCATCCTAAACGGATACGGTGACTCGATATAGATAACTAGCATGACATACAAGCACTGCCACCACCCAAGATACGGAGAATATTGGGTTAGAACATATAACCTCACCCATAACAAGTCAAGTGATGGTCAACAACTCATACTCACCTAATACCTTATCGAGGTTTAGATCATCGTAAGTCACCGAGATCTAGGTTCTTCACGGCGGTCGATAGAAGAACTCATCTCATCGCGTGATCCATCAATACGTCGAGACGCACCAAAGATAGACAAGCAACCAAGTCAAGTCACTTCTTATCTACACGCAGCCTCATACCGACAACTCGTCCTCAAGTTGTCTCACCGTGATCCTTTTATATCTCATTAAGCTCGACCAATCATACGGACTTACGTGATCTTCTACACATCGTATGATCTAACTTATATATGAGATAAGGGGACACGGATATATGCAATCAAGTAATCAATTCGGATGGGAGATTGTAATAGTGGTAGTAGGAAACATTGTATACAAGCTCAACCATACCGCTTTCGAAGATACAAATCCAACAATCTCCCACTTATACTAAAGCAAACTTTTAGTATACAATGTGTCTCTCTACTAGCTATTACAAACAAAACCATCACTTTGCTTCTCCCACTTATACAAAAGTTTCCTTTCTAAGTGGGTGCCTTCATGCGCAATCAAAGTCCTCTAACGTGCCCGACGTAGACTTTTTGCGGCAGGCATTTCGTGAATGGATCCGCTAGGTTATCCGTCAGATCAATCTTTGCAATCAGCACGTCCCTCGCCTAACGATTTCGTAAGACATGGTACTTTCTCTCTATGTGTTTGGTCTCCTTGTGGGTCCGTGGTTCCTTCAGTGTGCCATCGCACCGAGTTATCACAAGAAACTATGATACTCATAGGCAAACCAAACCACATCTAGATCCATGAGGTAGTTCTTGAACCATACAGCCTCCTTAGCGCCCGGCGGCTACATTTTCGGCTTCCATGGTAGAGTCCGCAAAGCATCGCCGCTTTGCACTCATTGAGATCTGGCTCTACCTCCCAAGTTAAACACATAGCCCGAGGTGACTTTTTCTCATCACGGTCGACTTGGAAATCAAGTCCGAATAACCCAAAGGTATTAGACTATCTCAAGATAGTAAACTAGCCTATAATCTCGAGTCCATTTCGGTGTACTGAGTATATGCTTCATCAGCCTAATGAGCTTGTCCAGGTTAGATCGATATCTAGCTACTATGCTCACCGCATAGCGGATTTCGGCCTCGTGCATAGCTTTGCGTACATGAGACTTCCTACGGTGGAAACGTGAGGAACTTGTCTCATTTCTCTATCTCCTTTGCGGTCATAGGTGATCGCTTTAGATAAAGGAACGCCATGTATGAAGGTAGCAATCCTTTCTTGGCGGTGCTCGCATACTAAAACGAGTAATCACAGTATCAATGTAAGACGCCTGAGATAAGCTCAACATTTTCTTCTTGCGATCTCGGTAAACCTTGATCCCAAGAATGTACGCTGCATCTCTTAAGTCTTTCATTTGAAACTGATCGGATAACCAACTCTTTACGTCTGATAACAACTTCACATTGTTGCCAAATAGAAGAATGTCATCTACATAAAGTGCAAGAAATACCACATTACCGTTGACATCTAAATGATACACACAACTCTCGCTAGGCAACTGGGTAAATCCATAGGACTTTACCACCTCGTCCAAACGTAAGTTCCATGATCTTGCATCATTGTCTTGTATTGCCTCGCTATACGTCCATGGGTCGATTATTGCCTGTTCGTTTTCTGGGACTAAATCCGAAGATTCACCCATGAACATTAATCGCTTGGGTTGACGAACAACCCTACCACTACGACGAGGTGCTACAGGCACTATGGCAACGGTGGGTGCAGTAACTCGTGGTTTTCTATCTTGCACAACTTGCTCGGTAGGAACCACTTGCGGTCGGTATCTCCAGCTGAACTCGACCCACTTCAATTTCTTGAAGTATCGGTGTCGATCCTCCCACTGACACACGACATCTCGTACCTTTGGCCTAATCGGTGGTGGAATACGATCATCTTCTAATTCCTGAAGAATGATTTCAACTTTGGATTTATGGTTTGTCATATAATCCTCTTCTAAGAATCGGGCATTAGTGCTAATAATGACCTTCTGATCCTTAGGACTATAGAATAAACCACCTTTCGTCCCTCTAGGATAGCCAATAAACAGCCTTGCGTCGGATCTAGCCTCCAACTTGTCAGCCTTCTTGTTCAGCACATGTGCTGGACTGCCCCATATCCTTATGTGGCTTAAACTAGGCTTGCGCCCAAACCACAACTCGAAAGGGGTCTTTTCGACTGACTTGGATGGTACTAGATTTAGCAAGTATGCCGCCGTTTCTAAGGCATACCCCCAGAACGAAATAGGCAATGTTGCATAACTCATCATTGATCTAACCATTTCCAAAAGAGTCCTATTTCTTCGCTCTGACACACCATTTTGTTGTGGTGTGCCCGGTGTAGTGAGCTGGGAGGTAATCCCACACTGCACCAAATAGTCCATAAACTCGTTACTGAGGTATTCGCCACCGCGATCAGACCGCAAAGGACTTGATACTTTACCAAGCTTCGTCTCCATCCGCCTTAAACTCTTTGAATTTCTCAAAGCATTCTGGACTTGCGGTGAAGCGGTATATGTATCCGTACCTTGAGTAATCGTCGATGAAAGTGACAAAATACTGTACCCTCCACGAGCTTGTGTGGACATCGGTCCACACAGTCGAAATGGACTAGCTCCAACACTTCTTTGGCTCTATAACCCTTCGCTGGAAGTCCGGGTCGACATCTTTCCTTCTATACAGATTCGCGGACGGGAGCGAGTAAGCGTGAGATTACCCAACGCTCCATTCTTAGCCGGTCTTTGGATCCTATTTAGATTAATGTGACCTAATCTAAGATGCCGAGAAATGTGGTGTCATCTTCTAAGAAAACTTTCTCTTTTAAGGTTTGGCGTAGATGCAACATAGTTATAGGTATTATGTTTTGCGAGAAATAGTATAAAGCAAATTATATAAAATGCCAACACAGATAACTTCGTCATTTCTTATGATAGAAACACCACTATCAAAAATAACAGAATATCCATGAATAAACAATTTCGAAACAAAAACAATGTTCCGCCAAAAATCCGGCACATATAAAATGTCTTTTAAAACTAAAACTGTTCTCTCAAAACATAAAGTAACATCTCCGACTGCAACGGCCTCGACTTTCGCCGCGTTGCCCATGGAGATCGTTATCTCACCATCACTCGGCTCCCTTGTCGCGAGAACCCTCGCAATGTGTAACAAACATGATCGATCGCACATCGTGTCTACTACCCAAGAATGGGTAGAACAAGTCGCCAAACATGTTTCCGTTACTAAAACAAATCATGCACTGAGCCTTGAGCTTGGGCACTTAGCCCTCCAATGTCGATCCTCACCGCACTGAAGCACTTGCCCTTCTCCTTTGGCTTTTTCAAACCACTGGTTGAGCCCTTTAAATTACTCCCACTCTTTTCTTTAGCCTTAAAATCTCTTGAATTCCACTTTTCCTTTTCATCTTTCGATAAAGCAGTGGTTTTCTTTGAGGTGCGTACTAAAGACTGTGCACCTTTGCCCATTTTGCGTTCTTTCGTTACAAGATCCTCTTGCAATGAATCTAGAGTATAACTCTTATCATAAAGGACTGCTTTATAACGGAAGTCATCAAAAGACTTGGGCAAAGTGTTAAGGATCATATCGATTCTGACTACATCATCAATATATCCTCCAACCAACTCGAGCTCTCCGAAGAGATTGATCATTTGCTCTACATGGTCATGCACCAAATCGCTTTCCTTCATTGAACTTGACATTATTGATTTTGTCAAATTATGACAAGCGATTATGTCCGACCTCATATCGATTTCATAAGACTTAGCCATATCATGGTCGCATCTTCCATCTCTTGATCTTTGGAGTAGCAAGGACTCGCACATGGTGACCAAAGAAGGCACTTTGCCATTCTATTTGATTTGTCCCATTTCTCGTGCTCCTGGCGCTCCTCATCGATGATTGAATCGCCTAGAGGCTTGGGACGGGGTGTGAGTGAGTACAAATAGATTTTCTTCCGCAGATGAACATTCTCTATGTTTCGCTTCCACTAGATAAAAATCGGACGGATAAAGTTTTATGCGAGCATATTGATAATCGGTGTAAGAGACATATCCGAAAGATAATGTAAACACATAAGCATACGATCGCACATAATTCGTAACAACAATATTGTAACCTTTGATAAAACAATATTGATTGAAACCTCCAATCGCCCAAGGAATCCACATACGAAGCCAGCGCTGTGGATCGTTTACACATGAACCCCCGACCGCACTAAAATATACCTTTTAGTCGTTTAATTTCAATCCATGTCAACTTATCCTTACGACAAATGAAATTAATGATCGGACCTTACTAGACCACATCATTATCGCAAGAAGGGACTTCGGGAAGTTGTACTCGAGGTGATGTCTAAGTAATGACCACAATTTTAACGCGAAAATGAATTCTTAGAATCGGCATACTCACTCGGACCATACCGCTCCAATTCAAATTCTTTTGTTATCTCCTTTAAAACTATCTCTAGAGAACTTATGAAAATCGCACATGCAAGCCACACGTGTGTGTCGCCGTTTACATGAAACTCCCACTTCTCAATAGATTTAAAAAGTTTTATTTAGAAATCTCATCTAACAAACTTATGATAAACAAAGCAAGCAAGCCACGCGTGTGGGCCACTCACTCAGGTGCATCTCACTTTGTATAGAGATCAAAAGTGGAGGTCTTGACATTTTAATTTGAAAAATTAATATGTCGGGTTACTTGCTTAGTCTTTTGTTTCAAAAGGTTTGTCCATGCAGATCACGTAATCCTAGCATGCTTTTCTATAGAACTCAACATGTAAAACATGCTCAGTAATTCTAAAATATGCTTGAAAATGCGATAAACCTAGCATGCTTACTATGCGCATTCAATCACGAAAACATATAATATGTTTTTCACGTAATTTAAACATACATAGCATGCTTCTGCATAATTTAAACATCCACGACATGCAATGAACGATAAAAATAAAATAAACGTTCATCGTGGCCCACTCGTGGAACCTGCACTTTCTTGCCTAAACTATTACATAGAAATTCAAAGTACAGATCTTCAACATGAAAAACGGGCCTCGCATGCACGGGCACCGACCGGATTCGTCAAAACTGGATTCGGGCGGAAAAATGGGTCGGTGGAAAAAAGCGGGTCGGGCGGATCCGCCCAAATGGGGTGGGCGGCAGCTAGGGTACAGCCCATGCGCTGGCCACCTCGCGTGCTCCTCGCTGGCTGCCCGCGGTCGCAAAGGCGACCGCGACCCGTCGAGCATGCGGCGCGGCCACGCCCGTGCTTCGCGGCGCGTCGCGCGTTGTTTCATGGTTGACCTCGCGCCAGATCTTGGCTCGTGGCGCCGGGTGTCTCGCGTGAATCACGCGTGCCCCGTCACCCGCACCCGCGCGCTCGTGTTCGCTGCCGAGCTCGCCTAGCGGATGAGCTGCCGACGTGCCGAGCTACCGAGCTACCAAGCACGACCTGCCGAGGTCGCCTAGCGCTGCCGAGGTCAACTCGCCGAGGTCACCGCTGCCGCCGAGGTCGCCGTTCGCGCAAGACGCTATCGAGCGCCACAGGACGCGTCTGGCGAAAATTGCGCGCCCCAGGTCGCCTACGTCGGCCGAGACCTCGTTGAGGTTTCCGTGCGCTATCTGCCGAGAAAACATTCTCCTTCTAGGGTTTGAAGAAGATGCAACATAGTTATAGGTATTATGCTTTGCAGAAATAGTATAAAGCGAATTATATAAAGTGCCAACACCGATAACTTCGTCATTTCTTATGATAGAAACACCACTATCAAAAATAACAGAATATCCATGAGTAAATTGTTTCGAAATAGAAACAAGGTTCCGCCAAAAATCCGGCACATATAAAACGTCTTTAAAACTAAAACTGCTCTCAAAACATAAAGTAACATCTCCGACCACAACGGCCTCGACTTTTGCGCGTGCCCATGGAAATCGTTATCTCGCCATTACTCGCCTCCCTTGTCCGCATGAACCCCGCAAGGTGTAACAAACATGATCGATCGCACTCGTGTCTACTACCCAAGAATGGGTAGAACAAGTTGCTAAACATGTTTCACACTAAAGCAAGCAGCGTACTTGAGCCTCGAGCATAGGGCACATAGCCTCCAATGCCCGGCCTTCTGCTGCACTGAAGCACTTGCCTTCTCCTTTGGCTTTTCAAACCTCCGGTGGCAGCCATGTTCTTGCTCCCATTACTCCCACTATTTCCTTTAGCCTCTACCACCTTTGGTGCCCCTTTTCTTTTTCATTTTGCAACGGAAAATTTGGGCCCTTAGATGTGCTAGCAAAGATGTGCTCCTTTGCCCATAACTCCTTCCCAGCCACGAGATCATTGAGCAACCGACTAAGTGTATACTCGCCTTGCAAATGATCGCATTCACGCCGAAGTTCTCAAAAGACTTGGGCAAAGTATTGAGGATGATATCGACCTTGACCATCATCAATACATCCTCCCAACCATCTAGACTATCCATGAGATTGAGTCATGTGGGAGACATGTTCATGGACCGAACTTCCTTCTTCTATCTTACACGCCAAGATTTCTCTCATTGTGTGGAAGCGATCGTCCGATCCGATCGCCCAAACTTACTCTCGAGACTTGACCAAATATCGGTCGCGTCTTCCATCGATCGATGTCGCGTACCGCAAGCCTTTGGACATAGTAGTCATCATAAGAGCATTTAGCCATATTGTTTGACTTATTTCAAAGTCCGCTGACTCTCGCCGCTCATTAGTTGATCGTCGAGAGGGCATCGGGTTTAGGAGTAGTGAGAACAAACATGTGTTCTTCAAATGATAAGAACATATTCCATGTTTCGCTTCCACTCGATAAAATTTGGACGGATAACGGATTTTGTGCGAGCATATTGATAATCGATAAGAGAGACATATCTCGAAACGATAATGTAAACACATAAGCATCGATCGCACATAATTACGTAACAATAATATTGTAACCTTTTGATAAAATAATATTAATTGAAACCTCCAATCGCCCAAGGAATCCCATATGCAAGCCCGCGCGTGTGGGCGTTATACATGAACCCCTCGACCAAACTAAAATATACCTTTTAGTTGTTTAATTTCAATCCATGTCAACTTATCCTTATGACAAATGATATTAACGATTGGACCTTACTAGACCACATCACTATCACAAGAAGGGCCTTCGTGAGAAGTTATACTTGAGGTGATGTCTAAGCAATGACCACATTTTTAACAAGAGAAAACGAATTCTTAGAATTAGCATACACACTCGGACCATACCGCTTCCAATTCAAATTCTTTTGTTATCTCATTTTATATCTATCTCTAGAGAACTTATGAAAATCGCACATGCAAGCCCACGCGTGTGGGCGCCACACATGAAACTCCCACTTCTCAATAGATTTGAAAAGTTTTATTTAGAAATCTCATCTAACAAACTTATGATAAAAAGTGCAAGCAAGCACGCGTGTGGGCGCCACTCACAATGCATCTCACTTTGTATAGAGATCAAAAGTGGAGGTCTTGACATTTTAATTTGAAAAATTAATATGTCGGGTTACTTGCTTAGTCTTTTGTTTCAAAAGGTTTGGCCATGAAGATCACGTAATCCTAGCATGCTTTTCTATAGAACTCAACATGTAAAACATGCTCGCAGAATTCTAAAATATTCTTGAAAACGCGATAAACCTAGCATGCTTACTATGCGCATTCAATCACGAAAACATATAATATGTTTGTTCACATAATTTAAACATACATAGCATGCTTCGATAATTTAAACATCCACGACATACGCAATGAGCGATAAAAATAAAATAAAACGCGTTCATCGTGGCCACTCGTGGAACCTGCACTTTCTTGCTTAAACTATTACATAGAAATGCAAAGTACAGATCTTCAACATGAAAAACGGGCCTCGCGTGCACGGGCACGGACCGGATTCGTCAAAACTGGATTCGGGCCGGAAAAATGGGTATGGGCGAAAAAAGCGGTCGGGCGGATCGGCCCAAAATGGGGCTGGGCGGCAGCAGCAGGGTATAGCCCATGCAGCGCCATCATCCTGCGCCGCCGCCACGCGTGCTCATCGCAGGCTCCTCGCGGTCGAAAAGTCGACCGCGACCCGTCGAAAGACGCGGTCGCTGCCACGCCCGTGCTGCGGCGCGCGTTGCCAGCTGTTGACCTCGCGACCGCGTCGCTGGCTCGCTGCGCCGGGTGTCTCGCGCGAATCTGCCGCCCGTCGCCCGCGCCGCACTCCGCGTTCATTCCGAGCTCGCTCTGGCGGCCGAGCCGCCGACATGCCGAGCTGCCGAGCACGACCGCCGAGGTCGCCTAAGCGCGCCGAGGTCAACTCGCCGAGGTTGCCTACGCCATTGCCGAGGTCGCCGCCGCTTTCGTATGCGTCTGCCGAGTGCCAGGGGACGTCTGCACGAAAGTCGCGTGCCCCGGGTTGCCTACGTCGGCCGAGACCTCGTTGAGGTTTCCGTGCGCTATCTGCCGAGAAAAATTTCTCTTTCTAGGGTTTGAAGAAGATGCAACATAGTTATAGGTATTATGTTTTGCAGAAATAGTATAAAGCGAATTATATAAAGTGCCAACACAGATAACTTCGTCATTTCTTACGATAGAAACACCACTATCAAAAATAATGAATATCCATGAGTAAATAGTTTCAAATAGAAACAAGGTTCCTCCAAAAATCCGGCACATATAAAACGCCTTTAAAACTAAAGCTGTTCTCTCAAAACATAAAGTAACATCTCCGACTACAACGGCCTCGACTTTCGCCGTTGCCCATGGAAATCGATATCTCGCCATTACTCGGCTCCTTGTCCCAGGAACCCCTCGCAGTGTAACAAACATGATCAACAAGACCCATGTCTACTACCCAAGAATGGGTAGAACAAGTTGCTAAACAAGTTTACGTTACTAAAGCAAGCATGTACTTGAGCCTTGAGCATAGGGCACTTAGCCTTCCAATGCCCGGGCTTACCGCACTTGAAGCACTTGCCTTCTCCTTCGGCTTCTTCAGCCTCCCGTGGCAGCCATGTTCTTGCTCCCATTACTCCCACTATTTCCTTGCCTCTACCACCTTTGGTGCCCCTTTTCTTTTCCATTTTGCAACGGAAAATTTGGGCCCTTAGATGTGCTAGCAAGAGCATGTGCTCCTTTGCTCATAACTCCTTCCTTGACCACGAGATCATCGAGCAACCCGACTAAGTGTATACTCGCCTCTTGCTAATGATCGCATTCACGAAAGTTCTCAAAAGACTTGGGCGTTGTATTGAGGATGATATCGACCTTGCTCACGCCAATACCTCCTCCCAACTGATCAAGACTATCCATGAGATGAGTCATGTGGGAGACATGTTCATGGACCGAACTTCCTTCTTCCATCTTACACGCCAAGATTTCTCTCATTGTGTGGAAGCGGACTGTCCGATCCGACTGCCCAAACTTACTCTCGAGACTTGACCAAATATCAGTCGCGTCTACCATCGACTGATGCTGCAGCTGCAAGCCTTTGGACATAGTAGTCATCATATAGCATTTAGCCATATTGTTTGACTTATTTCAAAGTCTGCTTGACTCTCGCTGCTCATTAGTTGATGCGTCAGTAAGGGCATCGGGTTTAGGAGTAGTGAGAACAAACATGTGTTCTTCAGCGATAAGAACATATTCCATGTTTCGTTTCCACTAGATAAAATTTGGACCGGATAACGGATTTTTTGCGAGCATATTGATAATCGATGTAAGAGACATATCTGAAACGATAATGTAAACACATAAGCATACGATCGCACATAATTAACAATAATATTGTAACCTTTGATAAAACAATATTAATTGAAACCTCCAATCGCCCGAGGAATCCCACATGCAAGCCACTCGTGTGGGCGTTTACATGAACCCCTCGACTGGACTAAAATATACCTTTTAGTCGTTTAATTTCAATCCATGTCAACTTATCCTTATGACAAATGAAATTAACGATTGGACCTTACTAGACCACATCACTATCACAAGAAGGGACTTCGTGGGAAGTTATACTTGAGGTGATGTCTAAGCAATGACCACATTTTTAACAAAAGAAAACGAATTCTTAGAATTGGCATACTCACTCGGACCATACCGCTTCCAATTCAAATTCTTTTGTTATCTCCTTTTAAACTATCTCTAGAGAACTTATGAAAATTGCACATGCAAGCCACGCGTGTGGACGTTTACCCATGAAACTCCCACTTCTCAATAGATTTGAAAAGTTTTATTTAGAAATCTCATCTAACAAACTTATGATAAACAGTGCAAGCAAGCCACGCGTGTGGACGTTTACTCACAATGCATCTCACTTTGTATAGAGATCAAAAAGTGGAGGTCTTGACATTTTAATTTGAAAAATTAATATGTCGGGTTACTTGCTTAGTCTTTTGTTTCAAAAGGTTTGTCCATGAAGATCACGTAATCCTAGCATGCTTTTCTATAGAACTCAACATGTAAAACATGCTCGCAGAATTCTAAAATATTCTTGAAAACGCGATAAACCTAGCATGCTTACTATGCGCATTCAATCACGAAAACATATAATATGTTTGTCTACATAATTTAAACATACATAGCATGCTTCTGCATAATTTAAACATCCACGACATGCAATGAACGATAAAAATAAAATAAAACGTTCATCGTGGCCCACTCGTGGAACCTGCACTTTCTTGCTTAAACTATTACATAGAAATGCAAAGTACAGATCTTCAACATGAAAAACGGGCCTCGCGTGCACGGGCACGGACCGGATTCGTCAAAACTGGATTCGGGCCGGAAAAATGGGTATGGGCTGAAAAAAGCAGGTGCAGGCGGATCGGCCCAAAATGGGTCGGGGCGCGCGCAGCCAGGGTATAGCCCATGCGGCGCCCATCCTGCGCGCGCCGCCGCCGCGTGCTCATCGCGGGTCGCCTCGCGGTCGAAAAGTCGATCGCGACCGTCGAAATGCGTGCGGCGGCCACGCCTGTGTGCTGCGGCCTTGCGCGTTGCCAGCGGTTGACCTCGCGACCGCGTGCTGGCTCGCGAAGCGCCGGGTGTCTCGCGCGAATACGCGTGCCCCGTCGCCCACGCCGCGCTCGCGTTCGCTACCGAGCTCGCCTAGCGGCTGAGCTGCCGACATGCCGAGCTGCCGAGCACGACCTGCCGAGGTCACCTAAGCGACTCCGAGGTTCAACTCGCCGAGGTTGCCTCGCCACGCCGCCGGTCGCCGCCGCTTTCAGAGCTGTTGTCGAGTGCCAAGGACGTCTGCCGCGAAAGTCGCGTGCCCGGGTTGCCTCGTCGGCCGAGACCTCGTTGAGGTTTCCGTATGCGCTATCTGCGAGAAAAATTTCTCTTTCTAGGGTTTGAAGAAGATGCAACATAGTTATAGGTATTATGTTTTGCGAGAAATAGTATAAAGCGAATTATATAAAGTGCCAACACGGATAACCGTCATTTCTTATGATAGAAACACCACTATCAAAAATAAAGAATATCCATGAGTAAATAGTTTGAAAGCGAAAACAAGGTTCATGAAAATCCGGCACATATAAAACGTCTTTTAAAACTAAAAGCTGTTCTCTCAAAACATAAAGTAACATCTCCGACTACAACGGCCTCGACTTTCGCCCGCGTTGCCCATGGAAATCGATATCTCGCCATTACTCGGCTCCTGTCATCCGCGGAACCCACGCAGGTGTAACAAACATGATCGATCGCACCCGTCTACTACCCAAGAATGGGTAGAACAAGTTGCTAAACAAGTTTAGTTACTAAAGCAAGCAGCGTACCTTGAGCCTTGAGCATAGGGCACTTAGCCTTCCAATGCCCGGTCTTACCGCACTTGAAGCACTTGCCGCCTCCTTCTGGCTTCTTCAGCCTCCCGTGGCAGCCATGTTCTTGCTCCCATTACTCCCACTATTTCCCTCGCTCTACCACCTTTGGTGCCCCTTTTCTTTTCCATTTTGCAACGGAAAATTTGGGCCCTTAGATGTGCTAGCAAGAGCATGTGCTCTTGCCCATAACTCCTTCCGCAGACCACGAGATCATTGAGCAACTGACTAAGTGTATACTCAGTCTTGCTAATGATCGCATTCACGCGAAAGTTCTCAAAAGACTTGGGCAGTGTATTGAGGATGATATCGACCTTGGCTTCGCCGTCAATACCTCCTCCCAACTGATCAAGACTATCCATGAGATGAGTCATGTGGGAGACATGTTCATGGACCGAACTTCCTTCTTCCATCTTACACGCTAAGATTTCTCTCATTGTGTGGAAGCGGACTGTCCGATCCGACTGCCTAAACTTACTCTCGAGACTTGACCAAATATCAGTCGCGTCTACCATCGACTGATGCTGCAGCTGCAAGCCTTTGGACATAGTAGTCATCATATAGCATTTAGCCATATTGTTTGACTTATTTCAAAGTCTGCTTGACTCTCATTGCTCATTAGTTGATGTCGATAAAGGGCATCGGGTTTAGGAGTAGTGAGAACAAACATGTGTTCTTCAAATGATAAGAACATATTCCATGTTTCGTTTCCACTAGATAAAATTTGGACCGGATAACGGATTTTTGCGAGCATATTGATAATCGATGTAAGAGACATATCTCGAAGCGATAATGTAAACACATAAGCATCGATCGCACATAATTCGTAACAATAATATTGTAACCTTTTGATAAAACAATATTAATTGAAACCTCCAATCGCCCAAGGAATCCCACATGCAAGCCACTCGTGTGGGCGTTTACATACACGAACCCCTGACGGACTAAAATATACCTTTTAGTCGTTTAATTTCAATCCATGTCAACTTATCCTTATGACAAATGAAATTAACGATTGGACCTTACTAGACCACATCACTATCACAAGAAGGGACTTGTGGGAAGTTATACTTGAGGTGATGTCTAAGCAATGACCACATTTTAACAAAAGAAAACGAATTCTTAGAATTGGCATACTCACCGGACCATACCGCTTCCAATTCAAATTCTTTTGTTATCTCCTTTTAAACTATCTCTAGAGAACTTATGAAAATTGCACATGCAAGCCACGCGTGTGGACGTTTACCCATGAAACTCCCACTTCTCAATAGATTTGAAAAGTTTTATTTAGAAATCTCATCTAACAAACTTATGATAAACAGTGCAAGCAAGCCACGCGTGTGGACGTTTACTCACAGTGCGTATCACTTTGTTTAGAGATCAAAAAGTGGAGGTCTTGACATTTTAAAAAAAAAAATTAATTTGTCGGTTTGCTTGCTTAGTCTTTTTGTTCAAAGGTTTGTCCATGCGGATCACATAATCCTAACATGTTTTTCTATAGAACTCGACATGTAAAACATGCTCATGAAATTCTAAAATATGCTTGAAAGCGCGATAAACCTAGCATGGTTACTATCTTGCTCCAATTCTGAAAACACTTAAAGGTTTGTCAACGTAATTTAAACATACATAGCATGCTCTTGCATAATTTAAACATCCACGACATGCAATGAGCGATAAAAATAAAAACGTTCATCGTGGCCCACTCGTGGAATCTGCACTTTCTGCGCCTAATCTATTATATAGAATTGCAATGTACGAGATCTTTATAATCTTGAAACGGGCCTCGCGTGCGGGCACGGACCGGATTCAAACGGGCCTCGCGTGCACGGGCGCGGACGGACTCGTCAAAAGCTGGATTCGGTGGAAAAATGAATGCGGGCTCGGCCCGCCACGCGGCCGCGTCCGCGGCGCCGCGTGCACGGCTTATGCGTGCCGTCGCCCGCCGCCCGTCGACCCATTTTCCCATCGTCTCGATCTGGTTGCTTTCGTCTTCGTTTACTTTTACGGATAAGATTTACGGAAAAAAAAATCTAATCTAACCACGGATTTTCGTGGTGAAAAACAAATCGACAAAATAAAAAGCGAGCCAACGATGAGCGGCATGATTCAACAATTAATATATTGCGCGTAATAATCAAACGTGAATTAATCGATAGAGCCAAGATCACGATCCCGTGCTCGATACCAATGTAGGAAAACTATGTTTAACCCGGCTCGAGGATCTATCTTGGATGTTTAATTCACCATACATTGATTATATACCTAGCATGCACCTATATAATTAAGCGCAACACGTTGGGGTTTTCTCGTGTTTACCTTTGAATCGGCGGCGGAATGGATCGAGACTCATGCTTTGACCTTCCGGATCGTATCCGGTTACCCAATCTCCAACGCCGAGTGAGGACGATCTATGGAGAATGCTTGAAAAATCACCCTTTGCTCTCTATGATATTTCCGAAGTTCTCACACACTTCTATGTGTTGGACGAAAATTTGATTATGATAATGAATCATTAGCAAAGATTTAAGCTCTTACCTCATATTTATAATGCATTACCATAATCCTATATGGAAATTACCATAATCCCATATGGAAATTACCATAATCCTATATGGAAAGGATTATTACCATAATCCTATATGGAAAGGATCTATGCATATCCCATAAATATAATAATATCCTTTTGGGATAAAGAGAATAAAATCTTTCCATAGAGAGCAATAGTGGACGATTTTTCCTTCCAAGCTACGGGCCTGGATGGGCCAGCCCAGGGATCAAATGCAAGGAATAAAGATGGGCCTCAAATAAATTTATTATCTTATGTTCAGCCCAGAACATAAATTAATTTATAAACATTTATTCATGCCACTAGAGAATAAATCTTGACTTACCCCTTTATTACGAAGTTGAGTCGGGCTTGCACTTAGACATTACGAATCCCGTATTTAAGATATCGAACGTCCATTAATTATTTAGAGCATTCGATTGCTAAAATAATTAATATCTTTAATTCCTTAAGTAGTACCACTCAACCTTATTTTTGTACTTGAGCTAATCTCAACTGCAAGGTTTAGTACAATAAACCTTTGAGCACCTTAAGGGGCGCCATCATCCTTAACGGATACGGTGACTCGTCTGAGATAACTAAAGACGACATACAAGCACCGCCACCACCCAAGATGCGGAGAATATTGTTAGAACATATAACCTCACCCATAACAAGTCAAAGTGATGGTCAAGAACTCATACTCATCTAATACCTTATCGAGGTTTAGATCATCGTAAGTCACCGAGATCTTGGTTCTTCACGACGGACGGATAGAAGAACTCATCTCACCGTGATCCTTCAATACGTCGAGACGTACCAAAGACAGAGAAGCAACCAAGTCAAGTCACTTCTTATCTATACCGCAGCTATACCGACAACTCGTCCTCAAGTTATCTCGGTGTGAAACTTTTATATCTCATTAAGCTTGACCAATCATACGGACTTCGTGATCTTCTACACAATCGTATGATCTAACTTATATATGAGATAAGGGGACATGATATATGCAATGAAGTATTCATTTCGTGATAGGAGATTGTATTAGTGGTAACAGAAACATTGTATACAAGCTCAACCAAAGCGCTTTGAGATACAAATCCTACAATCTCCCACTTATACTAAAGCAAACTTTTAGTATACAATGTGTCTCTACTAACTATTACAAACAAAACCATCACTTTGCTTCTCCCACTTATACAAAAGTTTCCTTTCTAAGTGGGTGCCATCTAGCGCAATTCAAGTCCTCTAACGTCCCGACGTAGACTTATAGCGGCGGAGCTTTCGTGAATGGATCCGCTGGGTTATCCGTCGTATCAATCTTTGCAATTAGCACGTCCCTCGCCTAACGTTTTCTCGTATGACATGGTACTTTCTCTATGTGTTTGGTTGCCTTGTGGATCCGTGGTTCCTTCGAGTTTGCCATTGCACTGAGTTATCACAATAAACCATGATACTCTTGACAAACCGGTACCACATCTAGATCCATGAGGTAGTTCTTGAACCATACTGACCTCCTTAGCGACCTCCGACGGCTACATATTCGGCTTCCATGGTAGAGTCCGCAATGCATCATTGCTTTGCACTCTGCCGAGATCAGGCTCCACCTCCCAAGGTAAACACATAGCGAGGTAGACTTTTTCTCATCACGGTCGACTTGGAAATCGAGTCTCAGATAACCCAAAGGCATTAGACTATCTCGCATGGTAAACCAGCTTTATAATCTCGAGTCCTTTTCGGTACTTAAGTATATGCTTTATCGCAATCCAATGAGCTTGTCCAGTTTAGATTGATATCTAGCTACTATGCCTACCGCATAGCGAGATATCGGTCTCGTGCATAGCATTGCGTACATGAGACTTCCTGCGGAAGCGTAAGGAACTTGTCTCATTTTCTCTATCTCCTTCAGCATCATAGGTGATTGCCCTTTAGATAAAGGAACGCCATGTCCGAAGGTAGCAATCCTTTCTTGGCGGTCCGCATACTAAAACGAGTAATCACGGATCAATGTAAGGCGCCCGAGATAAGCTCAACATTTCTTCTTGCAATCTCGGTAAACCTTGATCGCAAGAATGTACGCTGCATCTCTAAGTCTTTCATTTGAAATTGATCGGAAAGCCAACTCTTTACGTCTGATAACAGCTTCACGTTGTTGCCAACTAGAAGAATGTCATCTACATAAAGTGCAAGAAATACCACAATACCGTTGACATCTAACCGACACACACAACTCTCGCCAGTAACTGGGTAAATCCATAGGACTTTACCACCTCGTCAAAGCGTAAGTTCCATGATCGGAGGTTTACTTAAGTCCATAAATGGACTTCTTAAGTTTCCATACTAGATGCTCTTTATCCTTTATCACATAACCTTCGGTTCTTTGCATATAGATGTCTCTACCTTCCTCAAGGTAACCGCTTAGAAAAGCGGTTTTAACATCCATTTGCCAAACCTCTAGGTTGAAGTGGTCTGCTATGGCCAAGAATTACGATGGACTTGAGCATTGCTACGCTGAAAAGGTCTCATCGAAATCGATGCCCTCAACTGAGTGTACCCTTTCGCCACAAGCACGGCTTTAAAAGCGAAACCTCTCCATCGGAATCTCTCTTCTTTGTATATCCACTTCATCGCCTATGGCTTCCTTGCCATCCGGTAGAGTGTGTCTTTCATATACATCCATAGCCATTATGGACTCCATTTCTAAGTCCATAGCGGTGTGCCATGATCTTGCATCAATGTCTTGTATCACCTCCTTATATGTCCATATGTCGATTATTGCTTTTTCGTTTCCTGGGACTAAATTCGAAGATTCTCCGATGAACATAAATCGCTCGGGTTGACGAACAACCCTTCCACTACGACGAGGTTCTCTGCAGCACTATGGCAACGGTGGGTGCGAAACTTGTGGTTCTATCTCTGCACAACTTCTTTGGTAGGTACCACTTGTACGGTCGGTATCTCCAGTGGAACTCGACCCACTTCAATTTCTTGAAGTATCTGGTGTCGATCCCTCCCACTAGACTCGACATCTCGTACCTTTGGCCTAATCGGTGGCGGAATACGATCATCTTCTAATTCTTGAAGAATGATTTCAACTTTGGACTTATGATTCTTCATATAATCCTCTTCTAAGAATCGGGCATTAGTGCTAATAATGACCTTCTGATCCTTAGGACTATAGAATAAACCACCTTTCGTTCCTCTAGGATATCCAATAAACAGCCTTGCGTCGGATCTAGCCTCCAACTTGTCAGCCTTCTTGTTCAGCACGTGTGCTGGACTGCCCCATATCCTTATGTGGCTTAAACTGGGCTTGCGCCCAAACCACAACTCGAAAGGGGTCTTTTCGACTGACTTGGATGGTACTAGATTTAGCAAGTATGCCGCCGTTTCTAAGGCATACCCCCAGAACGAAATAGGCAATGTTGCATAACTCATCATTGATCTAACCATTTCCAAAAGAGTCCTATTTCTTCGCTCTGACACACCATTTTGCTGTGGTGTGCCCGGTGAAGTGCGCTGGGAGGTAATCCCATACTTCACTAGATAGTCCATGAACTCGTTACTGAGGTATTCGCCACCGCGATCGCACAAAGATGACTTGATACTCTTACCAAGCTTCGCTCCACTTCCGCCTTAAACTCTTTGAATTTCTCAAAGCATTCGCACTTATGTGAACCGGTATACGTATCCGCACTCGAGTAATCGTTAATGAAAGTAACAAAATACTCGTATCCTCCACGAGCTTGTGTTGACATCGGTCCACACAGGTCAGAATGGACTAACTCTAACATTTCTTTGGCTCTATAACCCTTCGCTTTGAAGGGTCTGGTCGACATCTTACCTTCTATACAAGATTCGCAGACTTGGAATGGAGTAACTGTGAGATTACCCAATGCTCCATTCTTAGTGTATACTCAGTCTTGCTAATGATCGCATTCACGCCGAAAGTTCTCAAAAGACTTGGGCGTTGTATTGAGGATGATATCGACCTTCACCGCGTCAATACCTCCTCCCAACCGATCAAGACTATCCATGAGATGAGTCGTGTGGGAGACATGTTCATGGACCGAACTTCCTTCTTCCATCTTACACGCCAAGATTTCTCTCATTGTGTGCAAGCGGATCGTCCGATCCGATCGCCCAAACTTACTCTCGAGACTTGACCAAATATCGGTCGCGTCTACCATCGATCGATGTCGCACTGCAAGCCTTTGGACATAGTAGTCATCATATAGCATTTAGTAATATTGTTCGACTTATTTCAAAGTCCGCCGACTCGCTGCTCATTAGTTGATCGTCGATGGGGCATCGGGTTTAGGAGTAGTGAGAACAAACATGTGTTCTTCAAATGATAAGAACATATTCCATGTTTCGCTTCCACTAGATAAAATTTGGACCGATAACGGATTTTGTGCGAGCATATTGATAATCGATGTAAGAGACATATCTCGAAACGATAATGTAAACACATAAGCATACGATCGCACATAATTCGTAACAATAATATTGTAACCTTTTGATAAAACAATATTAATTGAAACCTCCAATCGCCCAAGGAAACCCACATGCTTCGGAAAATCACCCTTTGCTCTCGATGATATTTTCGAAATTCTAACACACTTCTATGTGTTGGACTAAAATTTGATGATGATAATGAATCATTAGCAAAGATTTAAGCTCTTACCTCATATTTATAATGCATTACCATAATCCTATATGGAAATTACCATAATCCCATTTGGAAATTACCATAATCCCATATGGAAATTACCATAATCCTATATGGAAAGGATTATTACCATAATCCTATATGGAAAGGATTATTACAATAATCCTATATGGAAAGGATCTATGCATATCCCATAAATATAATAATATCCTTTTGCGATAAAGAGAATAAAATCTTTCCATAGAGAGCAATAGTGGACGATTTTTCCTTCCAAGCTACGGGCCTGGATGGGCCAGCCCAGGGATCAAATGCAAGGAATAAAGATGGGTGATCACTCACTTTTATAACACGAAAAGGTGTAAGTATAGGGTAAGCGAAGTATTGTATCCACAGGGATTGCAATCCGAAAACACAGAAGCTAGCTCAACGATAATTCATCATTATCCAAGCACAGAATAAGGGTGAAAGGTTTAAGGCTTCAGAATTTAATCCAAAGCAAAGGTAACCAAGCAGAAATATAAAATAAAGCAATAAACTAACGGATGATAAAACAGATAATAAAGACTAACTCTAGGGATGCATTAATCCTATCCACAACGTATGTTTATCCTATTCCTATTAGCCAATTTTAATCCAGACAAGATGGAAGATCACAAATATAACCAACAACTTCAATTACGACAATTGCGGCAGTTGATTACGAGTTTTCCCTACCATTCTAGGTGAAAACAAGTAACTCCAAAAGGATCACTAAGAATATGCTTCCCACGAATATCCTATCTCAGCTACGACTCAAGGCTTATTCGTATCATGCATTCAAGATCGATTGACAATTAATACAATTACGTAATTAACCGACAACTAGATATGCATCGAGATTGATCAGAAATCAGCACATATAAATAAGCACCAAGAATCATGAATCAATGCCTGGAAGGTAAATAGCGATAATAGGAATCACAACATATAGGATCGAATCATGCAAACCCTAGGATTAGAACGGAAAACTAGCCAGACATAATAAACGGAATAAAATACGATTTAACCATAAAAACGGAAATTAAATATATAAAACCCGTGATGAAGCGTTGGATGAACAATGGTTGGTCTTGAATCCAAACCCAAGCGAAAGAACGGAAAGCGATCGGACAAAACGTTCCGATCGATAAACTAAGCAAAAACAATGCAAGAATTAACTCTAGAACTAAACTAGACTGAAACTAAAGCTAAAGAATGGAAAAACTGAGGAAAAACTGAAGAAATTGAGCTTTGGGACGTCTGGGGTCTGATGGGGGCGCAAGGGGATTTGCCCTATTTATAGAAAAGGGTGGAAACCCTAATTTGTGCCTCTGCCGCCACGACTCGCGACCACTCCTCGCGGTCGCTAGCTCGATCGCTAGGCACTCGCCGTGCGTGCTCTCCTCGCTCGTGTTCGCCACTTGCGCTCGCGTAGTTCCCTCGCGACCTCGCTAGCGATCGCTAGCAATGGTCGCGAGAAATCGTACAGTGAGTTCTCGGCTTTAGGGCTCGCTCGCGTGCACGAGCTCTCGGTCGCTACTCTTACGGCGTTCATTTGGTTTGCCTCGCGACCAGCCTAGCGACCGCTAGGCTGGTCGCTAGAAACTGGGCAGATTTCTATTTTGGTTCGTGCTTCGTTCCTTGCTTCGATTTTCAACACATAAACCTACAAAACACCAAAATAACACCCAAGAGCAGTATCTTCTAAAATAGATAAAACATTGAGAAACGATACGTAAACGCACATTAAATGATCTAAACTCAACTTTAAATAACAACTATAAACGTGTAAAATGCGCGTTTATCAAACCCCCCAAACTTAAAGCATTGTTTGTCCTCAAACAAAAACAGAACAGAAAGACACCACGATGGACACAACAAAAGATCAACGAGCATAGCAAAGGTGATAAACATAATCAAGCCTCGGAAAATATACTTCAACTCTCGAAAATACTAGCACACATGACGACATTAGTCACTTCAACACAAACAACGATTGAAAACAAAAACTCATTTATTTCAACCCTCACAAAGGCATGTGTGTAGAATATAGAGGATACACTCGAACTCATAAAGAAATTAAGGACGTGTATACACTCATAGATCAATGCAATGCAACATCTTACCATAGGCTTGCCGTTTCTCTAATATCTCCACCGCATCAAATGTGTTCAAATAAGGATCAAAGAGGTCTTTTCAGAGATTATAATGCAGGCACATTGGTTAAGGTAGGATAATATATGGCTAAGTGACTCAAGTATACTCCAAGCACCACCATTTATATATTTCGACACATATGGACTTTGTCCATTTTCCTCTTCTTTCCCAACGTGCTAAATCAACGTTTAATGCAACAGAAGGTACCTATACTTTGATTAAAGACCCTACA
The DNA here is from genome assembly GCA_036937905.1 of Salvia rosmarinus. NCBI lineage: Eukaryota > Viridiplantae > Streptophyta > Magnoliopsida > Lamiales > Lamiaceae > Salvia > Salvia rosmarinus. Next base: position 150,537 of record JAODLM010000596.1, read on the forward strand.
TGCTCAACACTCATAGTGAACTTAACATTTTTCTTTTCTTTTCTTTTCTAGAGCTTATAGGGTTTAACTTTCACAACAAAGGTACTATTCTTCACCACGTATGTATTTTTCTAAAAGAAACTTTTCTCGTCATAACTACATCAAAATTTCAACCCTTTGATTCCCATATCCATCCTCCCTCCTATCATCCGGTTAATCGAAGAAAAAGTCTAATAAAGGCTCAAAGAAGCGACAAATGGTATATATCATCGTGTTAGTGTTTGGGTGAATATGTGGTTAACAAAGATGGCCTTTTATCCTTTTCAAATTCAAACACATATTGCAGCCTCGACACGTAAGAACGGCAAGTTCTAGAAGATAATCACATGCATGATATCACACAATTAAAAGAAACTGTATCAAGATGTTTATACAGTGAAGCTCAAGTCTCACGGGTTAAGCAAATGGTGAAAAACAACAAGTTTAAGCAATCTCAAGTCGTTCATGCGTCATTTTCTAACATATCATGTGCACTATCATTAAATTTCACAAAAATTTCTATCGTCATTGGCCACATGGATTAAAACACTTCGCTTAAACTCGTTGATCGACCGACACAACAACGAAAAGAAAAACAGAAACACGACAAAAAGCAACACAAACGAAAGACACGACAAAACAAGAAAATAAAAACAAAGAAAACGTTGGGTTACCTCCCAACAAGTGCTAATTTAACGTCTGAGACATGATTACCCAGATGACTGGGGCGGAAAAGGACAACGTGAATATTTGTTGTTGTTTTATGATGAACTAACATGTAGGTTTATGGATATTCAGTGGCCCAGACAACGTTGGTTAAGATCCCACAGGATGGATGAGCAGATCCGTAAGTTCAGGGAATGTACCAGGAATGTCCATGAGCCGTTAGGAGTGTTTCTGGGAAGATTTGTTGGTTTATGGAGGAAGATTCGAGACAGTGGGAAAGTATCTGAGTATGAGGCCTACTACCGGATGACAGAGAGGCTACCAACAGGTTGGCAGCCATGGGCAAGAAGGTAAGGGTACGTGATGTTCCGTCGGGATCCTGTCACCAGGCACCTTACCTTGGATTTCACTGAGTTCACTACTCGAGTGTGGAGACAGTGGACCGATCATCGAGGCATACCTTCTGAGGCAGATGTGATAGCGAGGCATGTTTGAGGGCCGATCCAGATTGATGAGAGAGATGATGTTCCTGAGGAGCCTTTGGGGGAGCAGCCATCGCTTAGACGATCGCCAGTCCATCGAGATACGCCCGATCACTACACCTCCATCTCGACCTTCACCTTCCGGAGGACCCGTAACGATTTCGGCGCGTGACCTCCTGTGAGAGAGATGATCCACCCATCCGTGGTAGAAGAGGCCCGTGATCGAATCATGGTGCCACCGCCATCAAGTTGGCATCCCGAAGGAGATTACGAGGAGGAGGAAGACCCGTGAGGAGAATGAGGAGGACGGTGGGGACTCGGAGGATCCGTAATTCGATAGTGGATGACTCGGATGGGATCGAGCATGTAGAAGAAGGGCAAGCGCCGCAGACCGGAACCGAGAAGTGATTCACCGAGACTCGAGCGATCGAGCATATCTTGATCGACCATACTCACGAGAGGCTTGCTACCATGCGGGATCATTTCACCGAGGCAAGCACCCGAGTCCGAGCCCGATAGGAAAAGAGAGATGAAGAGGAAAGGCGAATGGATCACCGATGTGAGCAGGAACAAGATACTCACGGATATGGAGGACGAGATCTAGGTAGTCGGTGTGTGCGGTGTGATCAGAGTTCGCTATCGCATGCGAGGCAGCGACATATTTTGGCAAGAATCGAGTCGATTCTTTGCTCATATCTAACCTTTTCGACCGACATACCTATGATCTTGTATTGTGGCGATCCTTCATGGACACTTGATAATACTGATACTAACGCTGTCTATGATAGGATGTTTATGCCTTAATGCTTGTATGTGATATGAGCTATGTGATGATGTTATGTGGGATGCATAACGATGATGTGTTGACAGGTTGCATGATTATATGTGATTGTGATATGTGACATATGTGATGATATGTGATTGTGGGTGATGATATATGTTATGCGATGATACCTGGTTATCTATGCGAAAGTGATTCTAATGTTTCAACGTCGGTACAGAATGCCGAGAACAAGGAACCAGAGGAACAATAACGTGGAAGAAGCCCGAGAACCACCTTTGGTTCAGCGGCATGCGATCGAGAGTTTTCGTAGGTAGAATCCCCCTACATTCGACGGTCTCGGCGAATCGATCGACGCTGTGAATTGGATACGATCCACCGAAAGGATCTTCGAATACATCGGCTGCGAAGAAGCAGAAAAGCTGAATTATGCGATCTTTCAGCTAACCGATGAGGCTGATTTCTGGTGGGAATCCGTGAGGAGGACCCTAACACCAGGATAGTGGGGAAGGTATATGTGGGAAGATTTCAAGGAAGAACTCATGGAAAAGTACGAGCCTGGCGTTTACAGGCAGAGAAGGCAAAACGAGTTCTGAAATCTTCGTCAAGGGAGAAGGACGGTCATCGAGTACGATAGCTCGTTCAATCGCCTGTCGCGTTACGCTACGCACCTGGTCGGCACCGAGGTCGCCAGGCGCACGAGTTCGAGAGAGGACCCACCCGAGATCGGAATTTTGCTTGTCACCGTGAGATCCGATGTATTCACGGTCCCGAACCGGGCTTTAAACATTGAGTCAATGTTTCCCGAGAGAACGATGCCACCGGACACCAAATGATTGAGGAAGAGGCAAGAGGAAATGGAAGATCGAGGAGAGGCAATCGGGTGTTCCAAGGAACCAGAGGTCGATGATTCCGAGGAACTGTGTATTCGAGAGAGAAAGCAACCTTGGGAAGGAATTTCCAACCCATGCGCAAGTGGGGCGGGGTGTGGAAAAGCCTTGGTGCCGAAATGCGGAGGAATCACTTGGGCGTGCGTAAGGTAACGCCGAGTGTTACCGTTGTAGGAAGTCCGGACATTACGCCGAGATTGTCCATCGACAGGAGGCCAGCGATGCGGCCGCCAAGGAGACAAAGAAGAAGCTCCGTGAGGCGTAACAAAGTTCACCGAGGATGAACCACGGAGCAGGAGGTCATCCGAGGCCGAGAAACCAAAGGCCACCACAAAGCTGTGGTGTACGCTTGAATCGGCAAGAAGACAAGCTCCCGAAAAACTTGCAGGTATAATCCATATTAGTGATATACCCGTTTTCGCTTTGTTTGATACAGGAGCCTCACATTCTTTCGTTTCGAGAATCACGTGTGAGAGGTTGGGTTTGGTACCCAAGGAATCACAGAGTACCCTAGAAATTAGCATCCCATCAGGGGAAGTGCTAAAGACAAAAGAGATATGCCCGAACCAGGAGGTAGATATCTGTGAGCAGAAGGTCTATGTCAATTTGCATATCATCGGAATGGAAGATTTCGTTGTCATCTTTGGCATGGATTAGTTGGAAAAGCACGTGGCAACTATACGTTGTCTCGAGAGAAGTTGCTTTCAAACACCCAAATAAGTGGAAATTTGCTTCCAGGCATAAGGACGGGTGTTTACGTGTCGATGATCTCAAAGACCGAAGGCGCAGTGAGGATGATCAGAATGGAAGTCATCAAACTTTCTTGGTAAGTTTGACAGCACGCAAGAAGCCAAACAAACAGCAAGAGGAGCCAGTGGTGTGTGAATATCCGGATGTGTTTCAGAGGACTTGCCGGCTCACCGATGAATAAGTGGAATTCACTATCGATCCGGAACCGGGAGTAGCGCCAAGATCAAAGGCACCTAAAGAATTGCAAGAACTAAAAGCGCAGCATGCGAGGGAGTTGTTGGATCTAGGTTTTATTCACTAGCGTGTCGCCGTGGGGAGGCGCGGTTGCTCGTCAAAAGAAGGACGGGTCAACGCGGATGTGCATTGACTACGTAGAGTCAATAAGTTGATGATCAAGAACATATATCCTCTTCCTAGGATCGACGATCTGTTTGACCAGCTCAAAGGAGCGAGTGTCTTCTCTAAGATCGATTTGAGGTCAGGCTACCATCAGCTGAAGATCACGAAGGAGGACATTGTGAAGATCGCGTTTAGAACGAGGTATGGGCACTACGAGTTCATCGTGATGCCGTTTGGTTTGACCAATGTGCCAGCAGTCTTCATGGATCTGATGAATCGAGTTTTCCATCAGTACCTGGATAGTTTCGTCTTGGTTTTTATCGATGATATTCTCGTCTATTCCAAGTACACCTCTGTACCGTTCTGGAAACATTACGAGACGAGAGGTTGTATGCCAAGTATAGTAAGTGCGAGTTTTGGCTCAGAGAAGTGATGTTCTTTGGACATATCATGTCTATAGAAGGAATCAAAGTCGACCCAGTGAAGGTTGAAGCAGTAAGTAACTGGAAGGTTCCAACTAATGCCAACGAGGTTCGAAGCTTTCTAGGCTTGGCAGGGTATTATAGACGTTTCATCGAAGGGTTTTCAAAGTTGGCAAGGCCGATGACGCAACAGCTCAGGAAATGAATCAAGTTTTCATGGTCAGAAGCTTGTGAAACAAGTTTTCAGGAGTTGAAGAAAAAAGCTAACAACCGCTCGGCAGGTTAGTTTGTCGGGAAGGAAATGTCGATCGCCACTTTATTGGGACGGTGGGCGAGAGAAAGAGTTAGGACCAGAAATGGTTCAGCAGACGGTCGAGGTTATCGATCGGATCAGCGGAGGATCAAGGAAGCTCGGACATGCGTAAGTCCCATGCGGATGGCGTCGTCGGATCTTCGCTCATGGTCGGAGATCGCGTTTTCCTTAACGTTTCCTTAAGGTAAGTGCTCTGAACACAGCATCATGAATTTTGATTTATGATAAAAACCCCAGCTGAGTGTGCTAGTACTCACCCCAAACTCTTTTTCAAATGTTTTCATAGATGGAGAAGGGTTGGACGGGCGACGCTGAGGGGTTGAGCATGCGAGTTCTTCGTGCTAAGCTTCCGCGATGTTGTGTTATATATACATATTCTACTGTTGATGTATTCTTGTCACTTTATTTTTCTCTACGATTGGGAACAACATTTGCTATTATGTTATTATGCTGTGAGTCTCGACAAGAGCATGTTATGTGGTTGACCGGTCTAGTCAACAGGTTGTAATGCTATTTTGCTTCCTTACATTACTTATATTCAATCAAGTTCACGCTCATTGAAGTTATGGTGTCGATATAATTACATTGGTGGATTGTTTGCTCACCCTCCATTCGTGATATGTCCTAGTTATAGAGGAGATGCAGCCCATTTTATGGTCATATCTTCTTATCATGTATGCTTTATGTATCCCTCCCTTCTTCCCCGCTTAACCCCTCAGCCCTAATCACACCCCGCATCCGTGCCTTCCCTCGGGAATTGGGCGTGACAAAGCTTATTTGAGATTTATAAAGTTGAGAAGGTGAAAATTTAAATTTTGTGTACATGTTCATGTTGAGTGAATTCATGCTTTAAATAAGTTATACTATGTGATCTTAATTGATTAGAAATTATTTATAAACCTAAAGTATAATAATAATAAGAAAAATGATATTTCAAATATGTTGATGGTCTATTACTTGAACGGTAATGAAAAGTTTAAGTTAGGCGATTAATTAAAAATTTATGTATAAGTAACTTAAGAAAAGAAATAAAGTGTTTATGTAAAGAAAAGAATGTGAATTTAGTTTACTAAAGTATAATTACAAAATTATCAATCGCTCCATTGATACCAATGTAGACTGTAAGAGTCGAATAAATAAATATGTGAAGAAATTTTAAAGAATAGAAGGATGCAATGACCGAAGATTTAAAATTTTATAGGTGAAAGTTTAGACGAAAGTGTCTAAACAAAACATAAGAAGAAAATGAATGAATAAGAGGAAATTTATATATGTTTGATAGATAAGAAATGTCCTTTATCCGAGTACTGAAATTATCAATTAACTTAAGGTACATCGAAAAAGGACAAGGCGATTAAAGATGAAGAAGAAGAGAAAGGGAAGTTTATTAAACTGACCGAGTAAAGTCTACAGGTGGGCTTTCTAACGAAATATAGCACATGCTAAATTTTATAATTTCATTATATGTTGCATGTCATTTGAAAAATGTTGACTTGCCAAAAATTTGAGCATGAGCATGATACATTACCTATCCACGGAAAAAGGAAGAACGAAAAGAAAGAAAGAAAGAAAGAAAGAAAAGAAAGAAAGTATGAATGAAAGAATGTACCGACGTCGGTTATGATATGGACCTTCGGGTCAAGGTGTTTGAGAAGGAGGCCTACTTCTCAACACAATGAAAGTACGTGGATATGGGAAGAGAAAGATGTCTGCAGACAAAGATCATGCATATGTATTTGTTTTAATGCTATGAAAATGAAAGCAAGTAAGTATGTTTTTACTCTAGGATGGCAAGGACTCGATCTACGGCACCGAGACCTCTCACGATTGGGCGCACTGACCAATTCTACGAATATCGAATGAAGAAACATCAGAATCTAATAGAATTTTTAGATAGATTCCTGGAGCTGTTGATGCAAGCTAGGGGATTTGCGGTAACGGACTGGGATGGTATATTGCAGCTAGTACGGGTTACGCCTTGGGATGGCGAGAATGGGCGTATGTAGTTGCCACTAGATCGCATTGTTGAATATTGTAGTTTCGTGGAGTTTCCGGATTTATGGATATTATTCGTGAGCGATCACGCTACTCGGAGTCCTCCTCTTGGTAACTACCCTCCCGTGGAAGGTTTTGTTTTTACCGTGTATAATATCTTATCATCAGATATTTCTATTGAAAGTAATGAACCTCAGTTTGAGGTAGGCGAATCTAGTATACATGGTTGTAGATTTAACCGTCTCTGAATGTTTAATGGATATCTCTTATACTTCTATTTATGAAGATCAGATTGTACCAGTTGATACTACCACCTCATCTGATCAGCTTACCCTTGTTGATATCACTACTTCTTTCGAGCTCAGCCCTATTGTCCCCGATGATCATCTAACTTTTATTGAAGAAAAAATTCCTCTTGAAAAGCCCGAGTATGTTGACCTTGCCTTTGATATGGACGCCATCGATTTAAGATGGTATGATCACTTAATTGTCATAAATGTCTCTCCACTCTGGGCTGTACCCTATGAGTCTCCACGAAACCCACCCACTTTTCTCTTGAAGAAACGGAGGTCGGATCATCCAGTCACCGTGTCACACGATCTTTTAAATATGAACCCGAGTTCTTACAAACTGTTGGTACTACCCAATTACAGCACCTTCAACTAAGTGATATGCCATTTATAACGGACCCTTCTCGCCTCGATCGAGATCGATATTCCCATTCTACCTCCTTTGCTAATCGTTCTTCTAAACTTCCACCAGAGGATGAATGTATTGAGGAGGTATCGGATGAAGAGAATATGGAAGATGTACGGATGTGGGCGAGGAGTAGAAGAGATGGATGAAGAAAATGAGATGTTTGGCCACGCAATGGAGATGATACGGTACCAAGGATGGATTACAAGTTAGATGGAAATAAATGAGTGATGTTGTACATTTGTGAATAGATAGTTGGTAGGACCGATGTAAATAGCTACGGATGCATAAAGTTTAACCTAGTTAGTGTGTAGTATGGTATACTAACCTAATAGTTTCGATGCTCACCCCGCTAAGGCAAAATTTTCCTTTATGTAAAAGTCCTCTAAGAGGCAATTCTCCCATGATATAAACGAAGAAAATTTAAGATACCCACATTGAGTTGAATATTGATTTTCTTATTTACCTTCGAATCTATTGTTTATGCAATTGTGCGAGTTCATTTACATGTAACCCTATTTGCTAAACATGACATTTTACTTGCTTTCTTATAAATTTCTTGCCTACATACTGCATATATATTGTTCTCATTAACCTGAAATGCAGTATGCCGCCAAGACGTCGAAATCGAATTCCTGTAGTAGAAGAACAAGAAAGTGAAAATATACCTCAACCTACCCCTGAACCCACCCCTCCTCCAACAACTCGAAAAATTTCTGAATTATTCCTTCGACAAAATCCACCATCTTTCAGTGGAATTGGTAATCCTGGCGAAGCAGAGGAATGGATTCGGGCTATGGAAAGAATCTTTAAATTTTTAGAATGCTCGGATAAGGAATGCCTTTTGTGCATTTCCTTTTAATTGAAGGGACCACCTGACTTCTGGTGGGAATCACGCTAGAAGACCCTCACTTCTGAAAGAATGGAAAATTTCACTTGGGAACAATTTAAAGAAGAGTTGTTTGTGAAATATATTCCTCGCAGTTACAAGAAACAGAAAGAAATCGAGCTTATAAATTTGAAACAAGGAAAGAAAACATTGGTAGAATAAGATAAGGAATTTTGCAATCTATCCCGTTATGCTCCGTATAAGATAGAAACCGACGAGAAGATGGCCAAACTGTTCCGTTTGGGTTTACGACAAGAACTTAGAGTTATCCTGGCAAGCCAGCCTACCCTATCATATGTTGGGACGTTGAACAGGGCTTTAGACATGGAATTTGATCTGCAGTTGGAAAAGATGGCCCCCGAATCAAATCCCACCCCATCTCAAAATCAAACTCCACAAAAGATGATGCCCCAAAATCAAAGGTTCAAAAGAAAACAAAGATGGGAAACAAGAGATTCCCAAATAAGAAACCTTGGCAAAGACCAAACCAATTTGTTCCAAGCTCTTTCCGACCACCCTTTCAAAATCAATCCCAAATGATTCCAATTCCACCCACTATACCTGTGTGCCCGAGGTGTAATAAAGCTCATGTCGGAGTTTGTAGATGGGGCACTAATAGTTGTTACAATTGTGTCCAAGTAGGTCATTATGCTAACAACTGCCCAACTAGACAAAGATCGACAGAAAGTGGAAGAAGGTCAACTTCCGCTAAATAAGTGCCACAAATGAAAGCTATAGGTGGTAATTTTCAACAAAGAAAATCGGTCAACGCCCGCACCTCAATATCAGATGATTTTACCACCTCAGCCTCAGCAAACTCAACCTCAATATCAGAGGGCGTTCGCCTTGAACCCAAGGCGACATGAATGTAATGTTGGAAATTTGGCGGTATGGGAACAATAAATGGCATACCGTTATAATTCTCTTTGATCGGAGCTTCGATTCTTTTATTTCATGACATGCGTAGATGTTTTAAGTCGAACATAGAGCGAAGTGACCAAGATTTAAAAGTGATGACCCTTTAGGTAAATCCACAATAATTTCCACGTATGTTCCGACTTAGAATTTAAGTTAGAACTCTTAAATTAAAAGCAAGAACTTACGAGTAATATCAACGTGGGACGTGGATATTATCTTAGAATGGATTGATTAACGTAAAATTTTTACGTAATTCGATGCGAACGACGGGAAATTTCGTTCCATCATCTAGGAAAAGAACCTACCCATTTTTATGGAGTTGAGATGAAAGGAAAAAAGAGTTCCCATAATCTCAGCATTTCATGCTGAGAAATTGATGAGGAAAAAGGAGACTTGTGCCTATTTTGTATATTTGAACATTGATGATAATAAGGAAAGACGATTAGAGGATGTGCCGATAGTTTAGGAATACCTAGATGTTTTCCTTGAAATATTACCGAGATTACCGCAAGATAGACAATTGGAATTTATAATTGATTTAGAACCCTGATCGGCACCTATTTCAAAAGCTTACCGTATGGCACCCAAAGAGTTACAAGAATTGAAAATCCAACTTCAAGAACTCTTAGACTTGGGATTTATTCGACCAAAGGTGTGTCTCCATGGGGAGCACTGTCTTGTTCATGAAGAAGAAGGATGGAACCCTAAGAATGTGCATAGACTATAGAGAATCGAACAAGCTAACCTTGAAAAATAAATATTCGCTTACCTCGGATGGACGATCTATTTGATAAATTGAAGGAGCTAGTATTTTCTCTAAGATTGATCTAAGATTAGGGTATCATCGCTAAAAATTCGATCGTAAGATATTCCTAAGATCGCCGAACACGATATGGTCACTATGAATTTGTAGTAATGCCTTTTGATTAACAAATGCTCCTGCCGTGTTTATGGACTTGATGAATAGTGTTTTTCACGATTACCTCGATAAATTTGTCCTATTATGTTTATCGATGATATTCTTGTATACTCAAAAGACGAACAAGAACATGAGAGGCATCTAAGAGTTGTACTAGAAACTCTAAGAGCTGAAAAGCTATACGCCAAATTTAGTAAATGCGAATTTTGATTGAAAGAGGTGAATTTTCTTGGACATATCGTATCAGCAGAGGGAGTAAAAGTGGATCCTACTAAGGTGTAGGCTGTACAAGAATGGAAATCACCTACAACGCCGAATGAAATTCAAAATTTCTTAGGTCCGCAAGCTACTATCGGCGATTTATCAAGAATTTTCTAAAATTGCAGACTAATGACTCAATTACTCCTAAGGGAGTAAAGTTTCAATTGACCAAGGAATGTGAAGAAAGTTTTCAAGAACTTAAAAGCGATTAACTACTGACACCGGTATTGACAAAGCATTCGCAACCGCATCAAGGATTTACCCTTTATACCGATGCGCCAAAGAATGGATCGACGCGTACTCATGCAGAACAAAAGTCATCACTTATGCTTCACGGCGGTGAGACCGCATTTAACTTAACTATCCAACGATGATTTAGAATTAGTCGGTGGTCCATGCGCTAAAAATTTGGAGGCACTATTTGTATGGTTCGAGATGCTAATTTTTCACGTGTCATAAGAGTTTAAAGTACTTTTCGAGCAAAAGATTTGAACATGCGTCCAAAGAAGGTGGCTTGAACTCGTTAAAGATTATGACCGTGAAATTAAATATCACCCTGGAAAAGTGAACGTGGTAGCAGATGCTTTGAGTCGAAAAAGTCAAGGACACTTAGGAATGATCCTTACTCAAGAACATGAATTAATCAAAGATTTCAAGAAATTGAGGATAGAATTAGTACTTCCACCAGATACCATTGAGAGTATCATATCTATGCTAGTGGTTATACCAGACTTAAGGACGAGGATCATAAATGCTCAACGACAAGATGAACAACTAGAAAAGTTGCGAACTAAAATCAGAACGAAGGGATTACAAGATTATTGTGAAGCCCGGGACAATGCAATCATGTTCCGAAATAGAATTATGGTACCCAACAACCAGGAGCTGAAAGATGAAATCATGAGTGAAGCTCATAACTCGCTTTATACGTCGCATCCAGGAAGCACAAAGATGTATTAAGATCTTAAACAACAATTCGTGTGGACGGGAATGAAGCAAGAGATAGCATCATTCGTGGAGCGATGTCTAGCATGTCAACAAGTTAAAGCTCTACATCAACGACCATATGGAAAGCTACAACCTCTAGAGATTCCTGAATGGAAATGGGACCACATAGCCATGGATTTTGTAATAGGACTGCCAAGATCAAAGCGTGGAAATACTGCCATATGGGTAATCGTTGACCGTCTTACCAAATGCGCTCATTTTATTCCAATTCCTGTTACATATGGAGCTAATAAATTAGCCCATATATATGTTCACGAAATAGTACGGTTACATGGAGTACCTGTATCTATCACTTCAGACAGAGACTCCAAATTCACCTCGTGATTTTGGTCGAGTTTCCAAGAGGAGTTAGGGACATAATTGAATTTTAGTACCGCTTTCCACCCTCAAACGGATGGTCAGACGGAAAGAACTATTCAAACGCTTGAGGACATGCTCCGAACCGTAGTACTCGACCGAGGCGAACAATGGGAACAAGCCTTACCGTTAGTTGAATTTGCTTATAACAATAGTTATCAAGCTACAATCAATATGGCAACATACGAAGCTCTATACGATAAGAAATGCAGATCGCCTCTCTATAGGGACGAAGTCGGAGAAAGAAATGTATTAGACCGAAGCCATCAAGAAATGATCAAATCGCACGACAAATCAAGAAGAGAATTCAATAAGATCAAGATCATCAAAAATTGTACGTAGATGTTCGCCGTATAGAACTCAGCTTCGAAATTGGTGACAAAGTTTTCCTAAAGGTTTCTCCAACCAAAGGCGTACATCGATTCGGAATAAAGGGGAAACTGGAACTGAGATTTATAGGACCGTCATTTAAGTCTTGGAAAGAATCGCCCCGCAAGATCAAAGCTTGTTTGCCACCAAACTTTGGCACCGTACATAACATGTTCCATGTGTCGCAATTACAAAAATATTTGTTTGACCCAAAACACATCATTTATCAAGAAGAAATAGTTCCTGAGCCAAATCTAAGCTACGAAGAAAGACTAGAGTGTATTCGAGATCGAAAAGAACATTAACTAAGGAATAAATCTATGCCTTTGGTTAAAGTACAATGGAAACATCATGGCTCGTAGGAGGCGACATGGGAACTAGAAGAGCAAATGAAATGTAGTATCCCGAATTGTTTATCTAAGGTACTAAATTTCGGGACGAAATTTTTTTAAGGGGGGGGGAATGTAATACCCCAAACTTTTAATTAGTGATTTGTTAACGATTAAGGTTAAACAGGGCATTGCATCCTTAATAAGAAAGAAAATAAATATGCTTAAGATCTAAATTATATAATTTCATTTAGTAAAGTGAAATGTGACCAACAATTGAATTCTAGAATTTTGAGTAAAAGATTTTGTTTAGAAATTCAAATTATTATGTAGATTGATTATTTGATCTTAATGATCAAATAAATGCTATAACCATAGAAAAGTTTAAATTATGCTATTATATGTACCAAATTCTCATGCTATATAGTAAATATAATTTTAAGAATATGAGATTATAATGTGATTAGTTTTACTTCCTAAAGTAATGAAAACAAGAAAATAAGTCATATGTATAAAATTAGTATCATTAAATAAAATATCTATACATATCATATTATTAATATTAAGTTGGATATGAATTTAAGAGCATTTAATGAAGAATGCTCTAGAAAAATGATGAGTAAGCATACATTAAATGAAAACTTGGAGAAAAAGTATATATTAAATTAAATTAAAAATAAATAGAATTTGTTATATAAATATATCACCTCCATACTATTCCAAACTCTTAAAATCTTCCATTTTGCTCTCTAAAATTTCGAAATACACACTAGCACTCACACTTGGAAAAAAAATTATCAAGTCATTTTCTTCCAATTCTTTCACTTTCAAGTTGAAAGAAGGTATAATCCTAACTTTTCTTTAATCTTTGAGCTTAATTAATGTTGTAAACATGTGAAAATGTTGATGATGTTAGATTGAAGGATTAAGTGTTATGTGATGATTGTTGGTAAATATTGATGATATATGATGATATTGATGAATTAGTGTAGAAGTAATGAAGTATTGATGAATTAATTGTAATATTTCAGTTGAAATTAGAACACCCTTGTTGTTGAGTTTTGAATTAAAGTGATTATATGTTGATGATAGGTTGGAAATTAGTTTGTAATTATGTGTTTAAACATGTTTAGGTAAGTAATTTGAAAGAAAATCTAACAAAAAATAAATTTAGAAAATATATGTATATTTTCAAAAAATTTGAAAATTTGGAGAAGTGATATGTTGATTTTTTTTTTTTCTTCAATTAACTAGATATATAAGTTTATTATGATGATTTAAGCATTATGTGAATTAATTAGAAATTTCTAAAATAATATGTGAAAAGTGGAAAATTTTAGTTTACATGCTTAGTCGACAAGTTCATGCTAAAGTTGAAATATGTTGTTGCCATTGTTGTTTAAGGTTAATATATGATAATTAGATGAGAAATTGAAAGAAAGTTGAAGAAAATATGGTTTATATATATAGTAGGATTTTGAAAATTTTGAAAGAAAAAGGGGAAACTTAAAGGTTTATGTTATTCTTTATAAATGATATGGATTATGAATTTATTATTTAAGTAAGGCCTAATGAAGCTTATTTGAGATTTATAAAGTTGAGAAGGTGAAAATTTAAAGTTTGCGTACATGTTCATGTTGAAGTGAATTCATGCTTTAAATAAGTTATATTATGTGATCTTAATTGATTAGAAATGATTTATAAACCTAAAGTATAATAATAATAATAAGAAAAATGATATTTCAAATATGTTGATGGTCTATTACTTGAACGGTAATGAAAAAAAGTTATATATAAGTAACTTAAGAAAAGAAATAAAGTGTTTATGTAAAGAAAAGAATGTGAATTTAGTTTACTAAAGTATAATTACAAAATTATCAATCGCTCCATCGATACCAATGTAGACTGTAAGAGTCGAATAAATAAATATTTGAAGAAAGTTTAAAGAATAGAATGATGCAATGACCCGAAAGATTTAAAATTATTATAGGTGAAAGTTTAGACGAAAGTGTCTAAACAAAAAATAAGAAGAAAAAGAATGAATAAGAGGAAATTTATATATGTTTGATAGATAAGAAATGCCCTTTATCTGAGTATTGATATTATCAATTAACTTAAGGTACATCGAAAAAGGGCAAGGCGATCAAAGAGGAAGAAGAAGAAGAGAAAGGGAAGTTTATTAAACTTACCGAGTAAAGTCTACAGGTGGGCTTTCTAAAGAAATATAGCACGTGCTAAATTTTATAATTTCATTATATGTTGCATGTCATTTGAAAAATGTTGACTTGCCAAAAATTTGAGCATGAGCATGATGCATTACCTATCCACGGAAAAAGAAAGAAGGAAAGAAAGAAAGAAAGAAAGAAAGAAAAGAAAGAAAGTATGAATGAAAGAATGTACCGACCTCGGTTATGATATGGACCTTCTGGTTAAGGTGTTTGAGAAGGAGGCATACTTCTCAACACAATGAAAGTACGTGGATATGGGAAGAGAAAGATGTCTGCAGACAAAGATCATGCATATGCATTTGTTTTAATGCTCTGAAAATGAAAGCAAGTAAGTGATTTAATACGAAAAGCATGCACAGGTTTTTCACTAAAATCCCTGTGTAATGCAAAGTCATGGCAAGTCAATCTTATAGCTCTAAGAGCAAAATTTTAAATGTTTTCGGCATATTTTCACTGAGTGCTTATGTACTCACGCCCTGTATGTATTTCTAAACATGCAGGTTGAGTTGGGACCGTGGAGATGGAATTGGAAAAGGAGCACCGTGGTTGTCATGGTTTTGGTTTCGTCAGATATGTTCAAACATCACTTGTTATTTCGCCTATTTCGTATGGTTGGTTGTGGTTGTTAAGATTAAACTCTTAGATATGACTTGTTGATGAAAACACTTTGAAGTGCTTGGTAGTTGTGGTTTGGAGTTGAACTCCTTAATGTCATTGTAACTCAAGAAAACTTGGGTTGGTTGGTTATTATAAGACATGTCTGAAAACGTTGGAGTTATCGTGTCTTGATACTATGTTGTTTAAATGTTTATCTTGAACCTATGTTGATGCCTACTTCGCCTTGTTGATAATTGAAACATTGGTGCTTATTGTTATAATTTGATGCCCGAGTTATATGTCCTCACATATAACTCAACTACCCTTTCTTGTCACACTCTGAATTGAATGATCATTATGTTGTTGTTGTAATTGTAGAAGGAAAACTCTTTTGGTCAAAAAGTCAATGTTTTGATTATCCTTCCACCATTATTCCTTTTATTCATTCGACATCATGAAAACAAATCATTTCGCTCTATTTGATGTTAATACATCCTTCAAGTCATCCATTATTTATTCTCCATACATTCTGTCATATTCCTTATCAATTCTACCTATTGTCATTAGTTCCAATAGTTCATGGTCATTAGTCCCAACAGCTCATGTATAGTAATTAGTCACAGCCCAATCTCTTGATAAGCTTTGAGCATTTAAGTGCACTAAGATAAGAAATTTTAGTTAGTATTTAAGTTATGTTTTACTCTGGATGGCAAGGACTCGATCTACGACATCGAGACCTCTCACGATTAGGCGCCCACCACCCTACGAATATCGAATGAAGAAACATCTGAATCTAATAGAATTTTTAGATAGATTCTTGGAGCTGTGGATGCAAGCTGGGGATTAGCGTAATGCATCGATGGTATATTGTAGCTAGTACGTGTTCTCGCCTTCAGATGGCGGTGAATGGGCAATGTATCTGCCCTAGAATACATTGCTGAATATCGTAGTTTTGTGGAGTTTCCGTGATTTGTGGATATTATTCGTAGACATTATCATGCTACTCAGAGTCCTCCTCTTGGTAACTACCCTCCGGTGGAAGGTTTTGTTTTTACCGTGTATAATATCTTATCATCAGATATTTCTATTGAAAGTAATGAACCTCAGTTTGAGGTAGGCGAATCTAGTACTTCTGCCGTAGTAGATTCGACCGTTTCTGAATCTTTAATGGATATCTCTTATACTTCTATTTATGAAGATCAGATTGTACCAGTTGATACTACCACCACATCTGATCAGCTTACCCTTGTTGATGTCACTACTTCTTTCGAGCTCAGCCCTATTGTCCCCGATGATCATCTGACTTTTCTTGAAGAAGAGTTTGTCACGCCCCAATTCCCGAGGAAAGGTACGGATGCCGGGGTATGATTAGGGGTGGGGGTTAAGAAGCAGGAAGAAGGGGGGATACATAAAGCATACATGATAAGAAGATAGTGAATTCCACTTGTCTATCAGGTGGAAAGCCTGGCAAGTCCTCGGGAAACACATCCGGATATTCACACACCACCGCTCCTCTTGCAACTATTTGCGCTCTTGAACAGCTCTCGTCAAACTTACCAAGAAAGTTTGATAGCTTCCTTCCGATCATCCTCACCGCTTTCGGTCGAGATCATTAGCACGTAAACACCCATCTTATGCCGTGGAAGCAAACTTCCACCCTTTGGTCGCTTGAAAAGCAACTTTCTCGAGACAACGATAGTTGTCCGTGCTTTCCAACCAATCCATGCCAAAGATGACATCGAAATCTTCCATTCGATGACATGCAAGTTGACATAGACCTACGCTCACGTATTTCTACCTCTGGTTCGGCATATCTATTTTGCTTTTAGCACTTCCCACGACGGGATGCTAATTTCAAGGTACTCTGTGATTCCTTGGGTACCAAACCCAACCTTTCACAAGCGATTCTTGAAACGAAAGAATGTGAGGCTCTATATCAAACAAAGCGAAAACGGGTATATCACTCATAAGGATTATACCGCAAGATTTTTGGGGCTTGTCTTTCACCGATTCATTAGCGTACACCTTAGCTTCTTGTGGGTGGCCTTTAGTTTGCTGGCCTCGGATGATCTCCCGCCCGTGGTTCATCCTCGGGAGCTTGGTTACTCGCCTATGTGGAGCCGGATGTCGTCTCATCGGCGGCCGCACGCTGGCCTTCTATCGATGGACAATCTCGCGTAATGTCCGGACTTCCTACAACGGTAAGACTGATGTTACCTTGCCCGCACTCGCCCAAGTGATTCCTCTGGCATTTCTGGCACCAAGGCTTTTCCACACCCTGCCCCCACTGCCGCATAGGTTGGAAATTCCTTCCCCAATGTTGTCTTTCTCTCTCCTAAATACCTAGATTCCTCGTAATAATCGGACCGCCTGGTTCCCTCGAACACCGATTGCCTCTCCATCGATCTTCTCATTTTCTTCTCTTTCCCCGCCACCGGTGGTCTGGTGGCATCGTTTTCTCCGGGCAACATTTACTCAATGTTTAAAGCCCGGTTCAAGGACTGTGCATACGTAAGATCTCCCTGACTGACGAGCGAAATTCGATCTCGGGTGGAGTCCTCTCTCGAACTCGCCTCGCCTGGCCGCCTCGGTGCCGACCAGTGCGTGGCGTAACACTGACAGATTTATGAACGAGTGATCGCATTCGCTGACCGTCCTTCTCCTCGACGAAGATTCCGGAACTTGTTTTACCTTCTCTGCTTGTAAACGCTAGGCACATACTTTTCCATGAGTTCTTCCTTGAAATCTTCCTACGAATACCTTCCCCACTGCCCCGGTGTTAGGGTCCTCCTCACGGATTTCACCGTAAATCCTCACCTGCTAGCCGAAAGATCGTGCAATTCAGTTTTACGCTTCTTCGCAGCTAATGTGTTCAAGATCCTTTCGTGGATCGTATCCAGCCTCGGCCGATCGGTTCGTCGAGGTCGTAGAATGTACGGGGATTACGCCACGAAAACTCTCGATCGCATGTCACCCACCAAAGGTGGTTCTCGTGCTTCTTCCACATTATTGTTTCTCTTGTTCATTGTTCTCGGCATTCGCATCGACGTTGAAACATTAGAATCACGTTCGCATAGATAACCAGGTATCATCGCATAACATATATCATCACCCACAATCATATATCATCATATATGTCACATATCACGATCACATATAATCATGCAACCTGTCAACACATTATCGTTATGCATCCCACATAACATCATCACATATCATCACATAGCTCATATCACATACAAGCATTAAGGCATAAACATCCTGTCATAGACAGCGTTAGTATCAGTATTATCCAAGTGTCCATGAAGGTATGTCAAAATACAAGATCATAGGTATGTCAGTCAAAAAGGTCAGATATGAGCAAAAGAATCGACTCGATTCTCGCCAAAAGACGTCGCTTGTCTCGCAAGATAGCGCACTCTACGACTATCCCTGTACACACTGACTACCTAGATCTTTGTCCTCCATATCCGTCTATTGTTCCCCGTTCACATCAGCTGATCCATTCTGCCTTTCCTCTTCATCTCTCTCCCTTCCTATCAGGGCTCGGACTCGGGCTGCTACCTCGGTGAAATGATCCCGCATGGTAGCAAGCCTTTCATGAGTATGGTCTCATCCAAGATGTGCTCTGATCTCTTGAGTCTCGGTGAATCATTCTCGGTTCCGCCTCGGCGCTTGCTTCTTCTACATGCTCGATCCCATCCGAGTCATCCACTATCATCCTCCTCTGGATCTTCCTCCTCCTCAGAATCTCCTTCCCGGGATGCCAACCTCATACCGCCGGTGGCACCGTGATTCGATCACGGCCTCTTCTCCGCCATAGATGGGTGGATCATCTCTCTCACTGGGAGGTCCACCAAATCGGTCCAGGTCCTCCGGAAGGTGAGGTCGAGATGAGGTGTAGTGATCGGCGATCCCGACGAATCGGGCGATCGCTCTGCGATGGTCGCTTCTCCCAAAGGCTCCTCGAGCATCATCCTCGCCATCAACTGATCGCCTCGAACATACCTCGCTATCACATCCGCCTCGGAAGGTATGCCTCGATTATCGGTCCACCGCTCCACACTCGAGCAAAAACTCGGTGAAATCCAAGGTAAGATGCCTGGTCACAGGATCCCGACGGAACATCACGCACCACTGCTTTCTTTCCCATGGTCGCCAACTTTGTTGGTAGCCTCTCGTCATCCTGGTATGCCTCATACTCGGATACTTTCCCCACTGCCTCGAATCTTCCTCCATAAACCAACAAATCTTCCCAGAAACACTCCTAATGGCTCATGGACATTCCTGGTACATTTCCTGAACTTACGGATCCGCTCATCCATCCTGTGGGATCTTAACCAACGTTGTCTGGGCCACTGAATATCCATAAACCTACATGTTAGTTCATCATAACAAAATCACGTAAGCAAATACAAGATTCACTTACAAGCACTCGTTATCAAAATAAATAAGATTTTCAACCAACAACGTATTCCTAAGTAAACACATAGATTCATATTATCCATCCGTGATCATATCAATCACATCACATCATACCATATCAATGATTTTCATATCACAGCCACACAGGCCCTTCCATCCCATCGATAATCACTTCCACATCCATGTCACCATCCAACCACATCTCATCCACATCACGCTTACATCACGTAAACTCTTACCATAAAAGAACGATGAAACCAAGATCACATCAAGCTAACATAACCACATAAAGCATCAAGAATAAACACATACCTCATCCCTTTTAAAGGAGACGACCGACGTTGAAATGAGGGTAGTTGTACACGATAAATGCTTTAGAAGAACAAGTTCTAAACACTCAATTTCAAGAACATACGGATATAAAGCAAATGAACTTCCTTAATATCGAAAAACTTTGATACCCAATGCCAGAAAATCGCTCGATACCACGCTGTATCGATAACAAAGCTAGATGTCAAAGCCAAGATCATTGCTCGATACCACATTGTCACGCCCAATTCTTGAGGAAGGCATGTATGTCGGGGTGTGATTAGGGGTGGGGGTTAAGAAACGGGGAAGAAGGAGGGGATACATAAAGCATACATGATAAGAAGATATGACCATAAAATCGGGCAACATCTCCTCTATAACTAGGACATATCCTGAAGGGAGGGGTGAGCAAACAATCCACCAACACAATTATATCGACACCATAACTTCAATGAACGTGACCTTGATTGAATATAAGTAATGCAAGGAAGCAAAATAGCATTACATCATGTTGACTAGACCGGTCAACCACATAGCATGCTCATATCAAGACTCACAACATAATAACATAACGAACCTTGTTCCCAATCAGAAAGCAAAATGAGGGACAAGAATACATCAACATCAGAGTACATATATATATATATATATAATCATAACATCGCAAGCAGAAGGCATGAAAGAAACCGCAGCTCCACCCTCGCCGCCGCCCAGCCCTCCTCCATCCGTGAAAACATTTGAAAAGAGTTTGGGGTGAGTACTAGCGCACTCAGTTGGGTTTTTTATCATAGATCAAAATGCGTGTTCAGAGCACTTACCTTAGAAGGTTTTAAAACGTAAATCCACTTCTAAGTAGGTAAAATAGATTTTTTCATTTTTCGATACCTGATCCGTTATTACTGTTACTCCCATAATAGAACCACAGAACCACGGTTCGGAACGTATCCCGCCAGCCCATCACATCTCACTCGGCTCGGAACATATCCAGCCAGCCCACAATATCTCGGCCCGGAACATATCCAGTCAACCCACGCCCGGAACGTATCCAGCCGGCTAACTATTCGAGCTAAAAACACACTCAAATTCACTCGCAATCGTACGAGGTAATTGTAGCGCGATAAGTTAACCCAAGTCGTCTCTCAAGGAAAACTTAACAGGGCGATTGTTCGTGTAGCACACAAAAGCAATTAAATCCTAAACATTCTAATTCCAACATGGGGGTTGAAACATACTGGAAATGAAAAAACGAGAAATAAACAGCAATCCTAAGCTAGGGGTTGTCAATCCCGAGCTAAACTAATAAAGCAATAAATCTAAACCAGGGGTTGTCAATCCCTAGTTGAACTACGAAAGCGGGATAAATCAAAGCAATAAACAAAAGCGATATAAATTAAAGAAACATGAAAACAATCCATTGTCACTATGGAATTGAATCCACAAAAATACCAATTGCATGAAATGTAAATTAATCTCGAAACAAGAAATCACAAAGCAATATAAATCAACGGAATGAAGAAGCAATAACATAAATCGATTAATCGAACAGCATAAATCCGAAAGCATAAAACAAATAATCAAACTAATATTCAATCGATTACATGAGAACAGAAATTAAAATCAAGATTGTATCTGTTTTGTTGCCTGAAGAATTCCCGGAAGAAAATTGAAGAACAGGCACAGCGCCGCGGCTGCGCCAGGAGGAAAATAAAACTCGAAACTGAGAACTCTCTGAAATAATGACCTAACGCGCAAATATATATTAAATGAAGATGAGCGCCGGTTTGGAGTGAGCTCCGATTGAGAAAATGTTCTGTAATGAACATGAACGCCGGCTGGGGGTGAGCGCCGGTTAGGAAAGGTGTTCTGTCTTGGGCTTGAGCGCTGGCTGAAGGCGAGCGCACGAGGGAAAATTGAGCTGGAGCGCGCGCTGGAATCGAGCGCCGGTTGGCCAGGCAAAACACGAGCGGAGGGGTGTAGCGGCGTGCGAGAGTAGGGCGCTGGGCAAGGCCCAGCGTCGGACGGGCGTGAGTGTGGGAATTAGCGCCGGTGGAGAATTGACCGCGCGAGGGAGATGAGTGAGCGCGCGCTCGGAGGTGAACGCGCGCGGGCGTGCACGCGGAGCTGGCGCTGGAGATCGAGCGTCGGGTGGGCTCGACACTGGAGGGGGTGAGCGTCGGTGGAGACATGAACGCGCGCGCGAAATTGTAGAACGCGCGCTTGGTCGGCAGATGGCACTGCGGGGCTCGGCGGGCGCTGGGAAGGGGTGAACTGGCGCTGAGGCACGGCACCGGGTGGAGAGCCGCACGAGCACTGGCGGCTGGGCGATCGAGCGTGGGCTGAGCGAGCGGAGAGAGGGACGCTAGACGGGCCAACGCGCGCGGGAGATGGGAACTAACGCGCGC
Organism: Salvia rosmarinus; assembly: GCA_036937905.1. Classification (NCBI taxonomy): domain Eukaryota; kingdom Viridiplantae; phylum Streptophyta; class Magnoliopsida; order Lamiales; family Lamiaceae; genus Salvia; species Salvia rosmarinus. The sequence goes on from JAODLM010000596.1 coordinate 172,900, forward strand.
TAGGATCCAGCGTCGGTTGGGCGACGCGTTGACCCTGGAGCGGGCGCACGGTTGTGCGGGAGGCTGGACGCCGGAGTGGGTGAGGTGCGGCTTTGGCGGCGCCGGGCGCACAGGCGCGGGTGGCCGAGGCGAGGTGTGCTTGCCGGCCGTGCGACGGGTGTCGGCGCGACCATGATGATTTGCTCCGCTCTCCTCGTCGGACTTCGATTGCATCGCTTATGCGTCTCGGACTCCTATCGAAAAGCTCTTCATTATAATTGATCCTTGCACCCATTTCATCATATTTAATGTCATTTTCTACAAAACATCGAAACAAACCATGTAAGTCCGAATCGATAAATAATAATCAAACCAACGACATAAATTGGATAAACAATGAAAATGACATGTAAAATAATACCAAGAATAAGCACAAATTTGTACCAAACACTAACTCGGTGTGGACTTCAGGGGTCTATCCCCGTCAGAACCATATCCACCTCATTATCATTTCCATGTGGACTTCCGGGGTCTATCTCCTTCAGAACCATAACCACGTGTTCGGGGTCTATCCCCTTACGATCAATACTCAAGATGGTGATCAACCCACCGAATAGAGATCTGTGCACAATCACAACAGGACCACATCTCGGATCAGAGAACAGTAATAACTTCGTTAAAACATTTTACGGTGAACATGTTTTATTTTGAAATATTAGAGTAAATAACTCAAAATAAGCATATATAACCCAACCTGAACAGACGAAAACGTCAACTGGGAGCTATCCACAGTTCCAACAACTTTACCGATCGCACTGGTAGGTACCTGGTAAAAATATGGAACAACTTTTGGGGTCACATCCCACAAAGCAAAGCAACAACGTGATCTAAACGAAGATCGAAGCAAAACGGGGGTTTTCAACTTTCTGAACCCACATTTGGTACTCTCCGGGTTTTCAAATCAACTCGATGCAGAAGGGAAATATATTCAGGCCATCAAGTCCTATAAAAGGGTACCTTCAAAATATGCATGCATGCAAGTTGACCCAAATCTTAGCAGCGAAGAAGCTTCAAAAATCGATGCCTATCCTCAAATCCAGGATAAACCATCCAAACTTGATGCATGAAAATGGAAACATAAGCAATATGCATAACGAGGATCATGGAATGACAAACTATGTTAAAAATGGATAACCCGGGCATGTACTTCCTTTAGAAAATTCAAAACGACGGAAAACATCCTGACATGCAGAAACGCGAAAAACAGAAAAACAAAATCGGTACTTTAGTAGAATGCATTGCCCGGAACTCAAAACCTAAAGGGTCCGTAGCCAAAAGGTGGCCCGTTGACCACCAATCGGCGGCCAACAAGGCTCACGGCGGCGGTCGGCAGCCAAATTGGCCTGCCTCCGGCCATTTTCTCGTCCCGTCCCTTTAGAAACCCGAGTTCTATGCTATGCTATCTACTAAAAGGGGGAATCAAAACAAGAAAAGGAAAAAAATGGAAAAACAGGGCTGATCGGCGGTGGTGGCTGGCAGCAGCGCAATGGCGCCGCCGCCGAGCCTTCCCGACTCGATCCCCACTCCTCCAGCGCTTCCGCAGCGTTCCTGGAGCTGCTCGGCTTATCCGTAAACACAGAGAGACGAAGGAAATGAACATTGAAAATGAAGGCACTAGCCCTCTATTTATAGGAAAAAGCGGTCATGTTCTGTCAAGCAAGCGCCCTTTTCGAAAATGAAATAAGCGACACAACTTTTGTAAACGGACTCCAAATTTAGCAAACTTGGTACCTATGGACTCGAAATAAAATACCGGACACAATGACTATAAACAAGATATGTTTTTAAAAGACCCATGAAAAGTCCGGTTTTTTGATAACTTCCCCGGAGTGCCAAACCTTCGTGGGTGGTCGAAAACCTGCATGCTTAGTGTCTATGAATTCGTCATAAGACACCCTTCACATCGCCTGAGGTTTCGTGACGGTCGCATCATCGAACAAAAAGTCAACCTTTTGACATTTCTCGAAAAAAGTGACATGCAAACCTGAAGCTTAGGAAGGACAGGGTATTACAGAGTTTCCTCTTGAAGAGCCCGAGTATGTTGACCTTGACTTTGATATGGACGCCATCGATTTAAGATGGTATGATCACTTAATTGTCATAAATGTCTCTCCACTCCGGGCTGTACTCTATGAGTCTCCACCAGAAACCCCACCCACTTTTCTCTTCGAAGAAACTGAGGCTGGATCATCCAGGCCAGCTGGTGTCACACGATCTTTTAAATATGAACCTGAGTTCTTACAAACTGTTGGTATTACCCAATTGCAGCCCCTTCAGCTAAGTGATATGTCATTTATTACGGACCCTTCTCGTCTTGATACTGAGATCAGATATTCCCATTCTACCTCATTTGCTAATCGTTCTTCTGAACTTCCACAAGAGGATGAATGCATTGAGGAGGTATCGGATGAAGATAATATGGAAGATGTACCAGATGTGGACGTAGGAGTAGAAGAGATGGATGAAGAAAATGAGATGTTTGGCCCTGGCAATGGAGATGATACGGTACCAAGGATGGATTAGAAGTGAGATGGAAATAAATGAGTGATGTTGTACATTTGTGAATAGATAGTTGGGTAGGACTGATGTAAATAGCTATGGATGCATAAAGTTTAACCTAGTTAGTGTGTAGTATGGTAGACTAACCAAAATAGTTCTGATGCCTACCCTGCTAAGGCAAAATTTTCCTTTATGTAAAAGTCCTCTAAGAGGCAATTCACGATGATATAAAAGAAGAAAATTTAAGATACCCACATTGAGTCAATATTGATTTTCTTATTTACCTTCGAATCTATTGTTTATGCAATTGTGCGAGTTCATTTACATGTAACCCTATTTGCTAAACATGACATTTTACTTGCTTTCTTCTAAATTTCTTGCCTACATACTGCATATATATTGTTCTCATTAACTTTGAAATGCGGTATGTCGTCAAGACGTCAAATCGAATTCCTATAGTACAAGAACAAGAAAGTGAAAATATACTTCAACCTACCCCCGAACCCACCCTCCTCCAACAACTCAAAAATTTCAATTATTCCTTGACAAAATCCACCAAATCCAACTCCTAAGGGAATTCAGAGACGTGTTAAACTTAGTGGTCGCCTCGATATGACCGGGGTCTCACCATCTATCATTACACACCGCCTCAACATCGACAACAATGTAAAACTAGTTCGGCAAAAGCAACGGATTTTACAATTTAACGGAATCAAGTCATCCACGACGGTGAAGCAATTATTAAAGGCACGCATACTGTTCGAAGTCAAGTATCCGACCTTGATAGCCAACCCGGTAATGGTGAAGAAAGGCAGAGGAGGATGGCGAATGTGCATCGATTAAACCGATCTCAACAAACATTGCCCTAAAGACTGTTACCCCCTCCCCAACATCGACAAAAAGGTTGACGCTTTGGTCGGGTACGAAGTCTTCAGCTTTCTGGACCTGTATAAAGGGTATCACCAGGTTTTGATGGACGACGTAGACGCAGCCAAAACAGCCTTCATTATAGACTTCGGAGTCTTCGCATACAAGAAGATGCCATTCGGACTCGAGAATGCAGGGCTACCTATCAAAGGATGGTAGACAAAATATTCCAAATTCTACATAGGACGGAATGTAGAAGTGTACGTAGATGACATCGTCGTCAAGAGCATTGAGGAAGCCGTATGTGTTGCCGATCTCGGGATCGCCCTCGACCTACTCGAAAAGGTCAACCTAAAGTCGAACCCCGTAAATGCACATTTGCGCTCGGTCCGGAAAATTTCGGGTGTTGGGTTTCACAAGAGGGTTTAAAAGCCAATCCGTCCAAGGTTCAAACCATTGTGGAGATGAAGATGCCAAAGACAATCCACGACGTACACAAGTTGACAGTCGCATCGCCAAGACTCGGCCGCTTTTTTCGAAAGTCGCGGATAAGCGACTCCCTTCTTCAAAATACTCAAAAGGCTCCTGAGTTCTCCCGAATGACATACACAAGTCCGCCTGAGGATCTCAAAACTACCTCGCCAAACTCCCCACTCTATCCGTCCCGATAGAAGGAGAGGTCCTCTCCTTATACCTCGCCGCGGACGAAAACCATAAGTGC